>CM047817.1:87067299-87496572 GCA_026214975.1 Gentiana macrophylla
GCGTCTGGAAACTAAATCTTTGGACGGCGTTACAGCGTGCGGGCCAGGCGTGCGAATATAAGCTGGAGCAGAAAATTGCGAGAAAAGTTGCGGAAATCAAAGGTCTAAAAACTAGAACTTAAACTAAACTTAATCTAAGCGATCACGAGCAGATTGATTAATAAATAAGTAAAGGAAAGCGGCGAACAACGAATCACCCGTCAACCAACAACCCCTGACTAGATGGTGATCTAAAGATGTAGTTTTTAGTAGTGATCCATTCACGATTCAATTAAATCTCTTCAACCAAATTCTAGGGTTTAGTTTATCTTTTCCAAGTAAACTAAACGACATACCAAACATGATCACGAGATTATCTCTAATACTCTTACTCAATCAACTATGCATAATCTCTTATAACACAATTAATTGCATCACTTGAGCGAAATAAAACTTAAACCAATATATTCTCATATATTAATCCAAGCATCAAATATAAATAGATCGTTTCATCAAATTCATAATCCAATAAAACATAACAATGCAAACTAAACGTTAAAGTAATGAAAAACTAAATCTTTTACTCTCACTTTAAACATAGGCATAAAATCTACAGTTGGTTGTGTTGATGATGGGCTTCCTTAAATAAGTCTCACATGAGTTGCTTAGCCAACAATCATGTTGGTGATCATGATTGTTGGGTTGGAAGAGTTCATCTTCTTGTTTTCCTTGAGGATCTGGTGCTAGGGTTTCTTTTAGTGAATAATCGTATGAGATGATCATTAGGGTTTAACACACGGCGCTATTTATAGAATTTTAAAGCGGCTAGGGTTAAGTCGGCCTGACATCCGTGCTGGTCTTGTGGGCGCCCGTCTGGTGGATCTTGACTTTGCTCTGAGGCGTCCGTCCATGCTTGCGTCCAAACTCTCTGTATGTGATTTCCTCTCACGGGCCTTTCGTCCATGAAATCAACGCCCGTCAGATGGGCCTTCTACATCAAGCGTCACGTTCAACTTGGGTCAAATTGATTTTCTCATCTTGATCTTTAAGCGATTTCATCTCTATCCTTTCTCCATCATATAAATCCAATCATGCACCTCACTGCAATCCTTTTAAGCTCGAAAAATGTGTATCTACAAGAGGGTCAAAACATACAAAGCTGTAAGAAATACATATATAGATGAAAATGACTAATAAACCACATAAATAGCTCGAATTTGCATTTTAATAAATTCTAAACCCATTCTTCTAATTTATCCTTTTAGCCATGTGATTTTCTATAAAAATCACTAAAACACGGAAGATATTGCTCTGAAATAACTCGATAAAAACCATAAAATTAATTAAGTAAACATTTTTAATCAAAGACAACATGGCGAGATATACATACGACCAGTGGCGAGAGTCAAAGCGGCGGTATCCATGATGCGAGTGCGTAACCTAAACGAGCGGAGTTTTGGAGGCGATAGTCGGTTTTATGGTTTATTATAAGGGGGCCTTGAGATAGGGCCAGCAGGCACAACCAAAGACTTTGAGAAATGAGTAGTCGGGAGGCGATGATGAACCATTCGAAGGGTGTTTTGTTGTTGAGAAGCGATGGAGGTAGGCGGTTGATGAGGTAGGTGGCCGTGAAGGCATCCTCCCAATCTGAGTGGGGAAGATTAGATTGAGCAAGGAGGGCAAGCCCAACTTCAACAATTTGGCGGTGGCGCCTTTCATGGCGCCGGCTTGTTCATGGGTGTGGGGGCGGGGCGGCGATGTTGAATACGAGTGAGGTGAAAAATTGAGATAAGTGGCGGTATTCACCACCCCAGATCGGTTTGGATTGATTTTAGTTTAGTGTTAAAGTGGCGTTCAATCAATTTTGAGAACGGACCAAAAGCAGTTTCAACATCGATTTGAGTTTTAAAGGAAAGAACCAGATATATTTGGTATAATCATCAAAAAGCGACATAATAACGAGAGCCATGGATAGAAAAATCGGTAGGACCCCAAACATCAGAGTATATTAAATCCAAGGTGCGGTGAAGTAAATTCGAGAAACATATAAAGGGCAGCGGGTGGCTCTTGGCCAATTGACATGGAACACAAATAGCATCTAGTGCCTTATTAATTAAAACTAAATAAATGCTTGAGAGCTTGCGGAGGACTGGAGAGAACAATGCCCAAGCGTTTATGCCACACGTAGAAGGAGCTAAGACCCGGTAGCAAGGCTTGGCGGATGAGTGTGTGGAAAAGCGGAAGAAGTGATGCAGACACCGTCCTTGACATACCCTCTATGATGGGCGCGACCGAGTAATCCTTCACGAGAAAATAGGAATTGTGAAATTCAAAGAAAGCAATTATCATTAGCAAATTCTTTGGGCGAGATAAGAGATTACGTGTAAGTGATGGTGAGACAATAACGGTGGATAAGTGATATGTGTGTGGAGGACAATGTAAAGTGGAGGAACCGTAATGAGAGATTTTCAAACCTGAGCCATCGCCTATGTGAACTCTGTCGGGACCATCATATGGTTCGATGCAGTTAAGATTACGAGGATCATTATTGAGATGGTGGGTGGCGCGATGTCGGGATCAATCATTATCTGCGGTGGGGGTAGGGATAAGGGGAGGAATTGGATTAGTAGGGTATGAGAAATAGGGATATGGTTGGGATGAGTAGGGTGGGGTGCTTGAATATTATAGGCTTGTGGGGGCGTGGGGGTCGTTGAGGTGGAGAACAGGGTGGCGGATTGCATATAACTTGAAAATAACAAGCATTAGCGACCTTAATGACCAAATTTAGCACAAATTTGGCATTAGGAGACTCACCATTATAAGGATTAGATCTACCATTACCTCTCCGCCGGAAGATTGACCCGTCCTGCTGCCACGGTTGTAAGGCGCCCACGGTAATTGGGCGAATCTGCGGGGTATTGGGTAGAAGCGAAAGAGGCTTGTTGTTGCGGGTTAGGAGAGCCATAATTTGCGGATCTGGTGAAATGCTTTGGTGGCGGTGGTGGGAAGGCGAGTTGCGTCGGCCGGTGATGGAGGTGGCGGGATTCGGTGGTCAAGAAGCATCTTGTAGACTTCATCCATAGTTATTTGTTTTGCCGGAGATGGTAGTCACGAGGAATCATATTCGGGACCCAAACCGGCAAGCGGTAGGAGATAATTCGTCATCGGTGAGGTTTCCGGCCAAGGAGAGTTCGTCGGTGAGTTTCTTCAAGCGCGATGAGTATTCGGTTGTCGTGAGTTAAGTCTTCTTGGTGGCTGCAGATCGGCCCGATTGGGCGAGTTTGGCCCGACTCTGTGGCGCAAAAGCATGTTTGAAGCCTCCATCCACATGGCGGCGGTGGTTGCCGTATAAACTTGAATCGATCGTCCTCTGTTAGGGAACCGGTGATGATGCTAGGATAATATTATGCCATTTTTAGCTTAATTGACATAATCAGGGTTCTCCGTTGCCTTGCACCGGCTGTTCTGCTTTGTTGTTTGGCGGTGCGGTGTTGTTCCATCGACATGGCGAAGAGACCTTGTCGCCTTGAGGTATGGGACAAGTTGGGCCTTACTGGTTGGTAATTCTTTGCGGTTCAATTTGATGAGGTGATGTCTGAGAGGAGAAAGAGGGTGTTGCGTTGGCCAGTCAGTGCGGAGAAGATGAAGATTGGGTGGCGGCTAGGGTTGCGAGTTGTTATGCTACGTTTGTGTTTTTTTGAGAAAGAGATCGAGAGGCTCGATACCATGTTATGTTTGAAAGTGTTGTATTTTCATTAGAATAATCATAAATGCAGTGTGGTATTTATAGGGTTATACCAATAGCAGGATTAACTCTAAATAAATAATAAGCGATAAATACAAAATAAATTAATGAGATAATATCCTCACCATTGAATGACCCAATTTATGCTATGGAAGTGGGGACACGTGGAGAATGAAAGAACACAATATCGACAATTGCATCACTAAGCATTGACTTCAAAGTAAATTTTGTATTTCTATAAATTGCTATTGTTATTTTATAAATATTCCACTTCTTACCATTATATGTTTATCTTGAAATCCACAATAGCATCAGGCGATGTCTGAAATCATCAAATGATGAAGCCGGATCATTAGGCGGGTAATTAGGCTTCATAAGGATAATCCGATTACTTGGTAGTGGATTTTGTGATAGCCAATGTGATTGAATGCCTATGTAACCATAAATTTAGGACCATGCTATTAATAAAGTTACGAATTTGTGAGAGTGAATCATTTTTATAAGATCCTCTTTCGGAGAAGATGCATTGGAGCATATGATTGGGGACATGACTGAAATCATGGGATGGTTTACAGTTCATGCCATAATAGAGTAGGAACCATGGAGACATTATTGTCGCAGTTCTAGTCTGCTAAATGACCTAACCGGTCTTCTCGGAAACCTGAAGTCATCGATGATGATATGCCCGAGCTGAGACACTTCATATCAAATCTTCATCAAAGTTATCTAAAGTATGTGGCCTCAAATTGGGGTGAACTTCTGTGTCCCATATGGAAAAATGGTCTGATGTAGCCCATTAAATGTCACGTGTATGATGCCGAGTCATACTCACGTCAAAATCCCCACAGGCTTTGAGCTAGAAACAGGATGTCATAGGTTAGGTTTGATTGGAGATGATTTGACACTTATTAAGGCGGGAACCCAAAGGTCTACGACATGAATGTGTTTTCCATCTATCTTTTGAAATTCAAATCTTCATTATCAAATTTTGAGATCGGTTCACTTGCACCTTGGCATAAGTACCAATCATTAAATCATGTAATCAAGGCGTCTCTCTGACTTCACCATTATAAAATAAAACTCCTTCGACCTTAATCTTTCTTCGCTTTTCTATTATAATCGAAGTCCTTTTGTTTTTTCGAGTATGCGCATTATCAGCGAAGTCATTCATAACTCTTACAAACCAAATCCTCCCGAAATTTAAATGGACTCTGTTGAAGCTTAAGGTACCTCAATTATAAAAGTTTGGGATTCATTTCATAGTCCTCAACCCGCTCAAAATAAAGGTACAAACTCTTCTAAGGTTGTGGTAGTACTTCTGGTGTGGAGGATATTCGATCCTCCCTTACCGTCCAACTTATTTGTCATGGAGGAGATTCGCCGTGCTTATGATATTGACTGAAAATATTCAATACTTACCCCCTGTCCCAAAATATATAAGCCCGTTTAAATTTTTCACATAGATTAAGAATGTTGGTTGAATTAGTTATGTGTCATTAATTTTGATAAGAAAAGTCTAAAATGACCTTTGACCGTTATTAATGCAAAGTGGTGAAAATTGAGTTAGTATATAATAAATAAGGGTAAAGAAGAAAAATGTTATAAATGCTTCCTTGGTTTTCTAAAGGAACTTACATTATGTGACAAAACAAAAAAGCTAAATGGATTTACATTTTGAGATGAAGGTAGTACATGTAAAGAATAAACAGTAAACATA
This sequence comes from Gentiana macrophylla, assembly GCA_026214975.1. Lineage (NCBI taxonomy): Eukaryota > Viridiplantae > Streptophyta > Magnoliopsida > Gentianales > Gentianaceae > Gentiana > Gentiana macrophylla. The sequence continues at coordinate 87,072,741 of CM047817.1, forward strand.
CGACCCAACCAGATCGCCTTCAAAAAACCGCCTCGTTAAAACCTTGTATTAGCAAACCCACATAGGAAAAAATGAATAAGAGGAAATAAATGCGGTTATTGAGCAAAAATTGTATAAACTGAAAATCACTCATCTATGTTAGCAACTAACAAAAATAAAAATAAAAACCACAATTCTTGTTTTAAAGTGGATATTTTAATTTTCCTCTACAATGATCCCTTTTTGCTGTAGGTTTCCCTGTGATTACGATTGCAAGAAGTGTCACGATCATGGTCCTTTACATCTTGTAAAATCACATTTGTAGAACTACATCTTTTGTTTACTTCACATCAATCAATCTCATGCTAAAGATGATCCAACATTAAAATCTTCAAAAGAATCCTCGACCCTCATCCAAGGACAAACCATCAATGAACATGATTTAATTATCCCGATCTTGTCGGTCTTTCATTACCATGCGATTGATCTTTGATAAGTTCCTATTAATTGACATTGAATTTGGGAGGAAAGAGCGTTTTAATGACCTTCAAATGTGCATCGATATAAAGCATAAATCATCAATTGATACTGTTGCAACCACTTTACATTCCTCATGCCCACATCATTTGAATCCTCACCCGAAGACACCCACACATGTTGTGAGGCCGTGTGCTTCATTCTCTACTTCTTCAACCTACGCCTATACTCAAAGAAAGCATCACATCAATAACAACATCATCATCAAACAATTATTAAGACTTTAGTAATGGAAAGTTTATAATCGATTGCATTTCATTTGAATTACATATAAAAAGCGGTAAAGTCGCATCTGCCCTTGCAATTTGAACCTCTCCATTTACCAATTGATCCCGATTAATATGCTTTTAGTCTAAACACGGTCTTCTTCAATTTCTAGCTCTTTGCTAGAGGACCTCAAACCCTTGTCTGGTTTGCGAAATCATTCTCTGCTCCATCATTAACCCACTTTCACATTAGTTACCCTTCATTCTCCATGAAATTGTCCTTGAATATCTCTTTTACTATACTTATGTCGAGTTTAGCTAGAGTGTAACACCTCAATTTTAAGCCATGTTATGCAAAAGGACTTTATAGGCATTTCAAATAATTGTCTAGATAATTTTTATTTATTTTTAAATTTATTATCATTTTATTAATTTCAACTAATAAGATCAAGTGACATATGTTATTTTCATACTATTGATTAAGCTGAAAAGTTTGAAGTATTTTCAGCGTAGAAATGATTTATTTGTGACATTATTCTAAAAAGGATATTGTTGTTGTTATTATTATTATTATTATTATTATTATTATTATTTATTATTACCAAATGATATAACATCACATATATTATTTCCATTAAAGTTGAGCAACGGACCCGGAGAATTAAACAAATGAATAATGCATTTTTTAGTAACGGTTTTGTTGATTATATTGTTTTTAATGTCATAATTGGTTGTCAAGTGTTAATTTCACTAGAGTTGTAACGTAATAAATAAAATATAGCATTTAACAACTAATCTAAACATTTACTTCATTTTGCCAATTACATCCGTTTCTAATTTGTTCTCTTCCTGATGAGCCATTTACTAGCTACCTTCTCATTATTGAGTCTTATTTATGATCCATGCGTTATATATGCTTTAGGTAAATTAGATAGGTAGCAGACATTTCTTTGAATTTCCATACTCAATCTCCTTGCTTATATAAGTGAAAGTATGCAATGAATCCATTGGTAGTTATTCACTAAGCCACAAAATCCTTTTCATCATCTTCTTCTTCTTTCACTGAAATGACTTTGCAGTAGCCATTCATTGATACAATCCTTTCCTATCATAGATGAAACAAATTCTTTTGTCCAACAATATCAATATCTTACACATTTATGACGATATGGAACAGCATGTTGGAAAAATACATGGACAATAAGGTGGAATACACAGATGGAGATGAGCTTAGCCATAATAAAGGTCGTTACCAAATGGAGAAAACATGCATATGAGCAATTACTTTCAATCTAGACATAACTTTTATTGATCTGTTGGATTTTGGTGGTTAAATAAATCAAAGTGATGTGTTTGTTACTTTGTTACAAGTATTGGATTTCTTATCATAAATAAGACTAAGCAAATGGACAATGGTTCAGAGCCGAAATATTCTTTTGTTTAATATATATAGAAGGGTGATTGAGGAAAGTAGACTAGGGAGAATAGCAGGATGATACTATCGGAATTATTCTGTGGTGTTAGAATTTAGGACCCTCAGGGATTAACGCGGCTAACAGATTGCAATAATCAAGATGCAAACGAGAAAGCATAAATCAAACAAGAAACAATAACACAGGATTTAAAGTGGTTTCCGGCAATTGCCGATTACTCCACGGGCGAAAGAGGAGAATATATTATCACCGGAGATTTCCTTCTGACTCTCTGCAAATGTTCTAGGTTACAACAGGCGTGTATTTATAGCCACAAAAACTTGACCTAGCGACCATAAAGACATACTAGCATAATGACTAAAATACCCCAGATGTGGACCCCAGCTCCAGCTGTTATCCACCAGAATGTAACCATGCTGACATTCATTCAAACTGAGATTTGCCCAAAACTGACTTTCCAATGCTGACTTATGCTAAAGCTGACTTTCCCAAAGCTGACTTCTGGTAAAGCTGATCTTCTGACAAAACTGACTTCTGCCCAAAGCTCACTTCTGCCCAAAACTGACTTCTGCTCAAAGCTCACTTTTGCTCAGCTAACATTACTCAGCTGACTTTACTCAGCTGAGTACTAAACTCAGTTTAGTACTCAGCTCTAAATAAGAGGTCAAGTCACATTTCCTAACATGTGGAGAGTTGTATCGTGTTGTAATGGATATTTTAAAATCAATGTTTGAATCAATGGAGAATTTGGATATTCAAATGACAGAAGCTATTCACCGGAGTTAAGGTGATCGTGACAAACATTGGAAACTAAGGTTGGATATACAGGGGCGGACGCAGAATCCGGGTGAGGGGGGGCGATACTATGGGCGAGTGTACAGTTTTAGGGGGCAAAAAAAATACACAACATACATAATAGTATTTTTTTTCCCGAATACAAGGGGGCGATTGCCCCCCTAACACCTATGTACATCCGCCCTGTGGATATATAACCGGATGCCAGGAGTGTAATAATACCATGGACATTAGGTGAGTTCAATTTTTTTTTCGATTAAGCCAAAGTGTGTCTTTTTAATTATTTTCAAGTATTTTCCGTGTATCAAGTGTTGATTTAAACTCGGAAGTCATTTTCGAATGATATTTCTTAAAAATAAATAATTCGAACTGATTTGATAAGATTAATGTTATGAGCTAGTGCACACTTTTTGAACCAATATAAAACTGATACTTAGAATTGACGGATAATACTTGCTCTCTCTCTCGCTCGCTCGTGGTACGAAAGTGTAAAAGCTCTGGTGGCTAGGGGGATTAAAGTTCTTTGCTCTAGGAGAACGGCTAGTCACCGGTCTCGGGCCTCTTGACTCAAGTCTTTCCGACGAGTGGCTAGAGTGCTTGCTCGTAAAAGTGGGGACGGTACCTTTTCCCCAAATATTCATACTACGACCCCGGAAAGCAAGGGTGGCGGTTGGTGCGTTGGTCCATGGCATGGATAGGGTTGGATTTGGAGCTTTATAGGAGGTTTGCACGGTGAAGGTTGATTCTTTTCCTGGCGATCGGCCGAGTCGTCGAGCATGGCTAGTTCTCGTGGAGTGCGGTTGAAATCCCTTAGGTACATATGGTGTTTGGGGTGTACTGACTAATCGGTTTGGGCCAAAGCTGGTGCTTGTAAATGAACCTGACATGTTTTCTTAATGCTCGTGGACTTCAATATTAAAAATTGTTCTTTCCATTTGTTCAACCAGTTAATAAAAGACTTCTGCTATTTTTCTAAAAGTTACTCAAGATATTCGTTTATATATAATATTATATATATAATATAACACTCTCACACACGGCTCATACCAAAGACTTTGGTCGATTTGACTCGCTTTCTTTGTTTTTGTTTTTGTTTTGTTTGTTTTTCTATAAATATATATACAGTTGTTGATTGAGGAGAAAGAAGAGTATAAAAGATGATAATGACCAAGGGCCGTTGAAAGAAAAAAATTGTTGTCATGGATTGTGTTGGGTATATTCAGTTAGATAGATATGACTATTGTATTTCATTTGTTGTATAATTATAATGGAAATAGATATTGAATTATTGTCAAATCATTTATGGATTTTAGTGATTTATTTTGGGATTTCTAGTCTTGTTATTGAAGTCACGGAAAGTGTTTCGTAACCCCTCCTAGAATGACCCCAGTGGACCTATGGGTCGGGAGTAGGGTATTACATAGAGTGTCCTTAGTATTTACCATAATATTATGATGCTTCTTAGGGCACCCTGCTCATGATGTTTAATACAATTGCAAAAATGAAAGTGTGAAGGCCATGATTCATTGATAATCATCTGCCGAAACCCATAATTCTCATTCCCAATCCAGATACAAACCACATGAGCCGGTGTGGAAGACTATGGTCGCTTAAGCAAGAGATCGAAAGTTAGAGTCCTTGTGGATGCAACAAACTTTCTTGGGACAGGTCCCCACATTTGAAGCCCAACAATACTCAGGAGGATTAGTCGTACACAATTTCCTGGGGATACCTTAAGAAATAAGAAAATCAACTTCAATCATCACACGTGCTTTAGAAGGCCTTCTTAGTTCAATAGTAGCAGAGTCAATTTGAAGAGGTCGACCAACAAAGATGCGATTCGGCATAGATTATTTTTATTAAACAAAGGAAATTTTGTAATTAGACGATCTTTGTTAAACAAAGGGATAGATAATTCAGTAGGATCCATCCAAACGGGGCCAAGGACGCATCTCGATTAAGGCAAAAAAATCAACCAAAGTTTTTGATAGTTACATCAGATTTTTAGTAACAGCCAAAAACGTCAATAGAAAATTCAGGTTTATGTAAAAGGAGATAAATAATTCAAATTGGGACTTAAAATACTTTATCTCCTTTTGTTATTTTATACAGTGGTTTATTCGCCTCAAACTCTTGGACTTGTTATCGTTTTCTGCCTATAAATGTAATATTTTGGGTCATTAATAAAATACATTCAAGTTTTCATTCTTTTATACTTCTCAACATGGTATCAGAGCAAGGTTAGGAGAAATTCACCAAAATATACTAAACGAGGAAGAACTAATCATAGTTCTAAACTGATCGTCTACGTTTGCCGGAAACCTAGAAAGTCGCGGCCGGAAACCTAGAATTTGCTTTGAAGGAGGCATGGCTTCAAAGGACAATGAAATTTCTTCTAATATAACAAAGGAAAAGGGCACGCAGTTTTTCCCTTGATGAATGCAAGCAGCTGTGTTAAGGGTGATTTTGTACGTTTTATAAGGATATATTTTATGTCAATTTTCCCTATATGTGGATGTTTCTCATAGATATCGAGCTTTATATTGAAATATTGAGCAAATGAGTTTTAGAAGTATTAAAGTGCAAAATCGAGCTAATTATGTGATTTTATTGGATAAATATCTTTAGATGTAAGATGTTACATTTTGCATGTTTTTATCGTGATGTGGGTACGCTTGCATGAGGTGAAAGGAGCTTTAAAGATGTTCAAGTGATGATTTGCATGGAAGGAAAGAGATAGAGATGAAGTTGAAATGAAGATCAAGATGAATTTGCAAGAAAAAGGTATTGGACGAGCGTCCAGGCCCCGTCCAGTCTGGACTGGCGTCCAAATAAGTGGACTGGCGTCCAGGAGGAGTTTTTGATACAGAGAGTTTGGGCCCGAGTGGACGGCGTCTGGAGCGATCCAAATGGTGGCCGGGCGTCGAGAAGAAGGTGCAGGCGGGCGTCCAACACCGACATAGCAGCAGCCGACCTATTTTTCCTATAAATAGCAGCACGATTTCAACCCTAAAACATATATAATTCGATCCCTCTTGACACACAAACATTAGAGAGGAGTTTAGGCACCCCCTTTTGGGAGAAATTTGGGTGGCGACAGATTAGGTTTTATTTTCGCGTTTTTCTGTTCTTGTTCGTCCATGCTGATGGCCTTCAAGCCGTGAACTGGAGCATCCATGGTTACTTTTCAGCAGCGTTTTTGATTTCTCTCTTGGATAATCTTGTGAGTGATTTTATTTAGAGTTTGTTTCTTTCCTTTGTTTATTTGTTTATGCAATCGATATCGGAAGATGTATTGCTATTTGATGTTTACCATATGATGGAAATCGGTGTAAACATTAGATCACCATAGGAAAGATTAGACTTTTAACCTTGACATAACGGAAGTTGATAGGTTAGATCTAGGTTGTTAGATCTAATAAATCTTGCACCTTGTTTTGAGGCGTTAATCTCATAGATCGGAAGATGATGAGATTGATAGACGGATTACTTACGGAAGTAGGAATTCATACCTTTGATTAGGTGAACCACAACTTTGATTGAATCATCATAAGATAATCTAGGGAAGAATTAAGGGTTGCGGGATGGTGGATCATGTTTGTTCTATGTTGATTTGCTTCGGTCATGAGTTAGTTTTATTGTTTTCTTAGTTGTAGTTTTATTTTATTTGTTTTCTTCGCAATTATCTTTCCTGGCTTTGGACTGACAATCCTCTGTCCAGTTTATTCTATCGTTTTTAGTTTCGTTTTAGTAGTAACAACCTTAGGAAAATTAATGAACTAGATACCCCGATTCCCTGTGATCGACTCCGGCATTAACCACTATTACTACGATCCCTACACTTGGGGAATACCGGATTGATAAATTTTATTACTTGTTTGCTTTGTTAGATAAAATCCGTGACAAGTTGCTTTGTTAGTTTCTTATTAATTTTTTCTAAAGTTGTTCTGTTTTGTTTTTCGTAGGTAGTTTGTGTTATCTAGTGATTATTAATTTTTCATAGGTTTGTGTTTAGGTTCCAATTAGGATTTTATTTAGTTTTCGTGTTTTGTTTGGACCTGTTTTTGTGCTTGATTGAACGTGGCGGGCGTCTGAGCTATTGGGCGCCCGTCCGTCCCAAATCGATCGTCTCTGCTTGTGTTTTACCCGAGCGGCACGAAGCGTCCAGTAACGGACGCCCGCCCGTCTTTCTTTCTCGAGGCAGACGTCCGTCCGATAAACTTGCGCCCGTCTGGCTTTATCTCATCACCATTTTTTTATGTATTTTTGTTTTAGGTAGATATCGTGGTTTAGGGTTTCTGTTTCTCGTAGGTAGGTTTCGTAGGTAGGGTTCTAAGGTTGAATCATCTGACTCCACGTTTTTCACGGTCAAATTTTTGGATAAAAGGGATCGTTTTAGCACTCATTAGTATTTTGGCCGTAACTTTCGGCCCGAGTGTCGGATTTACGCGCAGGACCCCAATTCGGAAAGCTCGTTCCGACGCCGACGACGTGGTGAACCGCCGTAGGCCGTTCGATGCCATTTTCGAGGTCAAAATCCACTTTTTTCCCTTCCATTTTGGGCTCAGAAGATTTCAACACGTTTTTCTCCCTTTTATCGTTTTCTGTTTTTTGTTTTAAATTTTTCGTAGGTAGGTTTCTGTTTAGGTTTTCCGTATCTTTTTCTGTTTTTGTTTCTTTATTTCTTTCAATAAAAAGTAGCGTTAAATAAATTGAGGTTTTTTTATTTTGCCGTGTTTCGATAACCATTGGGTTAAGAATGTGCAAAAAGTTTTTTACTCAATTTATGAAACGTGAATTTAGGTTTCATAGTTTTGTTTTCGTTTTTAATAAACACTAGGGTTTCTTTTTTAATGATATGGTCTTAAGTTATGATTTTAGGGTTCTTCTTGTTTTCGTATCAATCGAAGTCTACTATGCTTTTGCTTTGAAGTCGACGGGGCGTCCATAGTAAGTGAACGCCCGTCCGTCCCATAACGCACCAACTACGTTACGCTTTAGAGAGTCAGACGGCGTTTGCACGTACCCGAACGCCCGCCTGGCTCTGTGTGGTTCGACGGGCGTCACGCATGCTCAGCGTCCGTCCGCCTCGAATATGCTTTAAACGTCCGTCTGGATTATCTCAACGTCCGATTAAGTCGCTTTCTAGTGAATAGAATTTGATTTTTAATGCTTTATTTGGCGTGGATACTTACATATGAGCTTACGTGGCTTAGTTATTTTTACGTAGATGTTCTGAACTTGCATGTTTACATCTTTCCATCTACGAATCCATGTTAAATAAGTGATTTACTTTTATATACATGTTTCATTATTCGACATGGATGTTTTATTGTGAGCCTCTGTGGCCTTTGTATATGCGTAGATGTCCTGTTCTTTCATCGTTATGGTTTCTTTCCATCTACTGATCCATGTTAAATAATTGATTAACTTTTATATACATGATTCATCCATGCATGTTATAGTTAATGTCGGTTCTCGTATGCTATAACTGTTCTTATTGTTAGTTAGTAGCTAATGTCGGTTTCCGTATGCTACATATCGTTGTGATGAATCTTGTGAGCTTTGAGACCTATGTTCTTTCTTGTTATTATTGTAACTCATATGGGTAGCTACTGTCGGTTTTCCGTATGCTACCATGTCTTCTTATGAGTTATATCTGTTTAGTATAGCTAACTGTTGGTTTTCCATAATGCTATCACCTTTGATGAGTCTTAAGGCGCGTCACACACCGCATATAATGAATAGTATCATTATCGTTTATCGTAAACTATCATTATTTGGTAGACGTTTATGATATACATGTCGTGTTTGCAAATGAGTGGGCTAGTTTTCTTTCTTTTATTTTCTTTTATTTTTGCATATCATTTAGTTGCATGTCATCTAGTTGCATGGTTTTTCTATTTTCCTTTATTTTTCTTGAGGTAGTTCTTCATCCGACTTGCCGACGCTACCACTTTATCATGTAGATTGCATTGTAATATCTTTTTCATGTAGTTGCACTAGCCCTGCTATTTTGTAATGTTCCATGTATAATTTCCATCTTTATATGGGCTTAATTTGAAAAATCTCTATGACTTCTTTTCCATGTATAATCCTCTATCATTATTAGTTGGAGTTTGATGTTTCGTATGCACATGTTGGACTATATTTGTTTTGTAAGCTTCGTGGCTTTATATTTGACGCGCTTAGGTGTCTGTACTTTCCTGCGTGGTGATTTTTCCATCCGAGCAATTATACCATGCGCTTATATCATTATTGTTGCTTGTTATATTTCCCCGTGTCCCCGAGATACACGCCATGTTTTTCAAGTGGGTGCAGGCACATTTTAGTTGTTTTTGTCGAAGCTACCTTTGGGAGTTGAAGTGGGAAGGACTCCATATGACATCACCATTGTTGTCTTCTTCACCAACCTTCATATCATTACCAAATCACTAAGTTCTTTTATCTTTTTTCTTTCATTAACTGTGAGGACATGTTGTGATTTAAGTGGGGGGGGGAATGGTTTTATGTATCTACATTCATTTGCCATACTATTATATTTCTATGAAAAAGTGCTAAATTTTAAAATTTGTTTGTTTTGTCCCAAGTGAGTAAAGGCATATCTTTATTTGAGTTCTTATATCATTGGTGCATTATTTTGCATATTTAGTAAATTTAGATGTTTCACCTAACACTATTTTTCACGTGCCATAGTAAATGATGAGCTATAATTTAAAGCTATGCCCATTTGATTTGAGATTTTTTGATGATTATCGCATGATTCTTTGCGTACATACGAATTTTGAAAATTTTAATAGTTGTGTTTAGAATTCAAGTATGACATACTGTGAATATCTGAAGGTTTGAATGTGATAGGAGGGATATAATTTAAGGTTTGTATACCAATCTAAGATGAATAATATGAATAAAATATGTATATGTCGGAAGTAGCTGCCGATGATTTGAGTGTGGTAAGGCATTATCACGAAATGTCCTATACCACTATGAGGCTTAATAGCTCCCGACTGCCTGATGATAGTAGTCCAGCTAGGGTGTTATCACGAAACGTCCTATTGCTGGGAATGAGGGCATATATGCTATATATGTGGAATTAAGTTAATCTTAAAGAAAAAGTTAGTGAATGGTAATGTGAAAAGATGGGTGAGAACCGTAGTTATCTTCGACTATCCCAAAGATAAACTAAAAGATATGTTGTAGGGATTATCCTCCTGAGTATGTCGGAAAGATCCTAAGTGCATTTTATTATCCTTTTCGGAATATGTATGTTTTGTGAGGTGCATGTTATAATCGTTTTTATATTTCTATTTTAAATGGGATGTTGGCAAGTTTTGCTTGAATCAATTTCAAGTGTGGATTTAGTGGAAATTTATTATGGCTATGCACACACACTTGGGTGAACCTCTAAACTATTGAATATGCTTTATGGTTGCATAAATGTTTATATGTCTCGAGTCTTGATTTTGTTTTGTCTTGCTCGGGACGAGCAAGGTTTAAGTGTGGGGGAGTTGTTAAGGGTGATTTTGTATGTTTTATAAGGATATATTTTATGTCAATTTTCCCTATATGTGGATGTTTCTCATAGAAATCAAGCTTTATATTGAAATATTGAGCAAATGAGTTTTAGAAGTATTAAAGTGCAAAATCGAGCTAATTATGTGATTTTATTGGATAAATATCTTTAGATGTAAGATGTTACATTTTTCATGTTTTTATCATGATGTAGTACGCTTGCATGAGGTGAAAGGAGCTTTAAAGATGTTCAAGTGATGATTTGCATGGAAGGAAGGAGATAGAGATGAAGTTGGAATGAAGATCAAGATGAATTTGGAAGAAAAGGTATTTGACGAGCGCCCGAGGCCCGTCCGATGCTGGATCAAGGCGTCCAAATAAGTGGATCAAGGCGTCCAGGAGGAGTTTTTGATACGAGAGAGTTTGGGCGCTGAGTGGACGAGCGTCCCTGAGCGATCCCAGCAAATTGAATCGTCGCCTGTAAGTGCAGACGGGCGTCCAACACCGACATAGCAAAGCCGACCTATTTTTCCTATAAATAGCAGTAGCGATTTCAACTCCTAAAACATATATAATTCGATCCTCTTGACACACAAACATTAGAGAGGCCACTGGCGCCAGAAACTTCTTGGGAGGCCGGGGTGGCGGTTAGATTAGGTTTTATTTTCGTTTTTTTTCTGTTCTTGTTCGTCCATGCTGATGGCCTTCAAGCCGTGAACTGGAGCATCCATGGTTACTTTTCAGCAGCGTTTTTGATTTCTCTCTTGGATAATCTTGTGAGTGATTTTATTTAGAGTTTGTTTCTTTCCTTTGTTTATTTGTTTATGCAATCGATATCGGAAGATGTATTGCTATTTGATGTTTACCGTATGATGGAAATCGGTGTAAACCTTAGATCACCATAGGAAAGATTAGACTTTTAACCTTGACATAACGGAAGTTGATAGGTTAGATCTCTAGGTTGTTAGATCTAATAAATCTTGCACCTTGTTTTGAGAGCGTTAATCTCTATAGATCGGAAGATGATGAGATTGATAGACGGATTACTTACGGAAGTAGGAATTCATACCTTTGCTTAGGTGAACCACAACTTTGATTGAATCATCATAAGATAATCTAGGGAAGAATTAAGGGTTGCGGGATGGTGGATCATGTTTGTTCTATGTTGATTTGCTTCAGTCATGAGTTAGTTTTATTGTTTTCTTAGTTGTAGTTTTATTTTATTTGTTTTCGTTCGCAATTATCTATCCTGGCTTTGGACTGACAATCCTCTGTCCAGTTTATTCTATCGTTTTTAGTTTCGTTTTAGTAGTAACAACCTTAGGAAAATTAATGAACTAGATACCCCGATTCCCTGTGATCGACTCCGGTATTAATCGCTATACTACGATCCCTACACTTGGGGAATACCGGATTTATAAATTTTATTACTTGTTTGCTTTGTTAGATAAAATCCGTGACAAGCTGCTTGACATGGTAAGATCCAAGCATACATCGGCTAATCAGGTGAATATAACCAAAGGATATGAATTTTCAGGTAATGATTTTTCTTTTGCTAGCGGCACGCATAATTGGATTTTGGACAGTGGGAGTACTGATCACATGGTTTTCAATCCTGATCTTTTAAGCAATTCTATACCAGTCAAAAACCACACAGTTACACTACCAAACGGATCCAAAACTAAAGTTACACACATTGGGGAAGTAAAATTATCACCATTCCTCACACTTAAAAATGTCCATTGTGTTCCATACTTTCGTTTAAATCTTATCTCTATTCACAAATTGTCATTACATTCTCCTTACATGGTCACCTTTCTAAGGGATTATTGCTTGATACAGGTTCGACATTCGGGGAAGACAATTGGGACAGTCTTTGAAAAGGAAAGCCTATACTATCTTGAAATAAAAGGACAAGGATCTTGTCATCAAGCCACAACATCAAGCCCCTCACTCACTGCACAAACGCTTAGGTCACCCTTCCAAAACTATGTCTTCATTTTCTTTGCCGAAATTAGAAATAAATCCTGTGACCAACACGGTTGTTTGATATGTCCCTCGCAAAATGCAGACCCGTTTACCTTTTACCAAAAGCTCCATTGCTACTACTAGTGCTTTTGAACTCATTCATGTTGATATTTGGGGAGGCTATAGGGTACCATCTCTCACTGGTGCTCAATACTTCCTCACTATCGTGGTGATTACACACGGTGCACTTGGACATATTTAATGCGAGAACAAATCGAAACCAAACACTTGCTTTTAAAATTCATCAATTTGTCTGAAACCCAATTCAGTGCCAAAATAAAAATTATTCACAGCGATAATGGTTCTGAATTCAAACTTGAAGATGTTTATAACCAAAAAGGGATCATTCATCAAACTAGTTGCGTCGACACATCCCAACAAAACGGGGTTGCAGAAAGAAAACATAGACACTTATTAAATATGGCTGAAAGCTCTTCTCTTTCAAGCGTGTCTTCCTAAGAAATTCCAGGAGATGTAATACTTACCTCTCCTTATCTTATAAATCGAACACCAACACCTATTCTTAATGGCCAAACACCCTTTGAGCGCTTATTTAAGAAATCACCAAATTATTCTCATTTACGGTCTTTTCGGTTGTCTTTGCTTTGCTTCCACACATGCGTATAAAGAACAAAATTTGACCTCGGTCATCTAAATGCATTTTCTTAGGTTATCCTTATGGCCAAAAGGGATACAATGTATATGATTTAAACACCGAAAGAACGTTTGTCTCCCGAGATGTCATTTTTCATGAAAACACATTTCCATACACAGAGTTAAGTGACAGTATGAACTCCATGCAACACACAAGTTTGAATTCGATGCCTTATTACGATTTCGATGACGACATTGCTGTTGCCTCACCCCAAATCACTAATGTTTCACAAGAACACCTTGTGCCCGTAACCTTTGATAGTTCAACCGCCACCACAGAACAAGCCTCTCATACAGAACAAGCCTCACCTCCATTGTCACCTTCACTTCCATTGTCCCCTTCACCTACCATACAGACACCACCACGCCGTAGTCACCGTATTCCAAAAACCCCTTCTTATTTGCAAGATTTTCATCTTGACGTGGCCTCCTTCAAGGTCCGACTCTTCGTCAACTTCGAATGCGGTCCACGGATCAGGTAATCCTCATTCCTTACATCATTTCCTTTCTTATGACCGATTATCTTCTTCCTATAAAGCCTTTACGGCTCAACTCACTCTTTTCAAAGAACCATCATCTTATGCGCGCAGTCGCTCACTCACATTGGCGTGCCGCCGTGCAAACAGAACTTCATGCACTTGAGGATAATAAAATGTGGAGTTTAACACCATTGCCACCAAATAAAAGGCCAATCAGTTGTAAACGGGTGTATAAGGTGAAACTCAATTCCAACGGTACAATCGATCGGTACAAAGCCCGTTTAGTTGCAAAGGGCTATAACCAAATTGAAGGTGTTGACTATAAAGAGACGTTTGCTCCCGTCGCCAAAATGGTAGTTGTCCGTGTTCTCCTTGCACTAGCAGCCATGCACGGTTGGCATTTGCACCAACTTGACGTCAATAATGCCTTCTTACATGGAGACCTTAATGAAGAGGTCTATATGTCACTTCCGCCTGGTTACGGACGAAAAGGAGGGCACTCGAGTCCAGAAACTCCATAAGTCCTTATACGGTTTAAAACAAGCTTCTAGACAAAGGGTACATTAAATTGTCTAATGCTCTTAAAATTATGGGTTTCGCACAATCTTGTGAAGATTATTCGCTGTCCGTCATAACCGCAATGATAAATTTTTGGCCATACTTGTGTATGTAGATGATGTCATTTTGGCAGGTAATGATGTGTGAGACATTGAGGAAACAAAGAAATTTTTGTCTCGACAATTCAAGCTAAAAGATTTGGGCCAACTTCGATATTTCCTTGGCATCGAGATCACAAAGAGGAATTGTGTTACCTTAGTGAAAGTATGCTCTAGAGATATTGGAGGACATGGGAATCTTAGGTACTAAGGCATCACGCTTCCCAGTTGATGAGAACATCAAGTTGACTTCAAACCATGGAGAACTTATTTCAGATCCATCATCATATAGGCGATTGGTTGGACGGTTACTATACCTAACAGTCACACGACCGGATCTTACATATGCTGTTCATATGTTGAGTCAGTTTATGGAGAAACTGAGACGGCCCCATCTTGATGCTGCGCACAAAGTTTTACGCTACATAAAATGTACCCCAGGACAAGGGATTCTCCTTCCATCCGAAGGCCAAGTGAAACTTCATGCTTTTTGTGAGGCAGATTGGGCGCGTTGTAAGGATACTTGGAGATCTATCACAGGGTTTTGCGTGTTACTTGGACAAGAACCTGTGTCTTGGCGAACAAAGAAGCAAATGACGGTATCCAGGTCTAGTGCAGAAGCCTAATATCGCTCAATGGCAAGTACATGTTGTGAAGTTACATGGATAAAAGCTATTTTGAAGGATTTGGGATATGATCACACTCAACCTGTGGATTTAGCTTGTGATAATCTCGCAGCTCTCACACATTGCTTCTAATCCAAAGATTCCACGATCGAACAAAGCACATTGAGATTGATTGTCATTTGGTTCGTGAAAAGGTCCAAAGAGGAGTCATTCGCACAATACATGTTCGAACTAAAGATCAACCAGCTGATTTGTTTACAAAGCTACTGAGTACGAAACACTTTGAAGAACTGCTTCTCAAGTTAGGTGTTATAAATATACACTCCAACTTGAGGGGGAGTGTAAAAGGAGATAAATAATTCAAATTGAGACTTAAAATACTTTATCTCATTTTGTTATTTTATACAGTGGTTTATTCGCCTCAAACTCTTGGACTTGTTATCGTTTTCTGCCTATAAATGTAATCTTTTGGGTCATTAATAAAATACATTCATGTTTTCATTCTTTTATATTTCTCAACAGTTTAATCAAGACATGCTTATTGTCAAGCAATGACATAAGACAAAAAGATTTTACCCTGGACGAAGATAAAACTTACGCAAATGTTCAAGGTTCGACCTATAGACCGAGAACCTTGTCATTAGAGCATTTTGAAAGGGCTTTGCAATTTGTTGCATCGATTCCCGTGAGATTACGAATGCAGGCTTTCCCTTATAAACTGACACCAAATGCAAACCGTTGGGAATTTACAGCCCATATACTACTCTCATAAAATATTTAGTGTTGAGAGGACCATCTCCAACATGTGGAGAATCGGCCTCCATGGCAACTCCCATATGTAGCGCGAGGCGCAGAATGAAGATATCTTCCAACCTAAGGGATGCGTTGAAAAGAAATGTAGATCGCCGGTGAGCAATGTGTAAATGGAGAAAACCGAAAAATCACCGTCAAAGAAACCTAAAATCGCCATGTTTATTATCAATTATTATCCATATACTAAAATTATAGTATTATTATTATTATTATTATTATTATTATTATTATTATTATTATTATTATTATTATTATTATTATTATTATTATTATTATTATTATTAATTTGGGGAACACATTAAACAAGATAATTCTACTTGTGTTTTTAATGTTTTTTCAAAGGTTTAACGTGTGTGTAATTGTTTTTATTTTCTTTAGGATTGACATGTTTATTCTATGGTTTTTTTATTTATGGGTTCAATTGATTCTAACGTTTTATTTATAGGATTTACATGTTTTATATTCTCATTAACTTTATTGAAATATATTAATTAGGGAGAAACACTTCAATGAGTACTATTATTATTAATAATATGGAAAATTAGGGATAAGGACAATAATCAAAATATTATTAAGCAATGGAGACAACTACATATTTTTTATAGGGAGAAGGACAATCGCATAATTTTTATAATGAGAAGGACAAATAAATGAATCCCAAAATCGGTGAATCTCCCTAGTGAATCCCAAATCAATGAATTTCGATAGTGAATTTTGATGATGAATCTCGAAAATCAAGAAATCCCGACAATGAATTTTGAAAATTAGTGAATTTCAACAATGAATTTCGGCGCAAGAATTTAAATAAAGGAATTTCGAACACAAGTGAATTTCGATAATGGATAAATAGTTTTGTCCTTTATGCAAAAGTTTCAAAAGACTCATCCCTTCTACTCAATTGATGAAATATTTTTGTCCTTCTCCCTCATTCCCCCTTAATAATAAGTGTGTGTTTACCTTTAAAAAAAACGTGTGTGTGTCTGTTTTTTTTTTGTGTGTGTGTGTTATTTTTTTTTAAATTTATGACTGACATGTTTATTTCAAATATTTTTTAAGGATTTAATTGAAGTCTAACGTGTTGATTTTTGTTTTTGTTTTTCAATTGCCATGTTTTATTTCTGATTCAATTTATTGAAATAAATTAATTAGGGAGAAACGCTTTTAATATAATTTTTTTCTAAAAGCTACCGTCTTTTTTATGTTATTTGTTTATAAAGACTGGTTTTAACACTTAATAAGCACTTTATACACACTTAAAAGATCATTTGGAGCGGTCACTGCATCAGGGTGGTGAATGCATCACGATGGTCACTGCATCATGGTGGCCAATGCATCGGGGGGTCACTCCATCGAGATGGTCAATGCATCGTGGTGGTCACTGCATCGCAATGGTCAATGCAACGGGGGTGGTCACTGCATCATCGTGGTCAATCCATCACGGTGGTCAATGCATCGTGGTGGTACTGCATCATGGTGGTCAATGAATCGGGTGGTCACTACATCGGGTCGTAACTGCATGGCGGTGGTCAGTGTATCGGGGGTGGTTAATGCATCAGGGTGGTCACCTTATCGTAGTGGTCAACGTATTGTGGTGGTCACTCAATCGCGGTGGTCAATACATGGCGGTGGTCAGTACATCGGGGGTGGTTAGTGCAACAGGGTGGTCACTGCATCGCGGTGGTCAATGCATCGCAGTGGTCACTGCATCACGGTGGTCAATGCATCATGTTGGTCACTACATCGGAGTGGTCAATGCATCGGGGTGGTCACTGCATCGGGGGGTTGTCACTGCATCGGCGGTGGTCATTACATCACTGTGGTCACTGCATCGGGGGTTGATCACTGCATCGTGGTGGTCAATGCATCACGGTAGTCAATGCATCGGGGGTGGTCACTGCATCACGGTGGTCAATGAAAAGGAGTGGTCACTGTATCGCGGTGGTCATTGAAAAAAAAAAACAACAACAAAAGAAATAGAAAAACAAAACAAAAAACAAAAACGACGCCTGCTTTCTTTTGGCACCCTTTTTTCTCTCTCTTTTTATTTTTTAATCAGCGCTGCATTTTTCTTTTTTTAATTATTTATTAATTGAGGGTACTATGGTCCATTTACTAATTTTTGTCCTTATAACAAATGAACAGTAAAGTGTGTTCTATTTGACTAATTAAATCTAATATGTGTCATTTTTTCGACTTTTGCTTCTAATGAACATAACAAATGAACAGTTATGTTCTTGTATGGTATGTATTGTTATAATCTTAACAAAGATGCTTGAGTTGGATAGTATGCTATCAAAATTTGATCCCTTGTGCTTCACTTTATTTCTATTTGTGTTATTCTTCTTTTCTTGAACCACTTTTTTATGGCCTGATGTTTGGAGGTAATGTAATGTAATTATTTCAGTTTTCATTCCATTATGTTGGTTGTAGTTGTAATGTAATATTACGATATAATGAAATTTCATTACATTGCAATGAGAAAATAAAATCATTCTCACTAAAAAAAAAAAGAACAGTTATGTTCTTGATTTTTGCTTGTGCAATTTCCAGGTAGAGATGAACACCAATGGATTTCTCTTCCAACCCAAAATCAGACTCTTTCCGTCCAAATCCATAGTGCATGAACTATAAGCTATATTGGATGTATTCTGCAACAACTTTACTTGCAACAAAGCCGAAGAGCTCAACGATGGTTCAACGAACCCACATCTTACAAAAAGTACCCTCCAAAAATCAATATTCTCGTATCGTTGAACCCGTTCTGTACCCTCAGCTAGGAAAATGTTTCTCATCATTTTCCAAAATAAGTTCCTTCCATCAAGTTTCTGTAGGGATGATCTTCCCCAAGAACGCTGAAAAAAATCAAATACGGTGCTAACATAAGCGAGTGCCCCATCAAATCTTTCAAGAAAAACCGGTGAATTTGTATTAGCCTGTATTCTAGTTGCACAGGAATGCGACCAAACTAAAAAGAGACAGAGAAGAATAAATTGCGACAGTTTCATTTGACTCTAAGTCCAACAAGCCTTTTTTGATGTCTTTCAGATCCGATAAAACAATCCCGAAAGAGAAAGGGAAATTCATTGTCTCTGCAAAAGATAATAGCCACTTTCCTGTCTCTATCGTGATCTTGTCAGATGTTCCAATTGCCATAATCCTTAGATGAGTGACGGGGGATACCTTACGTTCAGAAAGAGCCTGCATTAAAACTGTAAAATGTGTTCCAATCTTAATTCCGAGGTCGATAATGTGAATCCTTTTAGCTGTTCCAACACCTTCCAAGATTGATTGGATCCTTGCAAATTGACTGGTTTCTTGGATGTTTTGGAACTCTTGAGGTTGTTCCATCATGGCTGTTTGCAGACTGTAATTAGTCTGTATTACATCTTGTGGCTCGGTGTAGCCCTCATTGTTTGCACTTGTCCCTGTCTCAAGGTCAATCCTAGCCTGAAGAGATTCTGATAAATAATACACGATTCTCTGCACTAGGGTGCCGTTCCCGCAAGAAGAAACCATACAAACTCTATGCGATTGTCTAGCACATTTGAATTCTTGGGAAGCTACTTTTTCTGCTGCGGCTTGAAGAAGTATGGCAATTTCAATGTCTTCAAAAACCAAAAATTATGGAACAGAGTGATGATCTCCAAGAGAATTAGCTATGATGGAAAAGGCATCAGGGTTCTTGGAGATCATCACTCTGTTATGAGGCACTTATGCATCTCGAGCTTTATCTAATTTCATGATGCATACATGCGAGGTAGGATCAGAGCTTTGTACACTCGACAATTCGTTAGCTGCGCTTCACTTTTGTGCCGTAAAACTTGAGCAGCCCAAATGGATTTGCAGGTGGAGGTGAGTTTTCCTCAATGGATCATCATGATATGCAATAGGGTCAAAAATAGGAATCTTCCGATAGATTGCAATCCATGTTTTTATCTGTTTGATTCTTGGTGTTGAAACTTGATAACAAAATAAGTTGGAATCTGAATTATCCTGTAAGTAACTCCACCGACTTAGGAAACCATACGGACGTGTTCCTTAAGTCTCTTGAACCTCAAAGCAGACTTGCCTTGATGAGGCTTTGTCATCAAGAGGTGATCAACCTCGCTTGCTTCCTCAAACGAACACCAGATTCAGCAGATGCTTCATGCTCTTCTGACCACCATAACTTCCACATACTCTGCTGAATGCCACAGTCAGCAGACCAGACCCAGTAGAATAGTTTAAGTCACCATTACATGATCAAACGTAGATATATTCCTGATATGCAAAAGGGTTAGTGGGAGTGTTACGATTTTTGAGCAAGGTGTTGCATATCCTTCTCAAGAGTTGTTACCCTATGTCACAGTCAATTAATGTTTGGTAGTTCAAGGTCTTTATGAAAACTTTTGAAAAAGGCAGTTCTTATGCTTCTATTTATCTTTGCTTGTCATTTGATTCCGCAGTTAGATTAACGTATATTATAAAATACAACTTCCTATAAATAAATAAATAAAACCATTAAAAACAATGATCAAAATATTACTGGTAATTTATCAATCAAAATTTTTGTATGTAGACATGGTACTGCAATTCAACTCTATTGTTGTGCAAAATTTTATCGGTTTGTTTGTTAAATTGGATTTAGAGTTGTCATAGAATAATTTCTTGATTTCCCTTCCAACCCAAAATCAGACTCTTTCCGTCCAAATCCATAGTGCAAGATCTATAAGCTATATTGGATGTCTTCTGCAACAACTCTACTTGCCATAAAGCCGATGTTTCAGTGAACCCACATCTTACGAAAAGTGCCCTCCAAAAATCAATCTTCTCGTATCGTTCAACCCGTTCTGTACCCTCAGCTAGGAGAATGTTTCTCATCATTTTTCGAAAGTAAGTTCCTTCCATCAAGTTTCTGTAGGGATGATCATCCCCAAGAACACTGAAAAAGTCAAATAAGGTGCTAACATAAGCGAGTGCCCCATCAAATCTTTCAAGAAAAACCGGTGAATTTGTACTAGCCTGTATTTCAGGAACCACCATTACACGCGGTTTAAGTCTTCTCATCACTTTCAACAAAGATTCTAATTGCACAGGGAATTCAACCAAACTAAAAAGAGACAGAGAAGAATAAATTACGACAGTTTCATTGACTCTAAGTTCAAGCAGTCTTCTTTGATGTCTTTCAGGTCCGATAAACAATCCCGAAAGAGAAAGGTAAATTCATTGTCTCTGCGAAAGATAACAGCCACTTTCCTGTCTCTATCACGATCTCGTCAGATGTTCCAATTGCTGTAATCCTTAGATGAGTGACAGGGCATACCTTACGATTAGAAAGAGCCTGCATTAAAACGGTCCAATGTGTGCCAATCTTAATTCTGAGGTCGATAATATGAATCCTTTTAGCTGATCCAACACCTTCCAAGATTGATTGGATCCCTGCAAATTGACCGGTTTCTTGGATGTTTTGGAACTCTTGAGGTTGTTCCATCACGGCTGTTTGCAGACTGTAATTTGTCTGTATTACATCTTGTGGCGCGGCGTAGCCCTCATTGTTTGCACTTATCCCTGTCTCAAGGTCAATCCTAGCCTGAAGGGATTCTGATAAATAATACACGATTCTCTTCACCGGGATGCCGTTCCTGCAAGAAGAAACCATACAAACTCTAAGCAATTTTCTAGCACATTTGAATTCTTGGGTAGCTACTTTTTCTGCTGCGGCTGAAGTATGGTAATTTAAATGTCTTCAAAAACCGAGAATTGTGGAACAGAGTGATGATCTCCAAGAGAATTAGCCATGATGGAAAAGGCATCAGGGTTCTTGGAGATCATCTCGTGTACTCGAGCTTTAGCTAATTTCATGATGCATACAGGCGAGGTAAGATCAGAGCTTTGTACACTCGACAATTCGGTAGCTGCGCTTCACTTTAGTACCGTAAAACTTGAGCAACCCAAATGGATTTGCAGGTGGAGGTGAGTTTTCCTTGAATGGATCATCAAGATAAGCAATCGGGTCAAAAATTTGTCTTCAGATTCATTGCAATCCATGTTTTTATCTGCTTGATTCTTAGGTGTTGACACTTGATAACAAAATAAGTTGGAATTTGTATTGTGTTATATATATATATAACACAATGAAGTAGTTTAATAGCAAGCACAACGAAGCTGGATGTATTTGTCTGTTGCCAAGAAATGATTCCTCTTTCTCAAAAAAAAAAATAAAAATAAAAAAAAAAATATATATATATATATATATATATATATATATATATTTGAAATGATTCCACAGAGCAGACTTCTGAGAAATGTGGTAAAGAACAATCACCTACAGAACAACCGAAAGATATACAATTGAATTCAATAATACCTCTGTTCCAAAATATAAGTTTTCGCACAGATTAAGAAAGAGACCCATTTATTTACACCGTGGAAATTCTACTCGTACACCCCATGTATTGTTAAAAAAAAACTATTGATACACCACACCTATTATGTTTTGGGTCCGACATTCTACCTATACACCCCATGTCTAATAAAATTAAAAAAGAAAAAACACTTTTACCAAAGAAATTTTACTATTGCCACGTTTTCAAAATTCTAATAACCCCAAATGTTCTAAAATAAATTATCACCCCATCCCATCTATATAATCGCCCCCACCCCAATTCATTAATCAGCTATTGCTACTTTTGTTCTTCCTGGTTCGACTATTGCTACGTCCCATATGTGAAGAAGAATAAGTCGAGTAGGAAGCATGTATCTCATTTCTTTGTTTAATTAGTTCATCAATCTGCATTATGAACCGAACCCTTTATCAAACATTCATCTTGTAATGGTAACTTAAACTATGCTACTGAGTTTGTTCTGCTGAGTGTAATACTCAGTAAAGTCTTTGTGAAAACAGTGGTGGTCAGCAGAGCATGAAGTATCTGCTGAATCTGGTGTTCAACTGGGGTAGATCAGCAGGGTTGATCAACCTACTGAAGTTAAGGCTGCTGAAGTTGAGTCTACTGATAATCAGCATACTTGGGGAACACGTCTTCATGGTTTTCCGGATTTGGTTAAGTTACTTCTGGGTATTTCAGTCATTATCTGGTTTGGCTATTAAGTCGGTTTGGGCTGGATTCCCAAGGATATAAATACCGTATGTATTAATTGTAACTTGATGTAACTTTCTCGTGATAATAAAATATTCTCGTTTGTCCATGGAGTAGTCGGCACATTGCCGGAAACCACATTAATTCTGTGTTCTTCTTGTTTCTGTGTTTTTTTACTTGTTAATTTCTTATCTTTACTCACAATAACCATCACTTCTAGATCGATCCATCATAACAAAATGGTATCAGAGCGTTGAGGTTCATCAAGAAATATGTTTATCTATTTTAAGCAAGGTAGATAGGCACCAAGGTCATAATTGTCGCTAGGATTTGGGATCTACACAAGCTTTTCTAGTGAGAAAGATGTCTGCTTTCAATGTCAAGATTGACAAGTTTACAGGAAGAAACGGTTTTAGTCTCTAGCAGATCAAGATGCGTGCTTTGTTGAAGCGACATGGATTATGGGGTCCCTTTGTCTAAATCAATAGAAGGTAGCACTGCTGAGAAAGCCAGTCTAGATGAGAAAGCAAATTCAACAATTATGTTGTGCTTGTCAGATGATATTATCACAGAGGTTGCTGAAGAGGACACAACGGAGAAGCTGTGGTCCAAGCTTGATAGTCTATAAATGACAAAGTCTTTAACCAACAAGTTTTTTATGAAACATCGTCTGTTCAGTTTAAGGATGCATGAGGACACTCAGCCGAGGGATCATCTAGACCAACTAAACACAATATTGCTTGACCTGAGGAATATTGATGTGAAGATTTAAGATTAGGATGCAGCATTGATCATACTTGTGTCATTGCCTGCATCATATGAGAACTTTGTGCAGTCTTTTATTGTTGGAAAGGACTCAGTGTCATTGGAGGATGTGAGATCATCACTCCATGCTCGAGAGCAACACCATAAGGATTTGGTTCTGGGACAGACAGTCAGTCTGCTGGATTGGTGGCCAGTGGAATCAGTAAGGGGCCAGTAAATTTTGGAAAAAATAAATTCAAGAGAAATTCCAAGGGACCTAAAGCTAAGGATGTCTGTAACTTCTGCAAGGAGCATAGACATTAGAAAAATAAATGTCCAAAATGCAAGAAGCAGCAGGGTACAGTTGCTTTGGCAGAACAAGACACCAACTCTGAAGAAGATCTGGCCTTAGTAGTTTCAGAGTCAGCAGGGCACAGAGATGTGTGGATTCTGGACACTTTGGCATCTTATCATGTGTGTCCAAATGGGGAGTAGTTTTCAACTTATCAGCTGGTGGATAGAGGCCATATTGCAATGGCTAATAGCAAGGTCTGCAAAATAGTTGGGATATGATATGTTCAATTGAGGACACATGATCGTAAATTATACACACTGAATGAGGTATTGCATGTTCCACAGATGACCAAGAATTTCTTATCACTTAGTCTACTAGAGAGCAAAGGGTTCAAGTTCAGGGGTGAAGGTGGAGTGCTGAATGTCTATAAGGGTTCAAGTGTGATTCTGAAGGGTATTAGGCAGAGGACATTGTACATACTACAAGGGTCTACTGTATCATGTTCTGCTGCTGTAGCATCATCAGAGGTTCACAAGTCATAACTGACCAAGTTGTGGCATATGAGATTGGGTCATATAGGTGAAAGGGGGATGCGAATTCTGTCTAAGTCTGATCTAATTCAGGGACATAAAGTCAAGGAGCTGGAATTTTGTGAACACTGTGTGTTTGGGAAGCTACATAAGAGCAAGTTCCCAAAAGCAATTCACATCAAAAAAGGGACACTTGATTATATCCATTCTGATTGTTGGGGAATTTTAAGGGTGGAGCCGCTGGGTGGTCACACGTATTTTGTGTCTTTTATGGATGATTCCTCAAGGATGGTTTGGGTAATTATGATGAAAAACAAGAATGAGGCATTCAAACACTTCAAGCAGTGGAAGGCTTTGGTTAAGAATCAGACAGGGAGGAAGATCAAGAGACTTAGAACTGATAATGGACTGGAATTCTGTTGGTCTGAGTTTCATGAATTCTGAATGAAGGCATTGCTAGGAATCATACTGTAAGAGATACTCCACAACTGAATGGTGTTGCAGAAAGAATGAATCAAACTCTTCTGGAGAAGGCAAGGTGCATGCTCTCCAATTCTGGTCTGGCAAGAAGATTTTGGGCAGAGGCTATTAGTAGAACTTGCTACTTAATCAATAGAGGGGCTCACACTGGGATCAAGCTCAAAACACCACTTGAGGTTTGGTCAGGAAATTCAGCAGAATACTCAGGTCGAAGGGTTTTTGGAAGCACAATATACTATCATGTCAGTGAAAGTAAACTGGAACCTAGAGCCAAGAAGGGAGTGTTTGTTGGATATGGAGATGGAGTTTAAGGTTATAGAATCTGGTCATCAGCTGAAAACAGGGTTATACTCATCAGGAGTGTAGTCCTTGATGAAAACTCTATGCTTAATCATCTGTGAGAGCCACATCTGAATCTGGAATTGGATTTGAAACTGAGAAGGTTGACAAACAAGTGGAGCTTCAAGCAGAGCCTGCTGGATTAAAAGACTAAGCGGGGGATAGTCAGCACTCAGTAGATCCAGAACTGGATGCAAACCAGCCTGCTGAACAAGGGAGTATATACTCAAACAGCTGATGTTGGTCATTAGGGTATAGCTCTCAGCAAAGCTAGGAAGGCCAATATCAGACCTCCAAGAAGATATGGATTTGAGGAGGATATGGTTGGATATGCACTACAGGTAGCTGAAGAAGTGGATGGTTTTGAACCTAACACTTACAGGGAAGCTGTGACATGTTCTGAGGCATCCCAATGGCTTGTTTCTATGTGAGAAGAAATAGAGTCACTTTAGAAGAATGAGACCTGGGAACTGGTCAAAAAACCACAGGATAGAAGGGTGGTCAGCTCTAAATAGATCTTTAAGAAAAAGGAAGGAATGACATCTGCTGATGGCATCAGATATAAGGCACGTTTGGTTGCAAAAGGGTTCAGTCAGAAAGATGGGGTAGACTATGAAGAGATATTTTCTCCAGTGGTCAGACATACTTCCATCAAGGTGCAATTAGCAATAGTGGCACATCAGAATCTTGAACTTGAGCAATTAGATGTGAAGACAACTTTTCTACATGGAGATGTAGATAAGGAAATTTATATGACTCGGCCAGAGGGTTTCCAAGTTCCTGGCATGGAAGGATATGTTTGCAAGTTGAAGAAGTCCTTGTATGGACTTAAGCAGACCCCAATGCAGTGGTATAATAAGTTTGACAGTTGTATGATTCAGCAGTGTTATAGAGGAGTCCATATGATTGTTGTGTCTATCACAACAAGTTAAAGGATGGTTCAATCATCTATTTGGTTCTATATCTGGATGATATGCTGATAGTTGCTGTGAACAAGTTTGATATTCAAGATCTGAAGAATCTGCTCAGGGCTGAGTTTGAGATGAATGATTTGGGGAATGCAAAAAAAAATTGGGCACGGAGATCTATAGAGATAGGAGGCAAGGGAAGTTGTTCTTGTCTCAGCAGGGGTATATTGAAAAGATATTATCGTTGTTTGGCATGTCAGCATCCAAACTTATAGATACTCCTATGGCACCAAATCTACATCTCATGCGATGTATTTGCTCCACATTCAACTGAAGAGGAAGAATACATGTCAAGAGTTCCATATGCTAGTGTAGTGGGCAGTTTAATGTATGTCATGGTCTGTACTAGGCTTGATTTGGCTCAGGCAGTCAGTGTTGTAAGCAAGTTTATGGCTCAACCTGGAAAGGAACACTTGAAAGCAGTGAAGAGGATATTTAGGTTGTTGGAATAGTGTCCTAAACCCAATCGGGTTGGACCGGATCCGACCGGGTCGGATCATTTCTACTATTTCTTTGTGTTTATACATATATTAAATGGCTTTTCTGTTGTCATATATATGTTCTTTTAGAGAACCAATTATGAATTGTTATATGATAACGTCCTTAGTATTAAACTGTGATAGAGAAACCATGATAGGCGATTATGGTTGATGAGATCTCTAATCACTTTAATAAGTTTGATACTTAAATGTCTCTAGGTGATGTACTATTAAACAGGGCATTGATAGTATAAACGAGTTAGCACGTATTTGATGTCTTCGTCTTTAGTGCGGGGATAGATCTCGCTCTATCGAAGTGTAGAGACACTTGACCGTGACGTGGGCGTGTATTAGAGAATGCGACGTTAGGATCGACCCACTTACACGGATAAGTGTCACACTATGTGACGGTTGTGTAATTATCCTTTGACCGAGTCGCCATGGAATCACGGTGTGGATTGTCATGCTTTGACACTATTGAGGTTTCCCTAGCCACGGGCGATCATGCGGTAGTGATTGGGTATGATCTTCAAGCATCACGGAGTATACATGATTGGTCGTCCGGGAATCGCGTATCCTATGATTGGGATCGAATATCCGAAATGGCCTTCTTATAAGGAATGTCTTACTCTCGTGAATCTTTGCAAAGTGGGAGTAAATGAGTTACTTCGAGAGAGCTTGATATCCAGATTATAAGATACGGTCGTTGATGTTTTGACACTCGACTAACGACCGTATGGATATTATTACAAATGATAGGATTGTAAGTTACACGATAATCGCTTTCACATGAAAGGTAGTAGTCATTGCATTTGACTCTTCCGATAATCGGGGTCACGGTGTGTTGCTAGACGCTATCCCGTGATCGTTAGGCATGAAGGGCATTTTCGTAATTTGCACTTTGTGTCTACGGCCAACATATTCGGAAGCCTATCGGGTCACACACATATGAACATCTAGCCGGATTAAAATGTGGTTATAGATAATAACCAAATAAGGAAAGTTTATCTCGAGACTATAAAGGTTATAGTGGTAAATTAATATGGTGGTATTTATTTATTATGAATAAATTAAAATACAAGATATTAATTATATTAATTAAAGAATATTCGGAAGCCAATATTTGGCAATATGGGCGCCACATTGAAGTGTATAAGATACACTTGGATTGTGCAAATTTAATTAATGGTGTTACCATATATTAATATTAGATATTAATATTTATATATTCTTTTGTTCCCAGCGTGTGATGCATATAATATGCATGTGCATGATTGTGTCCAAAATATTTATATATAGATTTATATGTGTAATATATATTTGTGATATATACACATGTGTAAATTGATTTATGGTAATAAGATAAATATTGTCAATATATGATCTTGACAAATCTTGGGAATATTCAATTTGAGATATTGACAATATCCTAGATTTATTTAATATGAGATATTGTAATAAATGAGATAAATCAATCAATTATATTTTCCTTATTTTATTGGAAAAGGTTTTCTTCTCTCCACACTAGATAGGGGCGCCCCAAAACCACTATAAATAAGAGGTGGGTGTCAAGCTCTTTAGTACAACACAATTCCAAGAACTAATAGTTCTTGTGTAAAATAGAGAGCATCCTATGAGAGTTGGAGAGAGGGAAAAGGCCGGTCTAGCAACCGGAGTTTTCCAATAGCAATCCATGATGGGATTCCGCGGGCTGTTCGTGTGGACTAGCGGTAGAGGCCGAACACTTGGGCGGCTCTATGCGTAACTACTCTCCTTAGACGGTCAAAGCGTCGATCTTTTAGATCAACCAAGGTAACCACCGTCTACTACTCGCTTGTTTATTGCTTAAACGAAGTCGATCTTGGGTCGATAGGAAATAAATTTTTGAATTCACTGCGTTCGCGTAGATTTCCTAACGAAGGTATCGAGCGAGCTTGAGCTTAAGCAATAAGCATGTTATTATGCGTAGTTAATTTTATCGTTTAAATCACGTAATTAAAAGATGAAAGATTTTTGATTTGCAAAATTGATACATGAAAAGAAAAAAAAAAAAGGGGATCGGGTGGTGCTCGGCGATCATTGCGGCACCACCACCGGCGGCAAGCGGCGGCGGCGGCGGCGGCAAAGAGGCAACTCTGCTTGCCGGCGATCGTTGACCGGTCAATGCTGGCGGATCTCCAAATTTTTGTTTTGTGTATTTTGTGATTCAATATGGTTCATAGTTGTGATTAAAATCTCCTTTGTTTAGTTGTGTCATGTGGCTAACCAATGGTTCAAATAGTTTGGCCATTGGGATGCCACATGGCATTAAAATAATAGGGGGAATGAGGGAGAAGGACAAAAATATTTCATCAATTGAGTAGAAGGACAGTCTTTTGAAACTTTTGCATAAAGGACAAAACTATTTATCCACTATCGAAATTCACTTGTGTTCGAAATTCACTGTTTAAATTCACTGCCGAAATTCACTGTCGAAATTCACTAATTTTCAAAATTCATTGTCGGGATTCACTGATTTTCGGGATTCACTGTCAAAATTCACTATCGAAATTCACTGATTTCGGGATTCACTATGGAGATTCACTGATTTTCGGGATTCACTGTTTGTCCTTCTCGCTATAAAAATTATGCAGTTGTCCTTCTCCCTATAAAAAATATATAGTTGTCCTGTTGCTTAATAATATTCCAGATTGTGTCCTTATCCCTAATTTCCCAAAAATAATAATGGTCTTTCCAAACTTTGTTTGGAATAGGCCTAGGCCCTTTCCAAATATTTGATTTGGGAAAAGGCTGAAGCTTGCAGCCACTTCCAAAATTTTGATTTTGGAAAGTGGCGAGCTAAACCAAAATTATTTGGCCTTTCCAAATATTTGATTTGGAATAGGCCTAGGCCCTTTTCAAATATTTGATTTGTAAAAGGCCTAGGCCTAGGCCACTTCCAAAATTTTGATTTTGGAAAGTGGCCAGGCCTAAGCCAAATTTGGTTTAGGAAACCAAAGGCATCCCTTTGATTACGAATCAAAAGGAAAGAAACAAAAGAGACTTAATTTTAATTTTGATTTATTTTTGGAATAGTTCCAATTAATTAAAATTAAAATTAAAATCGTTTAAAATTAATCGTTAATTTTATTTCGATTAAATCATTTGATTAATTAAATGTTAATTAGTTAATTGATTGGATAAAATTATTTAATAGATTAAATGTTAATTGATTAATTAAGACGCAAGTAGTTAAAATTTAATTTTATCTTTTTCATAAGATTTTATTGTATGGATTAGATATAGTAGATATAATATGATTATATGGACCCCGATTGATCATGGACTCGACCGATAGGATAGATGTGAATGATTTAATTTTTCTGTTGGTTTAAAAATTGTCCTAGGCCGTTATGAAGAACGTGACCTAGTTTATTTTCTGCATTTATCCTATTCCTCATAGCTCCCCGTGTGCGGCGGGTGTATTTATTTTATTAGATAGAATTAAATGTAACAAGAATGGAGCAGAAGATGGAGACCAAAGAAAGACGAAAATAAAGATCCCATTGGAGAATGGTGCATTAAAGATCCTATTGGCGGTTGCAGCTACCCTTAGATTGTGACCCGCGGTTTCGTCAGTTTGTATTCAAAACCGCACCTAGGAAAAGTCCATGATCATACCGGTTACTTTACGCATTTATTTATTTTGTGCTTGTATTTATTTTATATGATACGATAGATGCATGACTAGGCACGATCTAGATAAATGTGTAGGATGTATGTTTATAGAGATAGACATATTTATGATGAGACCATGATTAAAATTAATTAAGTGAATTAATTTACGTAAATACTTCCACCTCAAAAGAATCAAGTTGAAATTGCCTCCCATATTATAATGACGGTGAAGAGCCCTTGTTCGGATCCAACTCATCACCAAAGCAGGGGTTGACCTACCTCGGTATATCGTCATTATCGAGATATGATCGTATGAGATCTCACGAATATTGGGGTTATGACTTGACTAAGAATTCTCTCGGCCACCAGCCAAAGCGGGGTCGTTTGAATTTTAGAGGCAAGGGTTTGACTACTTCATAAGATGAAAATTGTCAAAGAGTTGACTAATCAAACAACAAGAGTCGATATAAGATACGATTGACAAAGAGTTGTCTACCTATTATGCTATTTTCGCCCACCACCAAAGCGGGGTCGGGTAGTAGTTAGTGGGATCTTGTCCACTAAAGAAATTAATAATTCTTGAAAGTCAATTGGGAGTAGTTGACTAGTGGGAGCAAAATCATAAACCAAAAGACCATTTTTGATTTTGCGTGTATAAACAACAACACTCATTTATTTTCTTTTTTTTATGTTGTAGTTTTAGCAAACTTTATATTTATGTTTAATTCTCGATTAGTAAAACCAAATTATGATCATTAATTTTGAGAAACGTTCTCAAACATGGTTAAGTAATTTTAATCCTTTTAAAATAAGCAATGACATGAGCAATCCCGTTATAGTAGTTAGAGACAAGGAGATTACATAATTGATGCGAAGGCTCGAGACTTTAATTATTAATGAAAGCGGAGCTCATGATATTGATACGATCCAAGATGATCATTCAGTCATACGATGACAATTAATTCAAACGTTGAATAAGAATAACCACATCTAATTTTGGAAAGGTTGTTTTCAAAATTGTAAGATTTAAGTATCGACTTAATTCTACCATTGCTTAAATGTTAATTAAATAGTTAATGTTTTAAATACGATTTAAAAGGTTAAATAAACTATTTAATAAACTTTAGATTTTCTTTATGAAAGGAAATCAAAACATAGCTCTTGTGATCTTTATTAAGTCTTATGAAGACTACAATAAGAAACATTTCTCAAGTGCTTAAAGGATTAAAAGGGAAAGTTAGGGCATGTGCTTAAATATAGAGCTTATTGAAGTTTCTATTCTAGGCAAGTGAGTTGAGATAAATCTGTCTAAGTTCAAAGACAACTCTAAGATATATGATATCTTACGAGTCTGATTAAATTAGAAAGATTAAATACAGATATGGAAGGTGAAGCAAACGTTGTAACACTTACCATATTCTGGATCTAGTAAACTGATAAGGGAACTAAATAAATGTTATTATGTTCCGGTTCTTATGAAGAACGTACTTTGGCTTATCCGTCGAGATTTGAGAGACATATTCAATTGTAAAGAATAAATGTTATTCCGATAAAGTTGGAAGATCACTTTGAATCCAACATACTAGATTGATGTCACTATATAGTTGATATATGTGATAAGATCTCAACTAAATATTTGTATGGTTATTATCCTTGATTTGTGGTTACTCTGCAGATAGTCTCTCCGGAGGGAAGCGTGTAATTAAACGTCATTCGATGATGTTGAACCATATGATTATGAATCATGTGGGTTATACGATCTTATCCAAAGAGGACTAAAATACCCTTTTTGAAAAGGTTGTAAGATCTAGAAAATTGTCTAAAGCCTAAACATACCGATGTTTGTTGGCTTATGACAATTAATGCTACAAATAATTATTTGTTAATCTCTATAACTATTTTTAGAAATAGTCAAGTGTACTCGATGAAGTGCATAATTCGGAAAGCCCGAAAAGTTCGAGCTAGTACGCAATATGAGATTGATGAGCTACTTAGGAATTAATCTTCAATTGGATTGAAGTAATTAATACCTGAAGGGTGTTTGAAGTCGTCTGGTAGGAATAAGATTCTCCTTGAAGGATACCATCTTTGGGATACGCAATTAGATTGTGTTCCTAAATGGCAACAACACTTTATATGATAAAGGTGTGACGCAAGCCATGCGAAGTATCCTTTACCCGTTTTGGGATGGTGCCTCATACTTAACCAAGTTCCAAAGAATAAAGGTTGAATAAATTCCATATTAGATATGGAAGAGGATAATGTCAAATCTGTCTTAACCGATGATTTGAAGTTGTCATAAGCAAAGTCGGAAAGGTTTGGAGCCTAGTACGACATATGCAACTTTGTGGAATATCTCAGCAAGTACGCTAGATATTATTTACTCATCCGCGGAGCAAAAGGTGTTTGTCTCCAAACATGCTGTCTTCTAGAGGAAGTGTTTCTTTCAAAAGAGACAGTGGGAGTAAAAAGGATCTCAAAGGTAGTTTGAGAACCACAATGAAATATTCAACCATAGGAACGTGAGCAGACGCCGCATAGCGATGAGGTGTAAAACACTGCTCAGTGCACACAAAAGTTCTGCAAGTCTGTGGATAACCTCAAGCCTGAAAAGGCTGCCGGTATGTTCATCTTGAAGAATGAACATCTCACGACTTATGAAAGAATGTTTGAAAGGCATGTTTGAGAGATATGGCCAGGAGCCATAAAATCTGAATTAGATTCCATTAGTGACAACCAGGTTGTGAACCTAGTCTGTCTTACCTAAAGGGAATGTCCCTGAAAGGCTGACATGGATAGTAATATGATTACCATAAGGCTATAGTGACGGCTGAAGGGTATGAGGTGTAAACCTTGTAATTGTCTTTATCTTTAATCAGTGCCCGATTCTATTCAGACTATGCTTGTTATAACTTCGTATCATGACTATATGATAGTGTTGAAGATGTTGAGCAGACAGCTCGATGTTCATAGACGATGACATGATATGTAAGTCCACGAGATTCATTTATGGACTCAAACAAGTTTCTCTAGACAATTTCTTTGTTTGATAATCAAAGGAGTTTTGATTTAGTCAAAAGAAGGATATGCCCAATGTGCAAGATGGATAGTGGGAGTGTGTTACGATTTTTGAGTAAGGTATTAGATATCTCTCACAGGAATCATCACCCCATGTCACAGTCAATTAATGTTTGGTAGTTCAAGGTCTTTACTGAAAGCACTTGGATTAGCGATTCTTATTTTAGAAATGAGAATCTATAGTGATAGATTTAATCACATTAGATTATTGTTTACCTATATACATGTGATGCTAAAAGAAGTTTAGCATAGATCGCAAGATCTGTCAGTGTTAGGACGTTAGTCCTAAAGATAAGGTGAAAGATGATGCTTATGGAAGGTTTCCTTCGCTACTGCGATAGGAACCATCATAAAGGAAATGCCGGATGTTCATAGTTCATGAACTGTCATGAGCAAGTATGAAAGTAAATCTGGTGAATGTCGAGAATATCCTTAAACAAGTTAAGGAAAGGTTCCTAGTTTATTGAAACTTGGAATTAAATAAACGTATATATCTGCACGTATATCCCGAGTCTTATGAAGGCGAGTGGGAGCTACACCTGCAGGTTTGCGATCACTTTGAATAAGTGATACAAATGAGTGGAAATGTTCTTAGCGATGGGTCACTTGTAAATTCTACAACTAGGCCAAAACACAAGAGTGCCTTAGAGGCTAAATGGGAGCGATACATGGATCTGTAAGGTTCATTCTTGAACTCAGTGCACGGTTCTTCCACCTTTTCTATATAGCTGATATAGTAAGTGGATTTATTGCTTGAAGCAAGGACCAGGGTCTCGTCAGAGATTCGTGTGTGTGTTGAGGCGGTTCCTTTGACTTGGTCATATGGAACGTGATATGAAGATAGTCTGAGTCCCCACGGATAGCGATCCGTTTATGGCTAGGGCTAGTTGCGAGTATTGCATGAGATTCTTGTGTTTCAACTTGGTCTTGTGTGTGCGAGTGATTGGTTTTAGGCCAAGTGGGAGATTGTTGGAATAGTGTCCTAAACCCAATCGGGTTGGACCGGATCCGACCGGGTCGGATCATTTCTACTATTTCTTTGTGTTTATACATATATTAAATGGCTTTTCTGTTGTCATATATATGTTCTTTTAGAGAACCAATTATGAATTGTTATATGATAACGTCCTTAGTATTAAACTGTGATAGAGAAACCATGATAGGCGATTATGGTTGATGAGATCTCTAATCACTTTAATAAGTTTGATACTTAAATGTCTCTAGGCTGATGTACTATTAAACAGGGCATTGATAGTATAAACAGGTTAGCACGTATTTGATGTCTTCTGTCTTTAGTATGCGGGATAGATCTCGCCTATCGAAGTGTAGACACTTGGACCGTGTACATGGACGTGTATTAGAGAATGCGTCACGTTAGGATCGACCCACTTACACGGATAAGTGTCACACTATGTGACGGTTGTGTAATTATCCTTTTGACCGGAGTCGTCATGGAATCACGGTGTGGATTGTCATGCTTTGACACTATTGAGGTTTCCCCTAGCCACGGGGCGATCATGCGGTAGTGATTGGGTATGATCTTTGAAGCACGCGGAGTATACATGATTGGTCGTCCGGGAATCGCGTATCCTATGATTGGGATCGAATATCCGAAATGGCCTTCTTATAAGGAATGTCTTACTCTCGTGAATCTTTGCAAAGTGGGAGTAAATGAGTTACTTCGAGAGAGCTTGATATCCAGATTATAAGATACGGTCGTTGATGTTTTGACACTCGACTAACGACCGTATGGATATTATTACAAATGATAGGATTGTAAGTTACACGGTAATCGTTTCACATGAAAGGTAGTAGTCATTGCATTTGACTCTTCCGATAATTGGGGGTCACGGTGTGTTGCTAGACGCTATCCCGTGATCGTTAGGCATGAAGGGCATTTTCGTAATTTGCACTTTGTGTCTACGGCCAACATATTCGGAAGCCTATCGGGTCACACACATATGAACATCTAGCCGGATTAAAATGTGGTTATAGATAATAACCAAATAAGGAAAGTTTATCTCGAGACTATAAAGGTTATAGTGGTAAATTAATATGGTGGTATTTATTTATTATGAATAAATTAAAATACAAGATATTAATTATATTAATTAAAGAATATTCCGGAAGCCAATATTTGGCAATATGGGGCGCCACATTGAAGTGTATAAGATACACTTGGATTGTGCAATTTAATTAATGGTGTTACCATATATTAATATTAGATATTAATATTTATATATTCTTTTGTTCCCAGCGTGTGATGCATATAATATGCATGTGCATGATTGTGTCCAAAATATTTATATATAGATTTATATGTGTAATATATATTTGTGATATATACACATGTGTAAATTGATTTATGGTAATAAGATAAATATTGTCAATATATGATCTTGACAAATCTTGGGAATATTCAATTTGAGATATTGACAATATCCTAGATTTATTTAATATGAGATATTGTAATAAATGAGATAAATCAATCAATTATATTTTCCTTATTTTATTGGAAAAATGTTTTCTTCTCCTCCACACTAGATAGGGGCGCCCCAACCACTATAAATAAGAGGTGGGTGTCAAGCTCTTTGGTACAACACAATTCCAAGAACTAATAGTTCTTGTGTAAAATAGAGAGCATCCTATAGAGAGTTGGAGAGAGGGGAAAAGGCCGGTCTAGCAACCGAGAGTTTTCCAATAGCAATCCATGATGGGATTCCGCGGGTCGTTCGTGTGGACTAGCGGTAGAGGCCGAACACTTGGGCGGCTCTATGCAGAACTACTCTCCTTAGACGGTCAAAGCGTCGATCTTTTAGATCAACCAAGGTAACCACCGTCTACTACTCGTTTGTTTATTGCTTAAACGAAGTCGATCTTGGGTCGATAGGAAATAAATTTTTGAATTCCGCTGCGTTCCCGCGTAGATTTCCTAACATAGGTTACATCTGATATTGGACTCATTTATGGAGGTGGTACTCAATGTTTTGTCACAGGGTACTGTGATTCTGATTATGCTGCTGATGTGGACAGCAAGAGATCTATGATTGGGTATGTGTTTACTTTGGGTGGTTCTGTGGTAAGTTGGAAGGCAACTTTACAGGGTACAGTGACATTATCTACTACTGAAGCAGAATACATGGTATTGACAGAATCAACAAAGGAGGCAATCTGGTTAAAGGGGCTAGTCAATGATCTGAGTCTACATCAAGATCAAGTCAGGGTGTATTGTGATAGTCTTAGTGCAATATGTTTGGCTAAGGATCAGGTTCATCATGAGAGAACCAAACACATTGATGTTAGATATCATTTTTTGAGAAATGAGAGGAGGGTTAAAGTGGAGAAGATCAGCACTAATATGAATCCTACTGATATGTTCACTATACAAGTTCCAAAGGGCAAGTTTTAGTTGGGTCTGGACTTGCTGAATATCCAAAGCTGTTAATCTGAATCTGGAAATACTCAGCTGAAGTTGGGGGTTTCCTGAGGTATTCAAATCTGAAGACAAAAAGAAAATATGGCACTTGGTTTTGCATCTGGTCAGTTTGCATGAAGTTGAAGTCAATGTGGAGATTTGTAATGGTGACTTAAACTATGCTACTGAGTTTGTTTGCTGAGTGTAATACTCAGTAGTGTCTGTGTGGAAACTGTGGTGGGCAGCAGAGCATGAAGTATCTCAATGAATCCGTGTTCACCAAGGGCGAGATCGCCTTGGTTGATCAACCCGCTTTGAAGTTAAGGTCATTGAGTTGAGTCTGCGATAATCGATACTTGGGAACATGTCTGCATGGTTTTCTGGATTTGGTTAAGTTACTTCTGGGGTATTTCAGTCATTATCTGGTTTGGCTGTTAAGTCGGTTAGGGTTGGATTTCCAAGGCTATAAATACCATCTGTATTAATTGTAACTTGATGTAACTTTCTCGTGATAATAAAATATCCTCGTTTGTTCATGGAGTAGCCGGCACAATGCCGGAAACCACGTTAAATCTATGTTCTTCTTGTTTCTGTGTTTGTTTACTTATTAATTTCTTATCTTTACTCACAATCACCATCACTTCTAGCTTGATCGATCCGTCGTAACACATCTTCCACCCCCCATGGCCAAGATGAGATCATATCGGAATTCAAGGTAGGCTCAACTCACCGATTTGATTTCTTCAGCTTGTCATATCAATAAATTGCGCTGGAACCTGCACAATATCATGTAAATTATACACTATATATCTATGTATATCCAAAATGAAAATTCATTAGCAGAGATGAAAGTCAAGCTAAAACGACACTTCTCGACATTCTGATTCAAACTTAGAGAGTTCTACCTCTCGATATGTTCATTAGCAAAACATGAGTAATTTCGTGGGAATTGAAGATCATATTTTTGGTGTGGAAACAGTATTAAAATTGGGTGTGTGATTATGTATGGAAAAATTGTAATAAAGTATGAGATGTAAATAAATAAATAAATAAAAATGTTGCGATTTAAGTGTTGGGCAAAAGTAGATTTAGAATAAAGGAAAAGGTTGTGGATGACCACTTTTAATCTAATTAGGGTAAAAATGACAACAAAAAAAGACACTAGTTGTAAAGGACAAAAAATTATAGATATTCAATATTACCCTTAATATTTATTTCAATTTTTTTTCCTGTATTTGTATTAAATGCTGTTTTTTTTCAGGGCTGTATTCAATGCGGTTGAATAACGGTAAATTAGATTCTGCATCCGATTTTCATGCCCATTTCCGATCTACTTCTTCGAATTAAAAAAAAAATCCTAATTACGACTCTTTCATGCACAGAATTGCACACAATCACCTTCTTCAATAAGACTCTTTTCATTTCTGCCCAGGCTTGAAGAAAAATTTTCCATTACGATGTTGGCTGCTAGAGAATTCTAATTCATACTTGTGTGTTTCTCCATTCCAATCATATTTCACCTCGATTTCTTTTGGTTTTGTTTACTACAACAAAATAACTTTATTCCGAATAAAATAAACATAAACATAAGCCCTGTTCCCATGGACCGTTTAGCTCACATGTTACAACCCTAAGTAGTAAACATGAGCATAATGGCCAATTATTGAAACAAAAAGTAAACCTGATCTGTTTGAAATTCACAACCGATGAATGAAATGTAAAAGGTTTAAACACAATCCCAACTTCTCCTGTATGGAAATATCACGTTGGCAGCAGTGGTGTTTAAACGTGGATAACTGGCTATTTAGGTGTGATTTATCCGGTGAGTGGTGGTGGTTATTATGAACTAGATGAGAATTCAGACGGGAGACTCAGAACGATATGAATGCGGGTTCGTAGTCGAAAAATTGGCAGAGTTGCTTTGCATATATTAATTCTCAGATCCTTTATGACTTACATAGTGCCCCTATTAATAGGCATCGGAGTATTCACAATTAAGCTAACCTCTACAAGACATAATTAAGTACAATCAAGAATATTAATATGATTACAACTTCAACTATGATGATCAACCATGAAGGCGGCTTTGCTTGATGCGGGTCTATGGGTAGTCGCTAATCGCTTTTCGAGCTTGCCTTTAGCATGCAAATATTGAATCCGGGTCGCCTTGAGTTTTGAGGGGGCTTGGTGAAGCGGACTTCGGGCTGATAGAACGCGGGATCGGCCCAGCCGAAATGTACGTGCGGGTTGATTGAGCAAACAACTTGTGGCTTATTTCCGGCTTGGTAGCAAGCAGGTGAATGGTGTAGCCGATCAACAGGAATGATAAGACCTCTATTCAGGGCGGATATCAGGTCCGTGAGACCGTTTGCGGATTTGGCATATCAAAGGTCTTTACGAAAACTCTTGGAAAATGCAGTTCTTATTTTGGAAATAAGAATCTATGGTGATAGATTTAGATACTGTTTGATTATCACAGTTCACTTGCATAGATGAGATGCTAAAGGAATTTAACATTGATCACGTCATGAGATGTCATAGCCAATATCTATCTTGGTGTGACACGGGCTAACATAGCCTATTCCTTGCACATTTTGTCTCGCTTTATCGCAGACCTCTCGCAGAGAACAAGGGAGGCTACCATCCGTGTGGTCCTTTTTTTGAAAACATAATCTGGGCCAAGGCATTTTGTTGCGAGTTGATAGCGATTTGACTTTGGAACTATGGTGTGATTCTAACTGGGCTAGTTGCCTTTTGGCCCGCATTCCTTGAGTGGTTTGTTTGTATTGTTGGGTCTTTCTCCCATTTCTTGGAAGACGATGAAGCAACATACGGTTTCTCATTCTTTGGCTGAGGCAGAATATCGGTCCATGGCGGCAGTTACATGTGAGTTTAAGTGGTTGAGGCAGTTGTTGGGTGAGCTCGGCATTTGTCTATCTCGTGGTATGCGTTTACACTGCGATAGTAACCTGACGTTATATATTGCAAAGAACCCTGTATTTCATGAACAAACCAAGCACATTGTAGTGGATTTTCATTTTGTATGTGATGCCATCACCGACGGTTTGATTGTTCCGTTTTACTTTCCTACGAAGTTGCAGCTGGCAGATATCTTCACTAAGGCCTTGGGGAATCAACATTTTCAATCTATGATGCTCAAGTTGGGCGTTCGGGACTTTCACGCTCCCACGTGTAAGGGGGTATTACGATATGCTATGTATTTTATTTATGTAAATCATTAGGGGCGATTTAGGAAGTATATATGGTGTAGAACATATTTTTGTAAACTATAAATACGGGTGCTGTTGTGATAATAAAACAAAATAAAATTTTGCCTCAATTAATTTTTTCAGTTTAATTGGTGGAACTTTGTTTTAAGAGTCCGACTACGTATTAATAGGGATCCTTGTGGTTTTGGAAATTGTTGTAGACTTGCATTTTCAAGGGATTTCATTGGTTTTATCGCATGAATCGAATGATTTGGTTGGGCAGTTATTCTTGCAGTGATAATTACTATCGCGGAAAGTTACTAACCGTCAGTCGAGTTTTTCTTGAACCTTATAAAAACCTGGTTAACCATTAGATACAATGTTGTCAAATACGACTTGATCTCTACGTCTGGAATCTGGCAAAGCTATCTGATGGTCAACTGAATGATGGGCTGCTGACAATAGTATTCAAGTCTGTGGAAGTCAGCTTAAGATAAGTGCAGTTGAGACCCTTCAGTCAGCAGAGCAAGTCTGTTGAGTCTGTGAATGCTACTGAGCTATGCGTCTGAGTGTTGATTACTGATATGAGTGAATCAGCAAGGCTGGCCCACGACTAGGGCATTTATGACAATTCTGACAATGTAACTTTGGCGGTTAGGGTTTAGGATTCCAAGGCTATAGATACCTATGTTGTAATAAATGCAAGGGAGTGTAAATCTTTTCTAGACTCTAGTGCATAATAAATATCTCTTTTTTGTCCGTAGAGTAGTCTTAATTCCGATGTGTTTTTCTTGTTTCTGTTATCTTGTTGATTGTTTTTGTGTTAGATTGCTTCTATTCATCTTTGCTTGTCATATGATTTCGCAGTTGGATTCATGTCTGTTTTAAAATACAATTTGCTATAAATAAATATTTAAATTAAGGAGAATTAGGGATAATAACAGCTTTTGAAATATTTTTGAGTAACATAACAGCCACATATTTTTTATTGGAGAATGACAATTCTATATTTTTTTTATAGATTGAAAGATAAAGCAAAAAACAAAAAAAAAAAAAAATTCAAGCGCCTATGTCCTATAGCTGCTGGGAACATTTTTTTTAATCTTTCCTCTTCCATTTCAAACGCTCATATCTTTTGATCTAGTGATCCAAACGCGATAAAATTTCACTGAATTTTATATTTTTTGATGCTTTTCGTTTTGAGATTTGGTTCGATATAATTACATTATTTTTTGTGAGATTCACTGTCGAAATTCACTCAGTGAATACTGGTTCCCGAAAATCAGTGAATATAGACAGTGAATTTCGAACAATAGTGAATTTCAACAGAGGATTGTCCGAAATCACGTCGGAATATGTTGAATGTGGTCTCAAAATAAAAGGCATGAAAAAAAATTTGATGAAAGAATTTTCAAATTTGGAG
This sequence comes from Gentiana macrophylla, assembly GCA_026214975.1. Taxonomy (NCBI): domain Eukaryota; kingdom Viridiplantae; phylum Streptophyta; class Magnoliopsida; order Gentianales; family Gentianaceae; genus Gentiana; species Gentiana macrophylla. The sequence goes on from CM047817.1 coordinate 87,114,152, forward strand.
TTCTAAATTGAGAGAAATGAGTGTTTAAAAAAGATGGGTGAGAGAGAAAGTTTGTTTTTTTTTTTTATATAAAAAAAAAGGCGCCAGAAAATAGAAAAATAAAAACAATGGTTTTGTTCTTTATGCAAAAGTTTTTTGGTATAAACCGGATATTTTATTAAATCAAAAAAAACTGTACATGACTCTACATAAAAGAGGAGATTTTGTAATTACAGTAACATCACAAAATTAAGAGGCTGCTAGTAGTCTAGCTTAGAACAGCGTGTTGCGTTTGAAATAAACACAGCTGTTGGGGGTCTTTGGGCACCATTTTGATGAAACTCTTCGTTTCAAAAAGATTTCTTCTCCTTAATTGATGAAATGTTGGTGTACTTCTTCCTCATTCCCCCATAAATAAAACCATTAAAAACAATGATCAAAATATTACTCGCAATTTATCAATCAAAATATTACTCGCAATTTTTTTTGCAATTTATCAATCAAAATTCTTGTATGTGGATTTGGTATTGTAATTCAATTGTATTGATTTTGGGTGGTGCAGTTTCCATGTAGAGATGAACACCAATGGATTTCCCTTCCAACCCAAAATCAGACTCTTTCCGTCCAAATCCATAGTGCAAGATCTATAAGCTATATTGGATGTCTTCTGCAACAACTCTGCTTGCGACAAAGCCGAAGAGCTCAACGATGTTTCAACGAACCCACATCTTACGAAAAGTGCCCTCCAAAAATCAATCTTCTCGTATCGTTGAACCCGTTCTGTACCATCTGCTACAAGAATGTTTCTCACCATTGTCCGAAAATAAGTTCCTTCCATCAAGTTTCTGTAGGGATGATCATCCCCAAGAACACTGAAAAAATCAAATAAGGTGCTAACATAAGCGAGCACCCCATCAAATCTTTCAAGAAAAACCGGTGAATTTGTACTAGCCTGTACTTCATGAACCACCATTACACGCGGTTTAAGGCTTCTCATCACTTTCAACAAAGATTCTAATTGCACAGGGAATTCAACCAAACTAAAAAGAGACAGAGAAGAATAAATTGCTACAGTTTCATTTGACTCTAAGTCCAAGAAGTCTTCTTTGATGTCTTTCAGATCCGATAAAACAATCCCGAAGAGAAACGTAAATTCATTGTCTCTGCGAAGATAACAGCCACTTTCCTGTCTCTATCATGATCTCGTCAGATGTTCCAATTGCCGTAATCTTTAGATGAGTGACGGGGCATACCTTACGTTCAGAAAGAGCCTGCATTAAAACGGTCCAATGTGTGCCAATCTTAATTCCGAGGTCGATAATATGAATCCTTTTAGCTGATCCAACACCTTCCAAGATGGATTGGATCCCTGCAAATTGACTGATTTCTTGGATGTTTTGGAATTCTTGAGGTTGTTCCATCACGGCTGGTTGCAGACGGTAATTAGTCTGTATTACATCTAGTGGCTCGGCGTAGCCCTCATTGTTTGCACTTATCCCTGTATCAAGATCAATCCTAGCTTGAAGAGATTCTGATAAATAATATGGAAAATTAGGGACAAGGATACAATCTGGAATATTTTTAAATAACAGGACAACTACATAATTTTTATAGGGAGAAGGACAACTGCATAATTTTTATAGCGAGAAGGACAAACAGTGAATCCTGAAAATCAGTGAATCTCCCCAGTGAATCCCGAAATCAGTGAATTTCGACGATGAATTTTGACAATGAATCCCAAAATCGGTGAATCTCGACAATGAATTTTGAAAATTAGTGAATTTAAACAGTGAATTTCGGCGGTGAATTTAAATAGTGAATTTCAACACAAGTGAATTTACGACGGTGAATAAATAGTTTTTCTTTATGCAAAAGTTTCAAAACTGTCCTTTTACTCAATTGATGAAATATTTATGTCCTTCTCCCTCATTCCCCCTAAATAATATACGATTCTCTGCACCGGGGTGCCGTTCCTGTAAGAAGAACGCATACAAACTCTCAGCAATTTTCTAGCACATTTGAATTCATGGGAAGCCACTTTTTCAGCTGCGGCTTGAAGAAGTATGGCAATTTCAATGTCTTCATAAACAGAGTGATGATCTCCAAGAGAATTAGCTATGATGGAAAAGACATCAGGGTTCTTGGAGATCATCTCATGTACTCGAGTTTTAGCTGATTTCATGATCCAGACAGGCGATATATCAGAGCTTTGCACACTCGACAATTCGGTAGCCACGCGTTTTACTTTAGTACCGTAGAACTTGAGCAGCCCAAATGGATTTGCAGATGGAGGTGAGTTTTCCTTGAATTGATCAGCAAGATAAGCAGTCGGGTTGGAAAATATTTCTTCAGATTCATTGCAATTCGAAGCAAGATATGCAATAGGGTCGAAAAACGAATCTTTAGATAGATTGCAATCCATGTTTTTATCTGTTTGATTGTTGGTGTTGACACTTTGATAACAAAATAAGTTGGAATTTGCGTTGTGTTATATAGTACGGTTTACAGACAAGTTTGTAGTAATTTAATGACTTTAACGAATCATAATAGCAAGCACAACGAAGCTGCATGTATTTGTCTGTTTTCAAGAAATGATTCCACAGAGCTGCCTTCTTAGAAATATGGTAAAGAACAATCAGCTATAGAACTTCCGAAAGATATACAATTGATTTTAATATAATGAATCTGCTTCGGATAACTATATTTTTCATTTTTTATTTTTTATTTTGTGATATCGGGGGACGGCCGTAGAAATATGCAATTCACAAATTGGTAAACCTCTATGTTAAATAAAGGGAACAAAGTGGGAAAAATTACAGATCCGACACAAACTTTAGTTAAACTAATGGACATTGTTAATGGCATCACACCTAATATATTCGGGCACTGCACCGGTGTAAAATTCGACATTTTAGGGATTGAAATAACACATTTCGACTTTACGGGGGTTGAAATAACATATTTCGACCTCTAAAAAATCGAATTTTGCATACGCGTGTGATCTTAGAGTATATCGGAGTGTGCCATTAACAACGCTTGCTAAACTAATATGTGTCAGATTATGGGGAAATCCCTCTTTGGTTTCGGGTTGGGTTGGATCCAACTCAATACTTTATTCACCTCACTATGTTATTTACCATTATTTTATTAATTCTATTGTTTTATTATAGTTTCACGCACAAATCATTTCAACATCAACAAATAAAATAACATTAATCAATTCACTTTATTCATTCACTACACTATTTAACCATCACTTTATCAATATAATACTTTATTAAAATTTCTCTCACCAATAATTTTTTCACCTACACAAATTTCAATACAACATTTCAACTTTATAATCATTATTTCATTTTATTTTATTTTATTTTCTTTCTCCAGAATCTATTCAACCTCAATCTAACCCAAAACCAAACGGGGCCTCTTTTCTACAGACACGTACTCCTTAAAAACATTGCAAAAACTCATGCTTTTGTTGGTAATATACAGCAGAGGCAAGAAGGCTAGGTATACACAAGTCTGCTGAGCTGAACATAGGTCTGCTGAGCTAAAAGTTCGTTGAGACATTTCGTCGAACACCTTCTCAAAAAATTCATTACAGTTGGTTGCCGAGTTGTAACAATCTCTAAGAGTTAGTTAGCCTAGCAGTAGATAACCTTTTGTGTGAGATAGATATCTCGGATAAACACATCTTCTACTCCTGCTATCAAAACTTTCCTCTGCCCTGCACATTAGAACTTGCAAAAACTTAACAACCAAACACTCTCAAACTGTTATAAGAAAAATCTTTGTCATAAAACACAGAATATGGACTTTTGTCCTTAAGCAAAGGTGTAGGGGTTCTATTAATAACAAAAGCAGCATGTTGTAAACAAAAACACAATAGATCATAGGTAAACAAACATGAAATCTTAGTACTCAATCACCAGTAGTATCTTGAATCTTGTCATCTTTCATCATGTTAAACACATTGTCATACTAAGATCTAGACATCCCAATAGCATCTTAATTATGAGCCTTGCAACTGTGAAACTGATGGAATAAATCCCAAATTGCAGTTGAACTGTTCTTGTTCCTGATAAGTTTCCTTATCACATCCAATATGATTTACCATAATAGTGCCCCTTCCTCTTCCTTTAAAACTATGTGGAAAACAATACTTCTTGTATCACTATAGTGTGCCATTCTTTTCCACAACATGCACACTGCATCTTCTTGTTATTGATCTGGATATTCTTGAAATTACCTCTATATAAACCTCTTCCACAACCAGTCTTGGCATGTGCCATATGAGAATTCCGTGCATACAAACCTTGACCATTTCTAGAATTGGACAATTTGACATTCAGGGCATTATTTTCCACAGTATTTGCAGAATTATTGATTCGACTCTCATGTTGCAAAGCCATTGAAAAGACAATCCTAACATGTGGCAAAGGCTTGGACATCAGAATCTGGGATTTGAACATTACTGGAACTTTCATTCAACCCCTTTAGGAACCTTATAACGTAATCCGACTTATTTTATTCCATCTAAATCCACAAAGCAACACAAGTATCGAGAGGTATAGGCCTTATGCTAATGAATTGATTTCAAAGTGCTTTAAGCTCAGTGAAATATTCAGTGACAGACAATGACCCTTGATTTAATTTGTACTGTAAAGTTCTTCAATATTAGACATTTTTTACACCAAAACAAGTATTCGAACTGTGCCATAATTCTCTAGCCGTAGGATGCCAAAATTCATTTTGTGAAATTAAAGAATCAATATAATTAATAATCCATGTAGTTACCAAATTGTTCCATTGACGCGAAGCTTCATAGTTACTGTTATTTTCTGCAGGTTTGGCAAGAAACATCAATGAACTTCATCTTGCCTTTTGAGGACAGAACCATGCTGATAGACCTATTCCAACAATGATGATTCTCTGTTCTTTTCAGCACAGGTTGAACAAGAACCACTGTGACATTTTCTCCAAGATGTGTGGAGTAAGGATTGCTCATTGTTGAGGGTCGAACTAGCCCTTAGCCACGTGTCATCTTTATATTGGTTGAGCTTTAAATAAAGACAGATAAAGTACACACATTAAGGGTCATGAGCCCCACTTTAACCTTGAAGAGAGTTTGAGAATGTGATAAACACAAGAGTAAACTTCAACTTAGTTTATTCATTGATATGAAAGGTGTATAAATAGATACAATTGAGAGAGACTAGCACTAGCTTGGGCGGCCACTTGAGTATGTAGATGTGGGCGGCAAGCATGCAAAAGTAAAAGTAAAAGCTATGTCTATGACATATTAATTGTGTCTATGACATAAAGTAAACTAGAGTTTGACATATTAATTGTTTATATGTATCACAATTAATATGTCTTTTATAATTAAATAAAGTGTACAAAATATCCTGTCATTTAATTTCTCTCAAGACCTCGTCAATCATTTGAAGTAATCTTGTAATATTTCCACACCCCCTCAAATCTGGTCAGATATGTTGATGCAAACAAGTTTGCTACTAAGTCTCACCGAACATAAGAGGGAATAGCCTTGGTAAGAATATCGACATTCGATCTGCTGAGGAACATACTTTGAGTTGAATAATCCTCGCATCAATCTTTTCCTTCGTAGTGTCCACAATATCCACATGCTTGGTTTTATCATGATGGATGTGGATCTTCACCATGCATAAGGTGAATTATTATCACAAAGATAGTGTGATAGGTTCTTTGAGAGAGGTCTTTCGAAGTTCACCAAGACTTTTTTTAGCCATAGAGCTTCACAAATGCCGAGTACAAGTGCCCTAAGTTCACTTTCAAAGATCGCTTCTTGACACGATGAGGTTGTTTCTTGCTTCTCCAAGTAACCAGTGTTCCCCCATACATAGGAACAATAGCCTGTGTAGACCTTCTATCTATGTGGCATCCAAATTTCAATCAAGATCATCAGATAGACCTTGATGGATCTATCACCAGACTTGGTGAAGTGTAACCTCTTGGCCAGAGAGTGGACTTCAAATACCGCAAGATTCTATTCATCGCATCCCAATGTTGCTCAAGAGGGCAATGCATGAACCAAGCAACTGGATCGACACCATATGCAATATCCGGTCTTGTATGGGATAGGTAGATGAGTTTCCCTACAAGTCTTTGATATTGTTCCTTTCTTACAAAGAATGTCACCATGTAGCAGGTATGACCTGGGGTCTACTCTGGGATACAAAGAGTTTGCACCCCAAAGATGCCGCTTTTTCAAAGAGTCCAAGACATATTTCCTTTGGGAGACCGAGATTCCTTTGATGTTTCTAGCTACTTCCATGCCAAGAAAATACTTAAGTAAACCCAAGTCTTTAACTCAAATACCTTTGCCAAAGAATTCTTTCAAGTGTTGGATCTCCGCAGGTCATCTCCAAAGAAGGATGATATCATCCACATAGACAATAAGAATAGACCTCTTCCGGTTGGTTGTCTTGATGAACATAGTGTGATCGTAATTGCATTGGTGATATCCAGCAGCTTTGACCACGCTTGTTAATTTTCCAAACCATGCCCTTGGTGATTGCTTCAGCCATATAGAGATTTCCTCGGTTTGCACACCTTGCCTTGAGTATGAGGATTGATAAAACCAGAGGTATAGTCATATAAACCTCCTCAAGAAGGTCCCCATTTAGAAAAGCATTTTTGATGTCCAATTGATGAAGAGGCCACTAAGTTGGACAAATTAGAGAAATTAGTACCTGACAAAGGTGTTGAGCTTTGCCACTGGTGCAAAAGTTTCTTTATAGTCAACGCCATAAGTTTGAGTGAATCCTCGGCTACCAATCGGCTTTGTACTTGTCAATAGTACCATCAAAGAGTGTATTTGATAGTGAATAACCATTTGCAGCTGACTGTCTTCTTGCCTTTTGGAAGAGTTGTGAGATCCCAAGTATGATTATCCAGGAGGCGCAGTCATCTCTGTTTTAACAGCAGCCTTCCACTTATCATTTTGAAGGGCCTCCTGAATATTTCTAGGATAGAGTGAGAGTCCAGGTCCTGTGTAAACATGGCAAAGACAGGAGACAACCGATCATAAGATAAATAAGAATGAATAGAATGATCCAGTGCATGATCTTTTCCCTTTCCTTAGAGCAATAGGTCTGTCATCCACTTCACAGAGATCGAGAGTCAATAAGTCGAGGTCCAAAGCAGACTGCCCAAAGATGAGTCTTGAGGTTCCAGTTCAAAGCAGGCTCTGGGTCGAGAGACTCTTGTTCGTGAGGTTGCTTTGAAGTATTAGGTGTGAGAGTCGGTAAGTACACTGAAGTTCAGCCTCCCGAGGATCGAGGAGGTTCTTTGAGGGTTAAGAGTTTGTCAATGAAGGGGTTTAGGTCAATTTCTATCGTGTTTCCATCGGTGGATCGCCTCAAAGGGGACTTGTCAGTAGTAGGAGTCCTTTCAAAAATTTTACATCCATAGAATTGAAAAATCTTTTTCGTAAGGAGAGTAGCACTTGTAACCTTTCTCGCCTTTGCATATCCTAGGAATATGCACTTGTGAGCTTTGGGATCAAGTTTGCTTCATGTTGGGCATGGATATAGACAAACACAAGACAACCAAAGATTTTTGGAGGTAATCGGGAAATAAGATGGGGCGGAGTGTGTGTCCAGTAGGGGTTTTGATAGGAGTTTTGAAGCCTAGTACCTGCTTGGGAAGTCTGCTGATTAAGTATGTGGAAGTCAATATGGCTTCACCCCACATATATTTTGGAACATTTGTGGTAAACATAATAGACCTAGCCATTTCAAGCGGATGCCTGTTTCTTTCTCTCAAAGAACCCCATTTTGGTTGAGGGGTTTCAACACAACTACTGATATGGACAATCCTTTATCCATCAAGAAATTAATGGAGATGAGACTCATAATATTCAAGAGCATTGTCAGTCTTCAAGATTTTGATCTTAGTGTCAAACCGAGTGGAGACCATGTTGTAAAATTCTTGAAAGATGGGTCCAACTTCTCGGACTTATCCTTCATTAAAAATAACCAAGTGGTTACGGTGTGGTCATCTATGAAGGTAACAAACCACCTCTTTCCTGTTATGCTTTTTACTCTTGAGGGTCCCCATACGTCACTGTGAATTAAGGTGAATGGTGTGGATGGTAAGTAAGGTAATTTTGCATACACAGATTTGGTGAGTTTAGCAAACTGACAAATATCACATTGAAGATCATTCAAATTACAACCTTTAAACAATTCAGATCTATAGACTTTAAATAACTAAAATCGGGATGTCCTAGTCTATAATGCCATAACATGATATTGTCTAGGTTTTGAGTGCAGTCTGTTGAGGCGATTCGATCTTGATCTTCCTGTCTTCAAGAGGTTGACCACAAACAGACCTGAGCAAGGTTTAGCAGTCCCAATCACTGCCTTTGAGGAATGATCCTGGAATGTGCACTGATTCTCATTAAAAACAACAGTCCAGTTCAAATCTTTAGTAAGTTTACTGACAGATATGAGATTGCAATCTAATTTTGGAACAAATAGGACATTCTGCAGGCATATCTTATTAGTAAGCTGCACCTGACCAAAACCTTTTGCACTAGAGATAGATCCATCGCCAGCCTTAATATTGTGAATTTGGGGACATGGCTTAAGTTGAGTAATGAGATTTTTATTACCAAATATATGGGAAGAGGCCCAGAGTCAACAATCCGTGTTTCATTACTAATAGATGAGTAGAATTTACCTCAGATCGGCATGAGAGGCTATGTCGGTAGAGTGACTACCTCCTTTTGTTGAGTTAGAAAGGCTTTGAATGCGACAAAGTGAGCATTCAACCTGTTGTCATCTTCTTCCTCACTTACGTGTCCGCCTCTCGACTTTCCTTGGCGTGTCCTGAGGACTTGGAGGAGTTAGGCTTGCCATGTAGCTTCCAAAGAAGTGTCCTTGGTGTGATTTGTGCGTTTGCGGTGGTCACGCAACGCCTTCCCAGCTTTATCAAAGAGGCTTCCTCAGAAGCCTCGAGAGCCTCAAAGCAGGTTCCCGACACCGGCAGGTGGCACTTTCAAGAGAGTTGTCGTGAGGGGGTTCAAAGAAAGATCACTTTCCTCCTCGCTTTCCTCATGTTTGACCTCAAGCAAACATGGATTTGAGATTTGGAAGAGGTTTAGTAGCAAGAATTCTACCTCGACATCATCAAGAGTAGGATTCACCCAATAAGGAATTTGAATACTCTCTTCTTCTCGATGATGTCTTTAAAGAGTGCAACATCTTTAACATCATTCCAGGGGTGAGTTTCCAACATATCTAGGTGTTGCCATGCCTTAGATAGTTGATTAAAGTAATCTTGAAGTTACGACATATATCCCTTGTCTCGCAATTTTGAATCTGAGCTTGAGTTCATAGACTTGAGATGTATTGTCCTTTTTTGAGTAAAGGTCTCGGCATTGTCCTGCATTTCCTTAGCGATGTCATACATCATGAAGTTCTCATCGATCTCTTTTGTCATAGACCTCGTGAGGATGGTCATGACTTGGTTATTTTCTCATGTCCCATGCTTCAAACTTGGGGTCGGGCCAAAGTAGTGGCGGTGTTTGGAACCTGCATGATATCCCATCTTGCCCTGGCCGGAGATATACATTTTCATAGACCTTGACCATAGCAAGTAATTGTTACCATCAAGTTTATGATTTGTAAAGAAGAGTGTTCGATTATCCCAGTCTCACGAGGCAAATGTGAGTCTATCAAGATGAAACATCGATAATGTTGACATTTTTCCTAAAAAGAACTGAGTTTTGCAAATGGATTTTTAGAACTCAAAGTCTCTCGATACCATGAAGAGAGTTTGAGAATGTGATAAACACAAGAGTAAACTTCAACTTAGTTTATTCATTGATATGAAAGGTGTATAAATAGATACAATTGAGAGAGACTAGCACTAGCTTGGCGGCCACTTGAGTATGTAGATGTGGCGGCAAGCATGCAAAAGTAAAAGTAAAAGCTATGTCTATGACATATTAATTGTGTCTATGACATAAAGTAAACTAGAGTTTGACATATTAATTGTTTATATGTATCACAATTAATATGTCTTTTATAATTAAATAAAGTGTACAAAATATCCTCAGATTTAATTTCTCCTCACAAATTCATCAATCTGCTGAAGTAATGCTGTAATATTTCCACAAACCTTAAGGGCAGATCGGCACCCCATGTGGGAGATTGGCATGGCTCGCTTCTCAGTCCACTACAAGTCGGTCAGGGCGCAACAGATCTGGGTCAACGCAGGTCAGCCATAACGGCTTTGGGAGCTCGGCGCAAGTCGGCCAGAGCTATCCCCTTTTTGTTAATACATGTGTGTCTATTATAAGATGATTATGGAAAGATCCTAAGGATCCTTCACTCATTAGGACTCCGATCCTTTCATGTAAACCATCATTCAAACCCCGCAATCATCTCCTAAAATCAAGGAGATTAATACATAATTATACATTCCTTGAGGGATACGAAAATGAAGTCCAAAGAGGACACAACACAAGCATGCCTAGGGCATAAGGACTTCTATATAAATGATCCCAAGAACTACGAAGAGACTGGATTCCTAACATTATACATGATACATAGGCAACTTGGGATAAACATTATCTTAGGCTCAGTCTGGCGATGTCCAAAATTGAACTTACCCATGAGTCACCTCTTTAGTAGCCAAAAGTATAGACAGAGAAAGGCTGTCTAAGGGGTCGGAGCTCCCAGCAGCCGATCTGGGGTAGATCGGATACTCTCCCCAAGTTCTCTGGGTCGGCCAATGCTTAGGGCCGACCTCCGAGCGGTATAGGCGCAGACATTATCCTGACTTCTACAGGTCGGGAAAATGCTTGTGTTCGAACTTACTCACAACCGATCTATAAGGTCGGCCTAGGTCCCTCTCAGACCAAACCCTTTGCACACGTTCTGAATCTGATAAATATAGGAAGAATCCCTCTTATTTAATACTCTAATTTGACATTCAAATAACTCATAATTATCTCCTAAAATCAAGGAGATCAAATAATCATTATCCTTTCCTCAGGGACCAAGACAATCAGAGTCCATCGCATACACGCTACATGTTAACTCTATGGCACAATCCCCTCTATATAAACGATCCCGAAGGAACTACGGAGACTTGATTCCAATTAACGCATTGGATACGTAGGCAGCTTGATCACTATCAAGTGCAGTCTAAAACACTTCCAATCACCCTCTCGTTTGATGTTCACCGTTTTCTATATTCTAAGAGCTTCAATAGGTTGTCAATAAAAGTAAAAAGAACCTAGGATCCATATAGACAATTTATGGAATCATCAATTGGTGCTAGAAGGAAGGTCTCTTTTCATTGATAATTTCGTTTGAAAGCTCCAAAATCCATATGGTGACCACACGACAGCAAGCAACTAATGGCAGCCATGCCAACGATGCAACGGAGTGATAGGTCCACAATTTGTGAGGTATATAGTGTATTCTTGATACGTTTTGCACGAAAAGATATTGTTCGGGTAGTTGATTTTGATGTTTTTCAGCACCTATATTACGGAGGCATGATTTTGGATGTTTTGAGTCATTTCGGAGTCATTTGAAGCGGTTTGGACGAAGTTGAAGTGAAGCGGTCAAGATAGAAAAAGAAAACAGTGCGGGAAAACTAAAACCAATTATGGTAGGATAGTACCATTCCATGGCCGAGTTTGGCAGAATTAAAACACATCAGCAGCGAAATTGCATCAGCATTATTACCATTTAAACACTATTTTATGTTATTTTTAACCCCATTAGTGGGTCCAACTTTATTTATTATTAGTATTTAGATAGAAATAAATATTTTTGAATCCCTAATTTTGAGATTATGCGACAAAAGAGAGGAGAGGGGTACATCTTCTCCTCTCCACCCATCTTCTTATTTTCTTCCTACTTTCTCTATGGATTGGTGATTGTTTGTTTCTTATTTTCAATAAATTACGGTACTCTCCTTCTTTTTCTTGTGATTTTATCATTAGAATGAGTAGTTAATATCTTTATTCCGGTTAATTGATTGTTGAACCCTTGATTTCTTGATGATTGTGAGATCAAATTGTTCCCACCCCTCGTTATTTTATTAGTATTTATTTATTTTCTACGTAAATCGATAAATGATTAGAATGTTGATTTGGTTATTTGTGCACGATAGTTGAATTGATTTTCTAATCGAGCACCAAAATCCATCTTAGACGGTTGCCATTAAATATTGGATTTTTAGTGGTAAACAACAAATTGTCTGCCGGTTCGTAGCCCGTAGGATTTCATGTTGTGAAAATAGATAATACTATAGTTAAAATTAAGCCGGTTGGATTAATACCTAGTAATTGGGTATCTATAATCTTTAAGGCTGTTATGTCACTAAACTCCGGGCGGTCGTTGCGGGGTGTGCCATAATTAGGGTGTAATTAGTGGCGGTTGTCCTAATTAACGAATTTAGGAGAGATTGGTTGATTCACGGTTGTGGTCAACTATAACCAATTTATTAATAATTTAACGAGCCATCTGAGAATCGATGTTCAATCATATGAATTGGGGGGGGGGGGGAGGGGGAAAACGATTAATTGACTGAAACTTTTCTTTATTTTGTTTTCTTTTTCTTCTTAGGAAATAGTTATAAAAAAACCAAATATCTTATCGTTTCTCGAATTTTAGAAGAAATAAGTCCACCGTTCCTTGTGGGTTCGACCCCTACTTCTACAATACTAGTTATAGAAGTTGTAGGTGATTTATCTTTGGTGGTTTGACGACACACCAAATTTTGGTGCCGTTTCCGGGGAGCGGTGCTAAGTGATTTATTTCTTTTAGAATTTTGTATATATTTTTGTGTGTGTTGTTTTGTGTTTTTATTGTTTGCAAGCATGCCAGATTACCACTACGCAACTCCTATGGCGAATCGTGATGTGTATGGATACCGGGGGAATAATTTATATGAGGAGAGATGTTATCTTAGTGAGCCGAGATATCCAGAATGGAGCTATGGTGAATCACATTCTCAGCCATCTATTGAACGTAAAAGTCCGATTCCTGAATCATATGAATCTCTTGAAGCCATGATGCAGTCTCTTACTAGCAATCTGACCCAAATGATCCAAAAAGCTAATGTAGAGTTTCTACAAGAAATTGGGCAAGAGATTTCACTGTTCAGAGAAGAGCAAAACGCATGGGTTTAGAATATGCAAGGGAGAATTGATGAGCTGAAAACTGAAGTGGATCGGCTTAAGTTACAAAGGTTAAAAACATCCTCGCCTCCTATATGGTATGATGATGAAGACGATTGTCCAATGATGGATCCGACAATAGAGATGGTTGAAGATGTTGATCAACCAAAGGGTCAATAAATGCACCCGGTGTTGGAGAATATAGAGGATAATGTGCCTAAATTAGAGCTAAGTCACCCGGAGGAAGTCACATTTGAGTAGCCGTTGAAGCCAAAGAGTGTTTAGGTGATTGTGGACATGCGAGTGAGCGAGAAAGAAGTGATCTTCCCATTTGATCACTATATCATGAACTGGGAGGTGGAGGCCCCTAATCCCATTCTTCTTTTATTGGGAAGATACTTCATAAAAGTGCCTAGAGCCAAGGCACATCTGATTCTTCCTGAAGATGAGACGGATGGCTCGCTTACTGAGTATGCAAGGAAGAATCATGAAAGAAAAACTATTCCATTTGACAATGGATAGCCGAGGTAAGTATGTCTAGCCAAAGAAATTAAAGAAAAGCGCTTGTTGGGAGGCAACCCAATGTAATAAAAATAATATAAAAAAAATTATTCTTGTTTTCTTTAGTTTTGATGTTGTGAGAATGGTATAATGCTTGTTGTGGATCTGTTGTTTTTCTTGCAGGAGGTGTGGTAATTGGCTATGAATCGAAGGTTGAGAAGTTGATGTCCATTTTGCATGGTTTGAGGAAGGTTTAATTTGAGGAGGAAATTTGTTGAGCTAGTTGGAGAATAAAGATGTCAATGAATTTTATAAAAAAATCTGGAAAGCTCAAAAGCAGAATGGTAGGATCCTACCACTATGTAGTTGAGAATTTGTGAAAAACTTGAAATGTTACTGGAAAGCTCACAGCAAGAACGGTAGGATCCTACCGCTCCTAAAATGGGGAATTCAACATGTTTTTAAAAGCTACTAGTTTACTTTTGAAATAGTGGGATCCTAACCATTTTTCTCATACTTTCTTGGATAATAAACGTAAGCCACCCTCCTTCCGCCCTTCATCTACTCCATCCACATGCGACAACATCAAATCCGGAATGTGTTCAAGCATATTTCCCTCCCACACCACCCCGGAGCCATTGCTGATGAATTCCAAGGATTCTTTTTCAAAGTCCCATGGTCCGACTTGTAATGTATTATCATCCCTTTTATTTTATTTTATTTTTATTCCATATTTAGACTAGTATTTGTTGCATATCATGCATACCATGTTAGATGCATCTCATGACATATTTTGCATTCTTCCTTCCACTTTTAGCATACATTGGGGGCAATGTATGATTTCAGTGTGGGGGAGCTTTTCATGCATTTGCATATTAGAATTGCACCTTTAAGACATATTAGGACCTCATAAGCACCGAATATGCCTTTGATGACACTTTACCAACTTTTTCACGTAAATCATGTGTGAAGTAATAATATTCAAATGGTAATTGACCAATGCAAGCACACACATTTGTTGATACACACTCACCTTATGCCACTTGTTTGTGAACTTTGGGGGTAAAATTATTGAGCACTAACGAAAAACCACTTAAATGTGAGGTTGCACCTAGCCAAAGAGCGCACTCGCTCATATTTCCCTATGAGTGGTATCCACACTTCCAATGTCATTCTAGAATTTGCATTGACATGCATTTCGAGACCACACTTTTTCAGGTTCAGTGCACTTAAATGATTGAGGCACCTAGGATTTAACCCCTTTTAGACCCACTTTTGTTGGCCTACCCATTTTATACCCCCTAGTTATCCCCTTCTAGCCTGACCCTTTCTTTGATTAAACTCCAAAAAAAAAAAAAAAAAAAAAAAAAAACTCATGGCCTTTCATTACGATATCCCCTCTTTTGTTGACCCTAGTGTCAAGAGATTCTATGGATAGTTGCATGAAATTTTGAGGAAGTACCCAGAAGTGAATATCTAGAGAAGTATGACTCAAGATTATGTTATGAAGGGGTATATCAAGATCTTTAAAAAAAAGTTGAATGTTGAAAAAAAAAAGAATAAAAAGAGAGAATAAAAAGAGCTTACATTGAAGGAGTGTTTTATATATTGAAAAAGAAGTTTGTTTACGAGCTCAATTTTTGCAAGCTTCTTTGGACATTTTTGTTTGCACTTCTATTCTTAAGATGTTGTGACGGAGGTTGGAGCCGTATAGTGTGTTTCAGCTGGAATCATTTTTTTGGTGACTGTGTGATTATTGATGTGGTTATTCATGCATTCTCTTTGACAATTTAGCCTATGTTTCCCTTTTTCCCCACCTTGTTTTCAGTCCCCCAGCCCCATTACAACCTTTATAAAGACCTCATGATTGGTGCATTGGATTTTGAATGCATAGTGGTGGAGATTTGATTGATAAGAAAACCTGTGGAAATTCTTGGTTGAGTGTTGATTTTTGAGAGAGTGAGAATTGTCCTTATACATCATTATTGAGAGTTTTAACGTGAGGGCAAGTTAGGACTCTTTTATTTTGCCACTTTAAATTTTGTGATCAAGTGAGTTAAAGTTAGTTGTATGAATACTAGTGTGTGAGTATATTGCTTGATTACCATTTGGCGCATTATGGTACATGAGATTTATGAAAAGGTTGGACGGGTGTCATTTTTGGAATTCTACTGGTGCTTTGCATTCATGTAGTTTTAGGTCCGTCAAATAGGGTCCGGCTCATGCATGTTTCTTTTCTTATTTTTGGGGATGAGAATACATTGCTTGAGGACAAGAAATGATCTAAGTGTGGGGGTGTGATAAGTCCTAATTTGTGAGGTATATAGTGTATTCTTGATACGTTTTGCACGAAAAGATATTGTTCGGGTAGTTGTTTTTTATGTTTTTCAGCACCTATATGACAGAGCCATGATTTTGGATGTTTTGATTCATTTCGGAGTCATTTGAAGCGGTTTGGAAAAAGTTGAAGTGAAGCGGTCAAGCTAGAAAAATAAAATAGTGCTGGAAAGCTAAAACCAGTTATGGTAGGATCCTACCATTCCATGGCCGAGTTTGGCAGAATTAAAACACATCAGCAGCGAATTTGCATCAGCGTTATTACCATTTAAACACTATTTTATGTTATTTTTAACCCCATGAGTGGGTCCAACTTTATTTATTATTAGTATTTAGATAGAAATAAATATTTCTGAATCCCTAATTTTGAGATTATGCGACAAAAGAGAGGAGAGGGGCGCATCTTCTCCTCTCCACCCATCTTCATATTTTCTTCCTACTTTCTCCATGGATTGGTGATTGTTTGTTTCTTCTTTTCAATAAATTAAGGTACTCTCCATCTTTTTCTTGTGATTTTATCATTAGAATGAGTAGTTAATATCTTTATTCCGGTTAATTGATTGTTGAACCCTTGATTTTTTGATGATTGTGAGATCAAATTGTTCCCACCCCTCGTTATTTTATTAGTATTTATTTATTTTCTACGTAAATCGATACATGATTAGAATGTTGATTTGGTTATTTGTGCACGATAGTTGAATTTATTTTCTAATCGAGCACCAAAATTCATTTTAGGCGGTTGCCATAAAATATTGGATTTTTAGTGGTAAACTACAAATTGTCTTCCGGTTCGTAGCCCGTAGGATTCCATGTTGTGAAAATAGATAATACTATAGTTAAAATTAAGCCGGTTGGATTAATACCTAGTAATTGGGTATCTCTAATATTTAAGGCTGTTATGTCACTAAACTCTGGGCGGTCGTTGCGGGGTGTCCTATAATTAGGGTGTAATTAGTGGCGGTTGTTCTAATTAACGAATTTAGGAGAGATTGGTTGATTCACGGTTGTGGTCAACTATAACCAATTTATTAATAATTTAACGAGTCATCCATGAATCGATGATCAATCATATGAATTGGGGGGAAACGATTAATTGACTGGAACTTTTCTTTATTTTGTTTTCCTTTTCTTCTTAGGAAATAGTTATAAAAAAAACCAAATATCTTATCGTTTCTTCAATTTTAGAAGAAATAAGTCCACCGTTCCCTGTGGGTTCGACCCCCTATTTCTACTATACTAGTTATAGAAGTTGTAGGTGATTTATCTTTGGTGGTTTGACGACACACCACGGAGTCAGACGCAAACAACCAGAATCCACAGCAGGAGGAAATCGCCCTTGATGCTACCCATCAAGCATTATTGGATCAGCTTGCAGCCCTCGATGGTGAAACCAAAAAGGCCATCCTTAATGCCGCCTTGGCAGAGGAGGACGAGGAAGAGGAAGATCTAGATGATCTAGAGGAATAGGATCCCTTTGATGAAAATTCACAGGATCAGGATCTACAAGAGCGAGATCCATTTGGAGAAAACTCCCAAGAACATGAGTTGGAGGAAGAAGATGACCCCAATGATGGGTCGTGGCAGTAAACGCCTCCTCCACCCAAGCGTAGAGGCATCGTAAAAGGAGATCTGTCAACCTCATCAAGACAACACTTGATCGTCCCTCGGGCGAAGGACGTAGCCCAAGTGGAGTTAGACATCATAGTGAGGAAAAGAGCTGCTCAACAAGCTCTCGAATCCCCTTTCTCCGAGCTGATAGATAGCTACCCTCGACCAGCGGGGTTTAAGATCCCAAAGTTGGAGCCCTATGATGGAACAAAGAATCTCCAAGATCACTTGTTCCAGTATCTCACGCACATGAATCTCGACTGTGCCCCGGACGAGATGAAGTGCCAGTCATTTCCCGCGCTACTCACTATCCGAGCTCGAGAATGGTTCAAGAAAATCCCGGCTAGGATGGTCTACAATTTTAAGACATTAAGAAAGATGTTTCTAGATGCTTTTATCACATCAAATCCGTTTCAGAGGAATGCTACTTACCTGTTTACGCTCAAGCAGAAGCAAGACGAAACCGTATTGCAGTACCTCAAGCGGTTCAATGAGGAGTCATTACAAGTCCGGGACGCAAACGATAACATTCGGGTCGCCTCTTTCGTGGCAGGCCTACGTCAAGGAAGACTGTACGCCAAGCTAAGCAACATGCTCCCTCCCTCCATGGAGGAGTGCATGGAAGTAGCGTTCAAACACTGTCAAGGGGAAGAGGCCAACGACTGAAATGAGAATTGGAAATGTCAGAGCAAAAGAAAAAGAATGCCAAAAATACTTCTGAGAAGAGAAGGAAGTCATCTAGAGATCGCACGGTCGGCGCAGCCACGGGCCAGTCCGAGAAGAAAAGTGCCTTACTACCGCTGCATTTCCCGGTGTTGAACAGGCCTTGCGCACAAGTTCTTGCGATCATGGAAACAAAGGTCTTAGCACGAACTCATGTGCCGCTACGAAGTCCTCTGGACAAAAAGGGCCAAAGCAAGTTTTGTACCTACCACCAAGACACCGGGCATGATCTGGACAATTGTAGGGATTTCCACAGAGAGGTGGACATGGAAATTGCTGAGGGAAAGTGTTCGGTAAAAACTAGTTTTATAATTTATAAACCGAAACACCCCAAGTATAAGGATCGTAGTATAGGGTGTTTACGGATCGTCCTAAGGGAGTGGAATGTTTATCGGATTCAAATATAAATCTATATCAATTGTGTCACAATTATTAACTAAACTACTAAACTAAGGCTGAAACTAACTAAAACCTAAACCTAAGAATTAAAACTAAAACAGGAATAAAAACAAGCTAGAAAAATAAGAAAACAGAAAGCCAGACGAGCGTTCACTAAAGTGAACGAGCGTCTGAAAACTAAACCTAATGGACGAAGGTCTCGCTATTATGACGAGACGCCGTCGATTATGAATCAAGCGAAAATTGCGAAAAAAAAGCAGAAACTAGGGTTTATAAAACTAAAACTTAAACTAAACTTAATCTAACGATTTGATTAAAACAATTAAAGGAAAACACAGCAAGGCGACTAGATTCCACCTATCAACCAACAATCCCAACTAGATGGTGATTAAAAAGACATAGTTTTTAGTAGTGATTTATTCACGAATTCAATTAAATATCTTCAATCAAATTCTAGGGTTTCGTTTATCTTTTCAAACAAACTAAACATGCAATCAACACGAAATCACGAGATTGTTTCCAAACTCTTACTCAACTAAACATGCCTAATCTCTTATGACATGATTAGATGCATTACTTTGAATAAAATCAAACTCAAATAAACATACTTTCATATATTGATTCAAGCATAAAATAAACATAGATCGTTTCATCAAATCTTAATTCAATAAAGCTTAAACAATATAAAAGCAGATCCAAAGTAATGAAAAACTATGAAATAAACTCACTAAACTTAAGCATCGAACTCCTCTAGTTGGTTTGTGTTGTTGATAGGCTTCCTCCGTCGACTCACCGCAAGGCTTTTAGCCAACAATCATGTTGAAGATGATTGATGGGTTGGAGAAGTTCATCTCTGTAAAAAACTTGTAGCCGCAGCTTTTTGGTGTAAAATTGCGATCTCAATTATGTGGTATCAATTAGGGTTGAGAGGTCACTTGCTATATATAGAGTTTTAAGTCGGCCGAAGTAAGTCGGCTTTGAACGCTGTCGCCCATCCGACGCCCGTCCGGTGGATCTTGACTTTGCTCTCTGACGTCCGTCCATGCTGCGTCCAAACTCTCAGATGTGATTTCCTCTCTGACGCCGTCCATGAAATCAAACGCCTGCCTAGAATGGACGGGATTCGACGCCGTCCAAGGTGCCGAGGTCGGATTTCATCATCTTTATCCAATTTCTTTGAGCCAATTCCAACTCTATCTCTTATAATTCGACTTGAGCTTCATTTATCCACTTATAGCACTCGAAAATCAACACCTACATGATAAATAAACAATGCAAAAATGTAATAAAATCCAAATAATACTAATTCCATTAAATTAACACTTAAAATCATCAATTTTGCATACAACCCCCTTAAAATCATCTTTATTAAATAATTACACTTAAACCCTTAATTCTCATGTAAATTACGCAAATGTGGGGAAAATAATAATGAAATAACCCTTAATAATCATATAAATATGGCCTTAACAACTCCCCCACACTTAGCTTTTTGTACGTCCTCGGACAAAACAATCAAAACTATAGCTCAACTTTATAAATAATCCAAATAGATCTCTAACTCACGTAACAAAAGATACAACAACTATAGCAAATGATACCAACACAGAGATAGATTCGGTGTAAGTGTGACAAGCCATTCTCAATCTAGCAAGCCTTTCACAGAAATATCCTCTCAGAAATTCCAATGACTATCCTAGGTACAGACAGTAATAGCTCCACTCAAAGCCTTCCCACGCACTCAGTAGGATAATCCCTACAGCATATCATGCGGTTTATACTGGGTATAAGATCCATGATAACAAAGACTTCACTTTATTCTTATTCATCATTTTTCAAAATTTTCAAATTTGACGCATATCAGAATGAGCTCTTACCCATCATAGTAGAATAGGACATTTCGTGATAACACCCTACCTTACTCAAATCATAAGGTAGCTTCTCCTGACTGTCGTGAGCTTTTGGTCATCATAGTGGTATAGGACATTTCGAGATAACGCCCTACCGCACTCCAATCATCGACCACCCGACAAACGTATTTATTAATAATTGCTCACTCACTTTATTTATTCACTTTTCAAAGTCATAAGTTACATCTCACTCATCACATTCAAACTTTATGATATTCACAGTACGCGGTCTAACTAAGGTGTAACTATACTGACCTTCCTAAGATAAATCATTAAAAATAATGAAAGGATATAATTCAAAAGTCATGCTTCAAAATCAAAGGCTTTCGTGAGTGAAAAAACGAAACTATCTCCATAAAAGTAAAACATGCTATAATTATCTCACTAAGTCACATACTATCATCGTTAGAAAACTACAACTAGCAAGCATCTAGTTCCAATTATATGCTCGAGACTCACAAAAAATTTTAAATTTCGCAGAAATTTAACATTCACTCATATTTCAAAGGATATAGCATAAAAACATACCCAAACACCCCCCCACACTTAAATCACATTATGTCCTCAGAATGTGCCAATATAAAAGAAAAGAAAACTTAGCTAGTTTCAACGGTGGTTGTCGGATGAAAGTTGGCAGAGGTCAGGCCGGAGCATGAATATACCGCGACAACTCGAATAGACAACACTGGACATAAAAGCTTGTGAACCTGCTCAAAAGTATCTGCAACACTCGACATACCATATAATCTCGGGTACACGGGTATATGAGCAACACATAACACAAAACACTTACAATGAACGTAAGAGGAATAACCATCAACACAAAATCAACTAAAGTATTATTTCTAAAACAATAAAACAAAACAAGAAAAGAAAACAAACAAAGAAAACTAGGTTGCCTCCTAGGAGCGCTCTTTTAATGTCAATAGCTTGACACAAAGTTCAAAAGATCAACCCGGATCGGGCCACTTTGGTTTGAGTACCGCCACCTCGTGATCCGAATCGTGAGCATCAAGGCGGAAATGATTTTCACCACAACAACAAGTCAAGTGTGCAATAAGTTCATTAAACTTTTCTCTCCAAACGACAATCGACTCTCTTCTTCTTGTTCTTCTTGCGGACGATAGGCATAGTCATAGTGGTATGATCGGAAGTGTCGTTAGAAGGTACCTTACGGGTGGATATAGAACGCCATCATCATCCGACTCAAAGAAATAAGATGGAACCTCTTCACAAATCATGACATCTCAGATTCTCATCTCTTCTTTGGAAATAAAGAAGCTCCGGCTTTTCCTTTGGTTGCCCGAAATATTTCTTAAGTCGATGGCCATTCACTTTAAAAGCTTGATTACCATACCCGCTCAAAGTAATTACTCCACTTGGATTAACCTCGAGAATCTCAAAGGGACCGCACTATCTAGACTTTAGCTTACCAGAAACAGGTGAAGTCTAGTATTATAGAGTAAAGCCATTTCACCAACTTTGAATTCTCGGTCCTTGATCTTAGCGTCATGGAGTATCTTAGTTCTCTCCTTGCCGAGCTTAGCATTCTCGTATGCACGGAGTCCGAATTGCCGAGCTCGCTCAATTGTAACAATCGCTTTCTCCCCACAGAGTTGGCTATCGAAATTTAAGAATTTAATTGCCCGTAAAGCTCTGTGTTCAAGTTCG
This sequence comes from Gentiana macrophylla, assembly GCA_026214975.1. NCBI lineage: Eukaryota > Viridiplantae > Streptophyta > Magnoliopsida > Gentianales > Gentianaceae > Gentiana > Gentiana macrophylla. Next base: position 87,136,469 of record CM047817.1, read on the forward strand.
ACAGTAAATGACAAGCTTTGCCATAGACCATTTGGAAGGGTGACGTGCCCATCGGTGTTTTGAATGCGATCACGATAAGCCCACAATGCGTCATCCAAATTTAAGACTCCAATTAGATCGATTATTGTTCACGGTCTTCTAAAATTCTTTTCAAGCTCGTTGCTTACCTCGACTTGGCCACTGGTCCGAGGATGATATGGTGTACCAATCTTATGTTTGACACCATACTTCTCAAGGATCTTGTCAAGCGGCGATTGCAAAAGTGAGTACCTTCATCACTAATGAGTGCTCTCGGACAACCTAAATCTAGTAAAGATATTCTTTTGCAAGAATTTCTTCACAACCTTGTGATCATTAGTTTGGGTAGCTATGGCCTCGACCCACTTTGAAACATAATCCACACAGACGAGGATATACTTATTACCACAAGAGGATGGAAAGGGTCCCATAAAATCTATGCCCCAAACATCGAAAACTTCACACTCAAGAATGGGCTTAAGTGGCATTTCCATCCGACTACTCGCTTTCCTCTCTTTTCTCTTCTCGCACCTATCACAACCTTTACAAAAGGCTTCGCATCTTTAAACAGAGTCGGCCAAGAGAATCCAAATTGAAGAATCTTTGCAACCGCCTTCGGTGTTCCATAGTGACCTCCGGTAGGACCGCTTATGGCATTGTTCTCGATATATCCCACCGATCATGCTCGTGAACACACCGTCGAAGCAACCCGCCTTTGAGACACTCAACAAATAAGGATCTTCCCATACGAGATATTTAAGGTCGAAAAGAACTTTTTCTTCTCCTCGATACGTCATATCCTCTAAATGACCACTCGCTAAATAGTTGACGTAGTCGACATACCACGGCCTAACCGTTTCAAGCTTCATCAATTGCTCACCGGAAATCAATGCCTATATCATTGTGATCTTCTCGCACCCTCATTTACTAAGCGAGATAAATGATCACCACAATATTCTCACTACCTTTCTTATCTTTAATCACAAGGTCAAACTCTTGTAGAATTAAAATCCATCGAAGTAACCTTGGTTTGGCATCCGCTTTACCCATAAGGTAGCGTAAAGTCGCATGATCTGGCCATACAATCACTTGAGACCCGAGAAGATAGCTTCTAAACTTGTCAATGGCAAAGACGACGGCTAAGAATTCCTTCTCGATCGTAGTATAATTGCATTGAGCCGGGTTCAAGGTACGACTCGCATAATAAATGGGCCTGAACCTTTATCAACTCTTTGACCTAAAACTGCGCTTTCACGGCATAATTAGAGGCATCACACATCAATTCGAAAGGCTTGGTCCAACGGTGCAACTAAAATAGGGGCACCGATAAGCTTATCTTTCAAACAATTGAAAGCTTCTTTGCACTTCGTGATCGAACAAGAAATCTACATCATCTTTCAAAAGATTTGATAAAGGCTTGGCAATCGTAGAAAAGTCTCGAATAAACCGCTGTAGGCTTCCAACATGACCTAGAAAACCTCGCACTTCCTTCACTGCCTTAGGGTACGCCATCCTTTCAATGGCTTCAACCTTAGCCTTACCAACTTGAATGCCAAATTGGACACCTTATGTCCCAAAACGATACCTTCGCCTACTAGAAAATGACATTTTTCCCGCTTAAGCACCAGATTTTTCTCAACACAACGTTGGAGTACCATATCTAGGTTCTTCAAGATTTCATCAAAGCTATCACCGTAGATCGAGAAGTCATCCATGAAGACCTCCATGCATTGCTCCACAAGTCCATCAAAATGGCCAACATGCACCGCTGAAAAGTCGCGGGTGCATTGCATAGACCGAATGGCATTCTACGAAAAGCAAAAGTACTGTATGGACACGTAAACGCTTGTCTTCTCTTGGTCATTGGGGTCGATGGCTATCCGAAGTAACCGTGAGTATCCATCAAGGAAACAATAATACTTATGACCACTCGATCTTCAATAAGTCGGTCAATGAAGGGTAGGGAAAGTGGTCCTTGGCAAGAACCTCATTAAGTCTACGATAGTCAATACGCACTCAGAGCTTCGTCACGAGTCGTAAGGCAACTTCCTCCCCTTTTTCATTCTTTTTTTCGACCGTGATTCCGCCTTCTTGGCACAACTTGAGTAGGGTGACCCACTCGCTATCGGCGATTGCATAGATGATTCCCATGTCGAGCCACTTTATCACTTCTTTCTTGACAACCTCCTGCGTGATATGCGATTCACTGCGTCTCTCGGTTGTCTAACCTTTTAGCTCCTCCTCCGCTCGGATTTTATGCATGCATATGTCCGGGCCGATCCTCGGATATCACCCACTTGCCAACCGAACGCGAGGATGTTTTTCTTAAGCACTTCATTAGTCGTGCTTGCTCTTGGTCGAGTTTCAAGAAATGATCAAAGGCAATTTATCTCCATCCTTAAGAAAGATATACTTAAGGTGTTTTGGAAGCGTTTAAGCTCTAAATCGGTAGGTGGTTGCTCAATACTAGACTTTAACGGGCCACCTTTCTCCTTATGAGCTTGAAGTGGTTGACAAGAGAACACCTCATCTTCCCGAGGCTCAACCCCGCAAAGGTATTGGATCAAATCATCCATCGGAATCCTCCGGTCAACACTTGCTTCCTTTTCTTGTGATCGATCATTTTTCTTAACTCTTCATCTTTAAGCTCTTCTCGCCACTTCTTCCCAATCATCTACTTCCCAATGAGTAGCTTCTCTCCAAAACTCTACCTCGTCCCAACTACCCATCGAGCTTCTTCTTCACCAGGATGAAGTCTTCCGACTCAGCTTCTTTGAAATCATCGCTTGTTGTTTGGGCCTCTCCATGCTTCTAACTCAATAACAGCCCAGATGAGCGAGTGAAGATGACTCGCCAATGCCTACGGCTTGAAATGAATTAGAAGATGGCCCGCAATCACCGGATCCTCAATGTCCATGACTTCAAAAACACCTATCTCTCGTAAGCTCCATTGCATCTTCATAATAGGCATCTCCTCCGTCCCTCATATATGGCTTCGACAAACGATATTTCATCAATTACGGCTCTTTCAGATGTGTCCTCGTGTGAAGGTGACAGATGTGTCACCGACTCTAAGAGTAATTTGTCCTTTGCGTAAGTCGATGAGAGCGTTAGAAGTGTCTAAAAAGGTTCGGCCTAGAATTAGAGGCATCTCCTTGTCGTGTGGATAGTCTAGAATAACCTACCGGTAGGGAAGACTAAATGTTCAATTTGAAGAAGAACATTAGCTACACAACCGGCCGCAGATTTACTAGATTTGTCTACCATCCAAGAGAAATGGGGCGTTCTCGCATTCTTTGTCTAGCCCGAGCTTTTTGCATACGCTTAATGGCATCACATTAATAGAGGCCCCCGAGTCGCATAATACATTTTCGAACAAATGGCCCTCAATCTCACAGAGATTGAAGGTCCGCCAGTGGTCACCTCGCTAATGACAATTTTCTGAAACCATCGCAATCTTCTCAAATACTTCTTCACCATCCCTCAAGCTTTCTCTTGCTCCTGCTGCAATTCTTTAAGATACTTAGTACATTTAGGCATTTCAGCATAATACCTCACTAAGGGCATACTCACTTTAGTGTCCCTAAGTATCCTCCTCACCCCATCATACCGCTTGTCTTTGGCGAGGGCTCTCTCCTTGCTCTTCGTGGATAAGGAAGGGCTTTATCATTCTTCGTGGCCTGATTCCTTATCGCCTCATCCTCCTTATCCTTCCATCTCACAAACTTTTCTTCCTTTTTCTTAGTCGTGGTACCGCCCTTGACTTTCCTTTCTTTCCTCGTCATCGAATTATTTTTGTCCTCCAAGAATTGTCACTAAGCTCCTCCTCATCGCTGCTTTCTTCGGCATTTGATTTCTGATTTCCCTCCCGAACTTATGGCGTCGGGAGGGGCTACTCGCTTCCGACATCTTGCCGGGTCCAGCCTTTCTTACCACTTCTCAAAGTTACTTCGCTCAACTCCTCTTCTTGCCCATACTCCCACCGAGGTGTAATGGCAAAGTGCAAACATTCACATCGCTTTTCGGATTTCTCTCGGTATAACTCGGAAGTTTACCGTGAGGTCTCGCTGCTTGCCGGTCCGCCATCCGACCAACTTGTCTCTCAATTGCTTTAACACTAGTAGACGAGTCTTCACCATGTCTACCACTCATCGAATTTGTGTTGAGGACACATGAGGTGGTATGATTGTTGTTCTCGAGTTTGATTCCACCCACCTTGAGGCCTTTGGGAGTTCTCGAATCGCCTTTGATAGTTCGAGTTGAAAGAATTCAATTTGAAGGTCCAGTGGTAACTTGGCTTGATTGAAGTTTTGTCTTTGAAATCCCGAGTAGTTCGGCTTTGATTGAAGTTTCGGAAGGGTTGGTTTTGATTATCCATTAAATTTACTTCTTCCGTCATCTCGCCTTCTACCGCATTCCCGCATCGGAAGGTCAAGCGTCAAGATTGGCTAGTCGCTTGCTTATCAATTCCATCCGAGCAACCAACAGCTTGTGTATCGTGATTGCTTGCGATGATTTTCTTTCTTAACAACATTGGTCTTCTTGGGAGTCGACCACATATTGTTCTTGGCGATGGTCTCAAATGCACTCAGTGGCGCCTCATCACCTCCCCCTAAGAAGGATCCATGAGTCAGTGAGTCAAGATAGTCTCTATTAGGTTGAGAGACACCTCTATAGAACAGATTCCGAAGAACTCATGTCTCGTCATATCCGTGATTGGGGCATTTCCTCATCAAGAGATTCAATCTTTCCCAAGCTTTGCCAACAGCTTTCATCCTCCAACCGCCAAACGTAGCTATTTCCCGCTTTCATTTCCATAATCTTGCCTCGGTGAAACCCACTTAAGAGCGAAGGCTCTTTTGACATCATTCCATGTATGGAGGGAATGATGTGCTAACGATTTAAACCATCTGCTTGCTTCACCTTTCAAAGCAAAAGGAAATAGCTTCAACTTTACGATCTCAGAATCAACACCAGGATAATGGCCTGCTTCACAGATTTGTACGAATGTGGACAAGAAGTCGTGTGGATCTTCCCCGAGCAAAGACCATGGAAAGAGCTATTCTCGAACTGTAGAGCAACTACTCCGCTTCTTTAGATCAAAGTTCGCCTCTCCCATGTCGAGGAGGACGAATAGGTCTATGCCCCTCGAGAAAATCTTGGTTTAGATATGGAGTGTAGGGGTCCTGGTTCAACTGATTAAGCTGGTTTTGGCGGAATTGTTGAAGTTGTTGATTTATGCCCGACTTTGCTTGATTCTCATTCCGCTGTGCAGAGCTTGCATTTGTTGAAGGAGTAAATTTAATCGAGCTTGGGGTCGGGATTTGGAATTGGTGGATCTTGATCCGCCATTTTGTCCATATCCGGGAGAAGCCTTCTTCTAAGGATAGATCGTTCGTGCTCGTGGATCAAAGATCGAAGTCCCTTCTTACTTCTCGCTTGCTTAAACCAAGAAGAAAGGAAAAGGAAGAAATAAACCCTTTGGGGTTGATTAGAAACAGAGTTTAGAAAAGATTAGATGGTTTGTAGGAGAAAAGAAAAGAGAAGAAAAGAGAAGAAAGAAAAGAAGTGATGATTGAACAGATCGAATCAAGCGCCCAGTGTTAGTGGACGTTGCGTTCGAAATCGAACGCTGTTCATTGAATGAACGCTCGCTCGAGGATGTAATTGAGGTGGACGGGCGCTCAAGTTGTTGAACGCCGCTCGTTAAACGAAAACCTAAAACTAAGGTTACTGTAAATTGAAAACGAGATAAAAAATAAAAGCGAAAAAGACTTATGGAAATAAAATCAAACAAAAATCAAATAAAATAAAACAGTAAGTTTAAAAACAAGAAAAATAAGAAACTGAAAAGAAACCTACCTACTAAAAGTTTAAAAAAACAAGAAAAACACTAAGACGGAAAAAAAAAACGTGTTGAAATCTTCTAGGGCCAAAAAGGAGGGGAAAACAGTGGATTTTGACCTCGAAAACGCATGAACAGCCTACGGCGGTTCACCACGTCGTCGGCGTCGGAACGAGCTTTCCGAATTGGGGTCCTGCGTTCCAAACGGACACTCGAGCCGAAAGTTACGGCCAAAATACTCTGCGTGCTAAAACGATCCTTTTGACTCGTAAAATTGTCCTATGAAGAATCCGACAACCGTTACCGACTCCCCGGCAACGGCGCCAAAAACTTGTTCGGTAAAAACTAGTTTTATAATTTATAAACCGAAACACCCCAAGTATAAGGATCGTAGTATAGGGTGTTTACGGATCGTCCTAAGGGAGTGGAATGTTTATCGGATTCAAATATAAATCTATATCAATTGTGTCACAATTATTAACTAAACTACTAAACTAAGGTCAAACTAACTAAAACCTAAACCTAAGAATTAAAACTAAAACAGAATAAAAACAAGCTAGAAAAATAAGAAAACAGAAAGTTGCATTTGTTCACTCACTAAAGTGAACGAAAGGCCCAAAACTAAACCTAATGGACGAGCGCCTGCTATTGCGGAGGAAGCCTCGATTATGAATCAAGCGTAAAATTGCGTAAAAACAAAGCAGAAACTAGGGTTTATAAAACTAAAACTTAAACTAAACTTAATCTAACGATTTGATTAAAACAATTAAAGGAAAACACAAAGAAGGCGACTAGATTCCACCTATCAACCAACAATCCCAACTAGATGGTGATTAAAAGACATAGTTTTTAGTAGTGATTTATTCACGAATTCAATTAAATATCTTCAATCAAATTCTAGGGTTTCGTTTATCTTTTCAAACAAACTAAACATGCAATCAACACGAAATCACGAGATTGTTTCCAAACTCTTACTCAACTAAACATGCCTAATCTCTTATGACATGATTAGATGCATTACTTTGAATAAAATCAAACTCAAATAAACATACTTTCATATATTGATTCAAGCATAAAATAAACATAGATCGTTTCATCAAATCTTAATTCAATAAAGCTTAAACAATATAAAACAGATCCAAAGTAATGAAAAACTATGAAATAAACTCACTAAACTTAAGCATCGAACTCCTCTAGTTGGTTTGTGTTGTTGATAGGCTTCCTCCGTCGACTCACTGCAAGGCTTTTAGCCAACAATCATGTTGAAGATGATTGATGGGTTGGAGAAGTTCATCTCTGTGTAAAAAAACTTGTAGCCGCAGCTTTTTGGTGTAAAATTGCGATCTCAATTATGTGGTATCAATTAGGGTTGAGAGGCTGCTGCTATATATAGAGTTTTAAGTCGGCTGGAAGTAAGTCGGCTTTGAACGCTCGTCTGCCCATCCGGACGCCCGTCCGGTGGATCTTGACTTTGCTCTCAGACGTCCGTCCCATGCTGCGCCCAAACTCTCTCAGATGTGATTTCCTCTCCGGGCGCTCGTCCATGAAATCAAACGCCTGCCTAGAATGGACGGGATTCGACGCCGTCCAAGGTCTGCCGAGGTCGGATTTCATCATCTTTATCCAATTTCTTTGAGCCAATTCCAACTCTATCTCTTATAATTCGACTTGAGCTTCATTTATCCACTTATAGCACTCAAAATCAACACCTACATGATAAATAAACAATGCAAAAATGTAATAAAATCCAAATAATACTAATTCCATTAAATTAACACTTAAAATCATCAATTTTGCATACAACCCCCTTAAAATCATCTTTATTAAATAATTACACTTAAACCCTTAATTCTCATGTAAATTACGCAAATGTGGGGAAAATAATAATGAAATAACCCTTAATAATCATATAAATATGGCCTTAACAGAAAGCTGGACGAGGTCATGGAGCAACCTCAGTATGGTGAACGACGGGGTCGGCGAGACTACCCGCAGAGGAGCAACAACCGGGAGCGCAATCGCCAGGGTGAGCCCCAGCGAAGAAGAAATCGGTCTCCAGATGGGGAAAAACAGATGGACAACCATCCGATTAATACCAACAATACTATTATGGGTGGCCCCGGTCATGCTTTCGGAGACAGCCTTAACGCCCGACCTGGGAGCGTACAGACGAATAGAGTTCAGGTTACTTTCTAGGAGGTAGTTTACGGGCCTAGGGATCCACTCTCGCTGGTCCCAAACAACAAAAGGTTGGTTGTTGAAGTCGTGGTGAATAAAAAATTGGTGAAGAGGGTTTGCGTCGACACTGTCAGTGCCGTCAATGTCCTCTACTTTGCGGCTTTTCAGGCAATGAGCCTTAAGGAGTCCGAGCTGACTCTGGTTTCGGCACCCTTGTTTGCATTTTTTGGCCCTCCTGTTCATCCTATAGGAATTGTTCGGCTCGCAACAACGTTTGGGAAAGAGTCATTGGGAAGGACTCTGATGGTCAACTACGTCATGGTCAAATCATCGTCAGCATACAACATCTTCTTAGGTAGGCCTACTCTGATCGATCTTCGGGCCATGATTTCCCCAGCTCACATCAGTTTAAAGTTTCCGACCGCCCGCGGCTCAGTTGAAATTAAAGGAGATTTAGAGGTCGCCCGAAGTTGCTATACGGCCACTATCAAGGACAAAGAAGTTATATTAGCTTGATCGGTTCGGCAAGTCTTTATCGTTTGCTACTTTTTATTTTCGCACTTTGGTTATGCTCTTTCGTTCTTTTATCACTCTTGGATATTTCTATGTCGTTGAATAAATTTTGCTTGAGAAACATTTAATTTTCGTAATTTACTTACTTCTTTGCCTTGTTTTATAAGTCCATAAGGACCAGCTAACCAATATACTCTACATACAAACTTCACGCGAGATGTCAGTCCGACCTGGCCCTACTCGCTGTGCTTTTAAACGAGAAGTCAGCACTAGCCGGCCCTGCTCATCCTTAAGCTTCACGGGAGAAGTCAGTCTGACCTGGCCCTGCTCACCATGCTTTTAAATGAGTAGTCAGCACTAGCCTGGCCCTGCTCACCATGCTATTAAATGAGTAGTCAGCACTAGCCTGGCCCTGCTCATTTTTAAGTTTCACGTGAGAAGTCAGTCCAACCTGGCTCTGCTCGCCGTGCTTTTAAAACTAAGGCCAGTCTAACCCGGCCCGGACCGCTCAAAAACTTTATAAAAAGCCATTTAACATAGAGTCAAACTAACATGTCCGCTTTTTTCTAGGCTACAAACATCCGAGCCCATACATCGGGCCCGAATTTATTTATGCAAGTACGTCACCCAAAACCATAGGTTATTGAAATGACATACTGGGAGGCATACACCCCTATATCCGGCAAAACAACAAAAAGATAACTCAAAGAGGAAGTACATTAACAGAAGAACTTCTTTTCATTATCAAATAAAATCATAGTACAAAAAATTTCAATCCAAAATAAAACAACCACAAACTTTAAGAGTCGGGACTCAGACTCTTCTGAGGCTCGGACGAAGAAGCCAAGCCAATAGTAGCGTTAGGTTAGGGAGCATACTTGGACACAATATCCACCCCGGCCTTAAAATCTTGCACGCACTCGGTATAGGCCTCACTCATTCCTTGATTATAGTAAACCTTCTTAGGAAGGTCGTCCAGCACAAGGGAAGGTCGTCCATCACAAGCGAAGGATACTGAATCCTCACCTCATCCACTCCCTGGGTATACCCATGGTTTACGAAGGGGATAAGCAGCACCTTCAAGGCCTCAGAAAAGTCCACCGAAGCCTTATACACATGAACAGCCTAGGCACACCGAGCCGGGATTATGGATTCCAGCTCGGCCACTCTCGTTTGGAGGTCGGCGACCTCCTGTTCCTTCATCCTTTTCTCCTCGTCAAGCTCACTTGCCAAAGACTTCAGCTCACCCTTTTGAGCTAGGATTTGAGCTTGCAGAGCCTTCATCTCTATGTCCTTGAGCTAGGCGGCCGCCTTGAGCTCCTCCCGTGTTTGCCTTAGATGGGTAGCTGATGAATCTGCGGAGGCTTTGCCCAGTCTCCGGAAAACTTCCTCCCCGATCACGGCCCCCTGAAAAATCAAGCAAGGAAGGTTAGAACCATCAAAAGTTTGGCTTTAATACAAAAAGGAAAGGAAGAGTCACTTACCAATTTCACAGTCTTACAACATATAACAGCCAACTCCTCATCGGACATGTTGGCAACCCCCTGCTGCTCGGAAGCAACTCTCTCTTCTTGAACCTAATAGCCCTGAGCTCCCTCAGGAGTTTTGTACTTGGCTTTTCTTTGAGGGTCGACTCTCGTGTGAGATCAGCCTCAGCTGCCCCTTCTTCCCAAGAGACAGATCCTTTCCCATCGCCTTCTCGGGAATGTCCAGATCAGCCTACCTCTGGGGGGAGCAGACGATGAAGTACCCACCGCAGCAGCGTCTACGATAGGATCCTCCACCATCACACTTCAGAGAGACAGTGTCGACTCGGGCTGACGAACAGCAACTTCACCCTCTGCCCTAGCTAGCAGATTCGGGAAATTAGCCACTGCAAGTATGAACAAAATATTAGTCTGACGAAAGCATATGTGTAACAACAAAGCTAAATCACAAAGGAAAAGGTCCTACAGGACTTCCACTCGGTCTTGGAGAATTCCACATAGGGGTCAGGCCCCACGTCCTCCAACAGAGCTGCTGTGGTTAGCCGGTCGTATAGATCTTTCCACTGAATAGAATTCCCAGACTTGTGGATCTTCTCCACCAACTTATCCGGTAGCTCCGGACGATCATCCTTATCCAGATCGTCTATATTCCACCGACTCAACTCGGGGTGATTCTCTTGACGTACCAAGAAGAATCTCTCCTTCCACCGTTTGAAAGAGTCATTGCCTTTAGGGAGTATGAGGACGTCAGCTAACCGACCCCGCCTCCTAGAAAAGTAGTACCGGTAGGGGTGATCCCTTACCTCTATATACGCGGTGATAAAAGTACCTAAACTTCTTCACACTAAACCTCAGGTTCAGCAGCCGGCACCAGATAGTGAATCCAATGATCGCCCTGATACCATTGGGGGCTATCTGGGAAAGCCTTAGCCCGTAATGCCGAAGTACAGTGAGGAGTGCCGCGCAGAATGGTATCCTTAGACCTACCTTGAAATCCTCCCGGTGAACCGTACAGAAACCCTACGGCGGGTTCGGGGTGAACAAATGTGGCTCTGAGGGTAACCTCGGGGAAAATCTTTCCCTATTAACCCCATACGATTCACATATCTCATCTAGGTCTCCTTGATCCGGGATGGATCCAACATCTCGGATGTCCGCAATTGCCATCTTTATAAAATCAGACCTAAGGTTTCGGTGAAGTTGGGCTTGTATCTAAGGATAATAGAAATCTGGCTACAAAGCTAGAATACGAAAGGAGAAGAACTTACTTGCAAAGGTAGGTTAGAAGATTGAGAGGAGGATGGCAAACGGAAACATGGGACGAATCCTCTGCTTAAATAACGACTGTTGAATGAAACGATTGAAATGATGGGGTTATAACCCCCCATCACCTCGAAAAACGATCGTAACTAGAGTTAGTGGGCAATGACGCCTCGATTCCCGAGACAGTTATAACCGCGTCATAACTAGCCTTGCCATCTGGCAGTTCAAAATTCAAACCAATAAGTTAGATGACCGAACCAAGCTACCACTTAGGCAGATCCGAGCCGACCAACTAAGGCTCAACTGGATCTGGGGGGCTTATGACGATGCCCAAAATTGAACTTACCCACGAGTCACCTATTTAGTAGCTCAGCGTTAAGTATAGACAGAGAAAGGATGTCTGAGGGTCGGAGCTCCTAGCAGCCGATCTGGGGTAGCTCGAATACTCTCCCCAAACTCTCTTGGTCGGCCAATACTTAGGGCCGACCTGCGAGCGGTGTAGACACATATATTATCCCGACTTCTACAGGTCGGGATAATGCTTGTGTTCGAACTTACTCATAGCCGATCTATAAGGTCGGCCTAGGTCCCTCTCGGACCAAACCCTTTGCACACGTTCTGAATCTGATAAATATGGGAAGAATCCATCCTATTTAATACTCTAATCCTGACATTCAAATAACTCACAATTATCTCTTAAAATCAAGGAGATCAAATAATCAATACCCTTTCCTTAGGGACCAAGACAATCAGAGTCCATTGCATACATGCTACACGTTAACACTAGGGCACAAGCCCCTCTATATAAACGATCCCTAAGGAACTACGGAGACTTGATTCCAATTCACGCATCGGATACGTAGGCAGCTTGATCACTATCAAATGCAGTCTAAATCACATCCAATCACCCCCCCTCATTTGTTGTTCATCGTTTTCTGTATTCTAAGAGCTTCAATAGGTTGTCAATAAGAGTAAAAAGAACCCAGGATCCATATAGACGATTTTTGGAATCGTCGCAGTCCAAATCACACAAAACCACCCCCTCTTTCATATTTTTCGAGGTTTTCGGATCTTGATCATTGTCACTAGGAAAATACGGCTTGGATTATTTATTAGACGATATATCAAGCATCGTCACTCATATTATTCAGATATTAACTATAGGATTGGGTTGATATTCCATACCAAACAAGAAGCAAAACAGAACTTGATTGTATAGATTATTTCAAAGAATTAGAGTTGAAGATATGAACATTAGGGGCGATATAGCGTTGATAGCATGTTGAAAAATATGAATTAAACTAGAAAACAAAGAACAAAACGATGAAAAGATTAAAGCAATTCAATTGAGCATTTTGAACTGTAAATTGTCAGGAAAGCTCCATCGAACAAATTACAGAGAATTTAAAAGTAATTGATTTTTTTCACAGATGGCTGATCATGTATATAGATAGTGGAAGCTCGATTATACAGAACTAAGAACTTCCTAACTAATCGGCTCACACGAAAAGTGTTTGATGTGTGTCTCAAAGAACAATCTAACAACTTCTACTCTTCAAAACTCCACCAAAATGACATCATCTTCTTTATATACACCAAAACTCCACCAAGAACAATAGTGATAAAGATATTGTTGGAGAAAAGTCTTGAAGATGTAGAATGTTTTTCTGGATCAAAAGCTTATGAAATCCTTCATTTAGCACCAATTTGTTAAGGTCAGACTCTTCAATGGTGTGTCTGGATGGATGCGAATTGGGTGTTCCAAATGTGTAGATAGTTTCAGCCTTCCTGCATATACGAACGATTGTTGCAACATTTGCTTGATTTTATATAGGTATTTTCTAATTTCCTTCCATCTAATTTTAATCAAACTATTTAGCCTAGACATCCTATATCTAAGAGTTATTTAAAACTATACAGATCAATCTCAATCATTAACTTGTTTAAAATAGAGACTTCGGTGAGCTCTTTAATTGCCGCCGAGGCAGGCTTGCCCAACCTTCCGGACAAGAATTCGCAAAACCACAATGACGAAACAACCAAACTCATAATGCTTAGGCAGAACTCTGCCTTGCCTCGGAGTACATCTCGAAGTCTGAAAATCCGGAAAAACTCATAATTTGCGAAAAACTGAGATCTTAGGGTGTATTGGATTCTTTTTATAGGCTCTAAGCATCTTTAGGCCGGTTTTCTTCATCTTGGAGGACTAAAAAACCGAAAAAGGAAAAAAGATATTTTCGAAAATAGTAAACTATCCTTACTAGGATGTGAAAGATTTTACAATTATTTTAAGGGGAAATGAGGGAGAAGGACAGAAATATTTCATCAATTGAGTAGAAGGACAGTCTTTTGAAACTTTTGCATAAAGGAAAAAACTATTTATTCACTGTCAAAATTCACTTGTGTTCGAAATTCACTGTTTAAATTCACTGCCGAAATTCACTGTCGAAATTCACTAATTTTCAAAATTCATCGTCGAAATTCACTGATTTTCGGGATTCACTGTCGAAATTCACTGATTTCGAGATTCACTGGGGAGATTCACTAATTTTCGGGATTCACCGTTTGTCCTTCTCGCTATAAAAATTATGCAAATTGCCTTCTTCTTTATAAAAATATGTAATTTGCCTTTATTCTTAAAAATATTTCGATTAATGTCATTATCCCTAATTTCTCATTATTTTAATGACGACCCAAGTAAGGGTAGCGTTATTGCCAGAACACTTTTGCTCAATCCAGATCAAGTTTCCAATAATGCCCTTTAAAGTTTAACGCATTTAAGTAGCAGTTCAATGCATTTAAGATGCTGTTTCCCATAAAAGCTGACAGCTCAGCTCTGTTACCGGAGCAAAGCTTTTTCTTTTATAGTCATTTTGTTGCAAGCCTTTTTTTTAAACAAAACATATAAGAAACATTTTATTTCAAATAATATATTTGAAAAAATATTATGTTAGCAGCATTATAATACTAGTATATGCTTCAATCTCATCTTCGTAATTTATTTCAAAATCAACAAATTGAAAAAAGGGGAATTAGAGAAGGTCAAAAATATATATTCGAATAGTTCTACATCATTAAATGTGACCTTATACATGGAAGGAAAATTTTATGATACTATATCATTTTTTAACTGAAAAAAAAGATACTATATCATTTTATCAACGGACTTTTTTCTTTTTTAGTGTTAGTACTCTATAATAGGAGATTTTTGTCATGAAATTTTGATTAAATCACTTATGGCACGTTTGGATTGCGGTAATGGAATGGAATGTAATGCTTTTTTCATTCCATTCCAACAATTTGGCGTGTTTGGCAACAGGAGAATGGAATATGTTTTCATTCCAACGGAATGAAAATGGATGATTTTCATTCCATCCAAAATCCAATGGAATGGTCGGAATGGAATGAAAAAAATAAATCATGCAATAAGAAACGATTTCATTCCACCGTCTACCAAACGCAGTAATGGAATGATATCATTTCATTCCATTGCATTCCATTCCAACAGATTCATTCCATTCCATTACATTCCATCAATCCAAACGAGCCATTAGTATACTAAACAGGTATCTCAAAAAATATATATACTGTAATAAGAGATTTTTGTCAAGAAAAAAATGATTAAATCTGTTACTACACTATAATAGGAGATTTTTTTCCGTATTAGATCTAAGGTTTATTATTAACAATGACAATTTGAAATAAGAAATATGTATTTTATTGAATAAAAATGACAAGTGTTTATTCCAATATAATTTAAAATCTCTCGTATTTAATTACAAAAATGAATATATCTTTTTATCTGAACGACAAAATATCATAATTCTTTCACTATATTTTTCTTTTCTTCCGTTCTCTTTATTTAGACATCCAATCTGATATTTTTTTGATGTCATTTCGAGGACATTTTTGTCAAAAACAACAAAACAGTGGAATAGTAAAATAGTAGATTTGAAGTCAATTCCACTGTACTGAACAATGGATTTGAATTAACTAATAGTGAAATTGTCCTTATCATCCAATTTATATTTCGACTGTCTTGGTTCCTATTTTTTCTCTCTTATTTGTCCTTTTAAACCACTCCCCTGAGATCTAATTAGGTGGATGCAATTTAATAACAATTTAGCAAATGCGATGTTGTCTTCGTTTCCCGAAACATGTATTTTTTTCTAACAAAATTGATGTTTTAACATTTAAATATGACCTTAAAAAAAACATTTAAATATGAACTTTATGTGCATTACTCATATTTTAACAATAATTATTTGCTTGTATTTGTATTTGTTTTTTGTTTATTGTTTATGTGATTGTGGTGTGTCAACATCGTATGTGTTATGCAAATATCACTTCCATTTTTTTGGGTTTCTATGCATATTTTCCTTTAATTTTATTTTTGCAACAATTTTGTTTTAACAAATTGATTAATAACTAAATGGCACGAATGAAAAAAAAAACAAAACAAAAAACAACTACTTGTAGATAAACAAAGTAGACTAATTAAAAAATTACTCCCTCCGTCTCAAAATGTTTGGGACGTTTGACTTTTCAACCGCTTACGAAAAGTCTAATTAACCCTTCGAATTTCATCAAATGATCTAATACTTTTTACATTTATGTACTTTAAGTTTCACTTTATCATAACCCTAATAATATTACATCAATTAACGAAATTCCAAGGATTAATTAGACTTTTCGTAAGCGGCTAAAAAAGGAAATGTCCCAAACATTTTGAGACGTAGGGAGTAAAATTAAAATGATAGTAAAATTAAGAGTTAATTCCTTAAAAGTATAGTTTTTTTTATACTTTTTAGCCCCATAAGGACATAAAGGAATCTGTTGGACTTATAAAGAAATAATATATCTACATGGACCAAAGTATCCATAATCTAATAAAATAACCTAAAATCACGGTTTCAGTACCTCTGATGATGCTTTCATCCTTGAACCTCCTTCTTATGCTGATGCTATCTTCAGATCGTTCGACGGTCCCTCTGATTTCAACGACCGTGATTTCTCACATGCATCTCCATGCTCGCCTTCTTCGAATTTCTCTTATTATTTGATCATTTCGGTCTCGGATCCTCAAAAGGAGCAGGATCTTTCAGCTTCTCTTGTTCCAGGTGGTACTAATTACTTACTTAATTACCACTAGAACGAACTTCCCTAAGTTCAACGGAACTGAATTTAGTGTCTGGAGGAGGTTTCAAGATGTGGTGACTTTATCGGAGCGGTTAAGGGAAGCTTACCGCGGGTCCGCGGGTTTTTCATTCCGATTCGGCCTGATAAGAGTGTGATGGAGAGTCAAGTGATGCAAACACGGGAATTTGTTGGCAGAGGAGGTTGGCATTGGAGAAGTACTTGAGGAAGTCACACTTTGTTTTTTCTGCTTTGTTTCTTTTATTTTCCAAATTGCTTTTACATTTTGTTCTCTGTGCTCGATGTTCTGCTTTGTTTGGTAGCTTAAAGGCTTGCTCTAAAAACCCTAGCAGAAAGTGTTGTTGTTATGGGTTGTCATTTAAATTTGTAGCGCTATGTTGATAAATGGACTAACAGGGCAATTGCTTTAGCTGCACTAAGTTCTTGGTTGTGTCCTACTTCCAATATATACTGTCCATGAAAGTGATATCTACAATTTTCTCAAGTAAATTTAGTTGATATTATTTACAAAGACTTTAAATTAATGATTAATTGATGCCAAGTCACGGCTCGGCATTTTCAGAAAATACTTTACATACGTTGCTATCATTCTCAACTTTGCTAAAGATCTCAAAAACTCCGTTATCGGGCAACTTGAAAAGGAATGTCAAATCCCTTTTTTCCCTTTAGGCCCTATATACAAAATGGTTTCAACTGCATCAAATTCAAAAACCACTGATCATTTAGAGGAAGAAAGAATCTGCATGGAGTGGCTAAATAAACAAGAACCAAATTCTATTGCTTATGTCAGTTTTGGAAGCGTCGCGACTCTGGAAGAAAAATATGTAATTGAGATAGCTTGGGGATTGGCGGACAGCGGACAACCCTACTAACTGAGACTCTGCAACATATTCGAGTTTCGTAAGTTCATTATGATCAAGTATATATGTATATTTATAGCTATGAAAATATTCTGTTATGATGTCGAAAATTTCGACATTGTAATGTATTATGGTAGTGATAAAATTTTGATTTATTATGTGACATTGATGTCACTTCATTACAACTAAAGAATTAATGGAGTGGCATTGATGTCACTTCATTCTGCTGTTTACATTTATTTCTGCATTTAATTTTAAATTGTTGATGAAGCAAATTGTTACTAGTATTTTAACCAAGATTGAGCTACTATTTTCCAAGCCCAGCAAAATAAATTGTCGATGTCACTGCATAAATTGTTGATGTCATTGTATAAATTGTCGAAGTCACTGCATAAATTGTCGATGTCACTGCATAAATTGTTGATGTCACTGCATAAATGCGGTGTCACTTCATCGCGGTGTCTCTGTATCGGGGGTGGTCACTGCATCGGAGGTGGTCACTACATCGCGGTGTCTCTTATCGCGGTGTCACTTATCACGGTATCACTTCATCGCGGTGTCTCTGCAATGCGGTGTCACTTCATCGCGGTGTCTTTGCATCGCGTTGTCACTTCATCGCGGTGTCTCTGCATTGCGGTGTCATTTCATCGTGGTGTCTCTGCATTGCGGTGTCTCTGCATCGTCAAATGTTATAACATCGCGATGTTTCGCAATCGCGCGCCTCTGCATTGCGGTGTCACTTCATCGTGGTGTCTGCAATGCGGTGTCACTTCATCGCGTGTGTCTCGCATCGTCAAATGTTATAACAGCGTGATGTCTCTGCATCGGGGGTGGTCATTACATCGCGGTGTCTCTGCATTTGGATTGGTCACTGCATAGTGGTGTCTCTGCATTGGAGGTGGTCACTATATCGAGGTGATCAATGGATCTGGCGTAGTCAATGCATCGTGTGTCACTTCATTGAGGCGCCTCGCGCGCCGCGGGGTGGTCACTACGCCGATGTATCACTTCATCGAGTGTCTCTCGCAATGTGGCGCCTCTCGCATCACGGTGTCTCGTGATCGTGGGTGGTCACCGATCGCGTGTCTCTGCATCGCGGTGTCACTTCATTGCGGTGTCTCTGCATCACGGTGTCGCTTCATCTCCGTTTCTCTACATTGCGGTGTCACTTCATCGCGGTGTCTCTTCATCGCGATGGTCATTGCATCGGGCGTCGCGGAGGTCAATGCATCATGATGGTCATTGCATCGAGGTGGTGATTGCATCAGGGTGGTCAATGCGTCGCGGTGGTCATTGAATCGCGGTGGTCAATATATCGGGGGTGGTCATTGTATCGCGATGGTCAATACATCGGTAAAAAAAAAGCAATACACTGGGAAAAAAAACATGAACAAAGCCCAAAAAAAAAAAAAAAAGCGCCTCTTCTCCCCCCCCCCCCCCCTTTCCCTCTTCATTAAGGGTATTTGAGTCTATCTATCTAATTTGTGTCATTATAGTCCAACAGATACCTTTTTGTCCTTATAAGTCCAATAAGTCCGTTTTATGTACTTTTGGGCCTTTGGCCCTAAAATTAAATAATAAATGCACCTGGGAGCCAGAATCAGGGGACATCACAAATTAAGATGCGTTTGTCTGTCGGCCAAAAAAAAAAGAAAAAAAAAGGGGGTGACTTGTTAATGTGTAAGAGCACTTGCAGTAGAATCTGTAAGAGATGATAAATCTGTATTTTACATATTCTAACTCTTCGATCCAATTAAAATACAAACAGATCGAATCGATGACAGGATCTCAGATTCAACATTCTCGTCACCATACTCTATATTTACATAATCAAAGAATTTACTGATTCAAGTTTTTACTATTTTCAAATATTTTGGAATATATATATATATATATATATATATATATATATATATATATATCCTTAGAGTGACAAAAATTTATTTTTGGAAAATATTTCATTGTATGGATCTTCTATAAATATTTAGAAGATCCATACAAAGTAATTTTGTATAATATGTATATATATATATATATATATATATATATATATATATATATATATATATATATATATATATATATATGTGTGTGTGTGTGTGTGTGTGTGTGTGTGTGTGTCCAAAATATGTCTTATTTTTTTATATTTTGTAGTTATTTTAATGTTGTACAGTAGAGATTCTAATGTTGTTGACCATGTGTAAATATTCTGTAAAGGTGATAAAATTGGTGTTGCAGTCTGTAAAGTAAAAAAATCTGTTAAGAGACACTGGTGTGAATGTTCAGGAAAGGGTAATTTTGGCAATGTGCTCTGGCAGGAGCAAAGTAGCCCTGGCAATAGCAGCACCCCCTAAGTAAATACATATAAGCAATTGATACCCAAATATTTATTGGATGCGGCCGAGAATTTTTTATTCTTTTCTTAAAAGGGTTTTTTTTTTTTTTAGTGAAAGAAAAAAAAACGATTTTTTTAGAACTAGAAAACGGGAACTCGCCAAAATATATATTTTTTTTAGAAGGAAAGAATTATTAGATCAAATTCGCCAAACACGCGGACAAAACAACAACAGGAGGCATTGAGCCCCACGAGACCACATCAAGAATCAATAAAGTAAGTCTTGCTAAGAGATGCGCTGAAACATTTCCCACACGCTTGATTAAGGAAAAATTGATAAATGAAAAGTTCGCAATGTCTTGCCAGACAATCCTGAGCCAGACAACCCAGAGCAGTGTTATCTTCCATAGGTCGAGTGAGATGCTGAACACAAGCTAAACAATCTCTTTCCACCATCTAACGGGGAAATCGCAAACGCCCAGCTTCAACTAGTGCCAGAAAGATAGCCTTAAATCCATAAACTCTATTGACTCACCTGGATGAGATATGTCAATGATGGCATAATAGCACCGTGAGAGTCCCTGAAGAGAATGCTAATACCGGCTCCTGATTCCACCACTAACGTACCCCCTTATCCGTGAATTGTTGCCCTGGAGCTTGCACTTTGTAAGACGCCACAGCCTCCACATACTAAACTGACGCCGCTAAAGAATGAGCACAAACAACATAAACATGAACAACATTACCATCAAAGACCGCAGAGCCTCAAGCCTTCTTTATACCCCAAAGAATCCAAACAAACAGTGGCGCCCCATCCATCCCCTTTTCCTCCACTATACGCATACAAAAATTCCTATAAGGAAGAAGAGTTAAGGTACTTCTTTGCTTGGCTGATGGGAGATGACCTCCAAATTCTAGCAGCCATCTCACAATTGAATCACGTGTTCTTCAAAGTCTCTTTTGCCTCCCCGCATGCCAAACAAACACCATCTCCCATTGCCGACGCAACAAGCCCTACCTAACCAATAGCCAAGCAGTTTTGAAGGCACTGCTATAGAAAATGCCGGATACACGGTTACACGGGAAACTGCCAACATACCCACCAAACCTCGTCTGCCCGCGGGATGATGTCGGCATAGAAACAGTAGAAGAAGGCCTATAAAAGGATATGGTCAAATAGTACCCAAATTTCACCGTATAGAGTCATTTCCTATCATAATGCCAAATCCTTTTATCTGAGTGAGCACCTGGAGCAATAGGAGTGGCCAAAACAACGTCACTTTCCTAAGCCCGGAACAATTCCTGAAAACAGAGAGCATCCCAAGCTCTCGTATTGAGGAGAAATAGAGCAGAAACCTTGTATTAGTTAGAAGCTCGTGGCCTGCATATGGTATACAAAGCGAAGGTTGGAACACTGTCCAAGCATCATGAATAATGAACACTGATTCATTATCCCCAACTGAATCAGGGGAAGTCGGCAGAGTGAAGAGTAAGCTGAGTCCATCTATCAGCAGAGTGGCGTCTGTTGAATCTGTTGAACATGACTGCAATGGTTCTGCATCTGTGTTTAGAAGCCTCGGCTTAGTGAAATCAACTGAGAATCTGGAGAACACGTCTTAATTAGAGTCTCATATGATCTGAGAGATTCTTGTCCAAGGTGGAGTTCTCATATAGGGTTAAGTCTAGTATGAAGAAGTCTCACATAAAGTCTGTTGTGTTCACATCTGGTCAGCTTAGAATCTAACTCTGAATCCGCATTCTGTTTGGTTGAAGTTGAATCTTAAGAACTCAGCTGAGGTGATTACATCTGAATCCAGAGTAATCACATCATGTCGGGTGATCAAGTCTGAATTTGTTGACCACGTCTGTTCTCAGCTCAATCAAGTCTGAATCAGTAAACATCAGAGGATCTCATCTGAATCTGGGAGGTTCTCATCTGAAATTGGTTTCTCATCTGAAGTTGTAAAATCTGAAGAAAGAATAGGAATCTGGTACATTACATCTGGCATTGACGAATGCATCTGGTACAATACATCTGTTTGAGCAAGAGTTCAAGTCAAGGTGGAGATTTGTTAGTAAATGTGACTTGACCTCTCATCTTAGCTAACTAAGCGGAGCTGAGTAAGCAGAAATGACTAAGAAAAGCGAAAGTTAGCAGGTTATGTCTGCCGGAGTCAGTTGAGCTAAGTTCACGTTTGGTATTTTAGTCAATCTTCTAGTATGTCGTTATGGAGGCTTGGTCTAGGGTTTTGTGACTATTAATACACGTGTTGTAATCTAGAACATTTACAGTAGCAGGAGCAATTACAGAGTCTATAAAATCTCCAATGATAATATATTCTCCTCGTTTTCTGCCCGTGGACTAGTCGGCACAGTGCCGGAAACAACGTTAAATCTTGTGTTATTATTTCTTATGTGATTTATGCTTTCTCGTTTATTCTTGATTGTTGCAATCTGTTTTTCGATCCTTGACGGTCCGTTTCAACATAGGAATTTGCATTACCCGACCAACCAACCAATTATACTAATGAACGCGTTTGTGGGTGCAATCCACAAATAAAAAGGTCCTTAGACACTCATACCACAACCTAAGTCCCCTATGTTCGGCTCAACAGTCTCCTATTTGAGATTTAACTGACTAACAATATGATCAAGAACTGAAAGACATTCTGTGTCCACCGAATTCACGACTTAACAAGAAAAACTTCACGCAAGGACCAGACTCAAACGCTCGACTAATTCATGCTTGGTGATCCTAAAACCCTTTTTCCCACACTCACTCGCAAAATACATTTATAAAGTTCATGTGTGAAATAATGAACTAAGTGATACCTAAGTTTTTCTAACTAAAGAACTGAATCTGAATGAAAATGTCTGTCATGTAAAAGTATGATATAAAACTCGATCCATGACCTTTTATAGTCTCAAAAAGCGACCTAAAAAGTCAAAATATCACTTTTCCACGGCGTCGGTCGTGCAATTGGTCCAGCCGGGTGTGCGCCCAACATTGCTGAATCGTCCCCAGCTTTTTCACGCACCCAGGCGCGCGCCTCGGTGATGGCGGTCGGGCGCCCGCTAGACACGTACCTTCAGGAAAAGATTAGTAATAATTTCATAACAAATGAACCATAATGAATGATAAGTAAAGATGGATGGGGAAGGAAAAAAAACACAAAAGAAAACAAGGATGCATTTATTTTCAAGATAATCGGTACAACAACAAAGAAATGCCCACTAAAAAAAAAATGCACATAAAAGAGATAAAAAGGAAAACATTAGTATAATTTAATAAGAAAACAAATTTAGACCATTGATGATGATTATCAAGGTGTGTAACAATATGCTTGAACTTTTTTATTTAACAAGAAAAGCAAAAACAAAGGAAAGATTGACAAACACATGATGTTCAAGCACGCCATATACAGATTCATGGATTTTCCACAACTTTGGGAAGGATAGAAATCATCCCCATAGGGGTTTGTGTTTTCTTAGTCGTCCCTGTACACATGCCTGTTTTTGCATGACAAAAGCACCCTTCCCCTTCCTTTGTCGTCAATAATCCACACAAAAAGTCAGCATTACCGCACGGGATAGGTATACATCCTCCGCCTGCACCGCCGTTTCCATTTCCGTTTCCGTTTCCGTTTCCATTACCATTTCCGTTGCAATTTCCGTTACCGTATCCATTCCCGTTGCCGTTTCCATCACCATTTCCGTTTCCGTTACCATTGCCTTTGTCCTTTCCGTTTCCATTGCCTTTGCCGTTGCAGTTGCCGTTCCCGTTCCCGTTGCCATTTCCGTTTCCGTCGGTGCCATAACCGTAGCCATCTATCCCGTCATGAAGCTTCCTCAATGTGATCCCCGTCACGGACATGGCTTTTGCTTCAACCGAAATATTACTATCATCGAATTCATTCGAAAAACTCCAGATTGAAAACACAAAAACCGCTAATATCAGCAAGGTAATAGAGCTCTTCATTGTGAATGCAATGCAAATCAAATTATATTATATTTGTACGTACTGTATATCTTGAGATGAACAATTGAATTAGTTGATGTATTTATAACCTGTGCTTTGAACTTAAGATAATACCAAGTTGGTTCATTCAGCAAGTTTTGTTGTCTCCTAGCCCAGTAACTTGCGTTCGCTTCAGTACGAATTGGCATACCGGTCTCAAATATTCAAAATCTTTAGCCGGCATGTATTGTTGTCTCCTAGCCCAAATTCGGCACAATAATTTACATTCGCTGCAGTACAAATTGGAATATATACCGGTCTGAAATACTTCAAATATGTGTGTACGTATAATATAACGAAATTTATATTTAAAATCGTGTAATGGATTAAATTTGTAGCAATGACTACATATTAGAATAGGAAGAAGGAAATTGATATTTAAGAAAGTTTTATTGATTAAAGCTGTAGCAAAGACTATTGACGTGGATATGACCCTGATCTCATACAAGTGACACTTAAAAACACAGTGTGGATCTTCTAATCTAAAATGGGTCTAACGGGCTCTACAGTACATCGATCAGGCCTCGAACATAATTCGACCTCAGTATTACGAAGTGCATGACACTCATAAGTCATCGACAAGTTGCAGGTCGTCCATTGTTTTATATGATCGGTTCAAAGTAAGATGCTTACCAGCTCGTACCACCGAAATGGTGCATGCAGGTTCACCTCGGCGTGGGACCCTTAGCTCAATATAAGTCTTCAACGATTTCAAACAACGGTTACACAGTCAATAAGGTTTTATCCCATATATTGTCTCATAATTCCATGATTCACGCACGCACGATCATGATTACACCATGACTGTCCTCATAAATGTTTTAGGTTATTGACCACGACTTCAATGGAATCACAACCAACTGCCCAACTCGGAAGGCCTATAAAAGTATCCTCATCTTCACAATTCAAAACTATATTAATATCTTGATCCCAAATCATCTAGGTACGTAAGCAATCAATTCATATTGGCCCAATTATAAATCATCCAAAAATCCAATAACCATGAGTTAACCTTACGAAGTCTAATCCTGTATAAAGATTCATTTTCATCATTGACGATTTTAGACATCGTCATTTGATGTTAGAAAGAGGGCTAGATCATAAATCCTTCAAGAAAATCTTGTGACAAAACAACCAATCATGCCTCCGAAGGATCATAACAGTAAGAAAAATGGGAAAAGTCAAAGCCATGCAAACTCCGCCCAAGAAGGCGGAGAGGATGAAACTCGAGGCGGGGCCAATCTTCCTAGATTGCAGGAAGACGGAGAAATCAACCTATCAAATCCCACATGGTCAGCCTGATGTATATCAAGTTATTGTCAAGATTATGGAGCAATTGCAAAATGTCCTACCGATATAAATAGCAACATTCTATGATCCCACAATAAAAGGGATCATAGAATGTTCGATTTTAGTTTGGATAATTTATAGCACTAACCGTAATCGAATCGAAAATTCGGTTTTCATTTTGTAAACCGAACCGTAGCACTTATTAACTAAACCGAACAGATCGAATTACCTCGGTTCGGTTTGGTTTTAGAATTATCCGCATCCGTCACACACCCTTAGTGATTTATAGAACAATCTGTAAGTGCCAAATAGAAATTACGAAATAAATTAAAAACAAAAATAGATCAAACGATGCATGAATGAAAGAATAGGAATCAAACCAATGCGAGTGTAAACACTATTTCTTTAAGACAAAATTTTCCTATCTCTTGGCAACGGTTGCAACAAGTGTCTTCGAAGATACAATGGTTCCACGTCCCGAATTTAGAGGCACTTCAAAAAACCTGAGCTCCAGCTAAGTACTCGGATGATCCGAGCTTTCTTCGACATGACTTGTACGAAGACTCTTTGTAGTGGAGTATATGTGAGAAATTTTGATGTATAACTATATTCATAGGGGTTATTTATATAATGGAAAGGAAGGAGGACCTTGTATCCCTTTTTACAAGAATCTTAAGTCGGCTAAAATTGACTTGTCAGTCAAGTTAATGACCACGATAAAGCCCTAAACGCTTTGAGATTAGTTAAAAGGCTCAAATTGACCTTAATTATGTCACAAGCTCAAATTTCAGTTCACACAAGTTACCGGAAGCTTCTAAACCACCTTAATCGATTAACAGTTAATTAAATAGATTATTGTCCAAAAGGACAAACTAATACATTTATTAGGCTACAAGTAAATGATTGATTAGAAAGGACAAAATTTAATTAACATTACCAAAATACCCTTTTTCCTACTTAAACCTAATTAATCCTTCCATCATCATTCCAAATTAAGATCTTCTTCTTCTCCACCAAGCATCTTCTTCCTTCTTCTCACAAAATTGCAGACAAAACCTAATTAAACCTAATTGAAAACCAATTGCATCTTCTTCTTCTAATTCTCAAAAGAAAAGGTCAGCCCATTTTGGTTCCAAATTGTTCAGAAGAGCTCAGGGACTTGAGTTCCAAAATTGATCGGTGCTTCAACCCATGAATTGATGGTGACGAGTGGGAGGCAGCGGCGACGGCATCAACAGCGGTGGCGGTGGGAGAAGTGATGGTGGAGGAGGCGGACATGGCTGCAATTTCAGAAGCTATTGCTCTTCTTTTTTATGACCCAGATGGCGGCGGCAATAATTGATGGCCGGCTGAGTGGCTGCCATAGATGGGGCGGTGATCGGCTGCTGCTGTGTCGACTTGAACCAGTGCTCTGTATTTTTTTTTTGCAGACTGTTATTCATAATCAAATAGTAACATGGAAGATTGAAGCAGACTGTTATTTTTTTTTTGCAGCAGTGGTGACGATTGTGTTGCAGCAGGAGGAGTGGTGACGATTTATACGAGGGCGGAGGAGGAGGAGGGCGGAGAAGGAGGGTGACGGCGGAGAAGGAGGTGACGGCGGCGGAAGGTGGATTTGCAGCAATTTGGTTTTTTTTTTTTTAGAAACTTTAGGGTTTAGTAATGTTACTATTAAGTTGCAGAAGTTACTACATTTTTTGTTGTAAATTTTACGGGTTGTTACTCTTTGATTATGAATGTTACGACCATTTTATGGGTTGTTACTGTTTTTTATTGGATGTTACGACATTTTACAAGAGTGTTACTACTTGTTTTTAGGCTGTTACTACTTGGTTTTAGGGTGTTACTACATTTTCATTGGATGTTAACGACATTTTATGGACTATTACTTCTTATTTCTTGGGTGTTACTGTATGTTTTCGTGGATGTTACTACATTTTCTCAGTGTTCTTTCAAGTGTTTAATGTGTAAAAGGGTATTTTTGTCCATTTATTATGAATTTGTCCTTTCTAATCACAAAACATGTAGTAACGTCCTTCTAGACCCATTTTTGATTTTTTCTGTCCTTCTAGCCCCTCCCCCCATAATTAAAATTAATTTTGGTTAATTTCAAATAGAAATTTTCTCCAAAAAAATTAACGCTCCCTTCGTTTTTTTAACATTCACTTTTGAGAAATTGTTTTGTTCACGTAAATTTGTCATTTTATATTACCAATATATCATTTGTTACTATTTTCCACTTATACACTCACATTAATTACAAGATTTAAATAAAGCCTTACACTTCAAATTATAAAAAATACATTTCAAATGCATAAAAAACACCAAATGTCATTTTAGAACTCCAATATTACTACTATCGATGTATATTTAAATTTCCAATATAGTGTATTCAATGATTGCAAATATGTTCAAAAGATTAAAAAAGAACAACGTACGTAATCATTTCATACTGTATTTCAGACACATTAATCAATTTCTTAGTTAGTGTACTCACGCCAAAAATGACTAATAAAAAAACGGAGGAGTAGTAATCAACAACTCGAACTCGAGCCGAGCCATACAGACGGTGGTATGATGAACCAAGAGCCGTATACGTCCTCCCTCCCTCATAAAAGTGCACTTGCCCCTTAGGGCACATCGATAAAAGAAAATCAAACACTTTATATTTGAGCTCTCCATATATGCTCTAGCAACAATTTGGGAGAGTTTGAGTTGATCCTAGTTTTAACTCCGCTCCACACATATTTTCTACCAATTTTAGGCATTAATTGATCATTCACCCGATATCTGTATCGATTGATTGAAAAGCACATCATCAACTACTCTGTAAGGATATTTAATAATATCATTAACTATCAATGATATTAATCTGAGCATATCCGAAATCAGCGTTAAAGTTGATCATTCATCACTTAAACAAACTAACTAAATGGGCTTTTCTCCGACACTCATTACCTTAATAATGTGTTTATATTCCAAATTATACCAAGTAGATAAATGTTATGATTTAATGTAAAGTAAAATCTCAAATTAGTGTAAACTTCAAGTGGATACATGAAGTTGGGTCGGGTATTACATTTGAATACATATAATTTTTGAATGGCAAAAATAAATTATTTCGGTAAACTTACCTCAAATTTATATGCCCGAAACCCCTAAGAAAAATTATGATGCAACATATTGAAGCACAACTTGCTCCACAAGCCACATGATGTCTCAGCCGCCTCTTTTAGGGTTTTGTATTAAGTCATTTATGTTTTTCCTATTATACTCTTGATGTAATAGCTATATATAAACAACTGATTGTAATCCCAAAATCTCAATGAAACACAATGTTTTTCACTCTAATATGGTATCGGAGCTTTAATCCTTCATCTCTCATACGCACTCCTCCCATTCCCTGATTCCATCTCCATCGTTTCTTACACAAAAAAAAAAAAAAAAAAAAAAACCTAACCACTAAACCATGGCCACCAAAGACACAAACCTCCGCCTCCTCCTCTCCTCCTCCTTTCTTCCCACCCCATCGTCTCTTCCTACCTTCACTCCTTCCTCTCATCTTCATCTTACCAAACTCTCTCGCAGCAACTATCCCCTTTGGAGGGCTCAACTCGTTCCATACTTGCGTGGACAAGGCGTCCTCGGCTACGTTGACGGCACCATCAAACAACCGTCAGCCACCACTGTCATCGACGGCATCACCACCTCGAACCCTGATTATGAGCATTGGGTCAAGCAGGATGCTCTCATCTTAAGCACCATCACCTCTTCATTGACTGATGACATTCTCCGGCAGGTCTACACGGCAGCTACATCCGCCGACATATGGCAGGCCCTGGAAATGAGCTTTGCTTCTCAATCACGTGCTCAGCTCGTTCATCTTCGTACCAAATTGGCTTCTACCCGGAAAGGTACAATGACAATTCATGAATATTTTATGACTATCAAAACCATCACTGATGAATTACACATGGCTGGGCATCCGTTAACCGATGACGATATTATTGCATACTTGCTTGCTGGCCTTGGACAGGATTATGACCCTCTTGTGGCTGTACTTTCAGCCCGTTCTGAAATTACTATTGATGAGGTTTTCTCTCTGTTATTAACCACTGAAGCTCGCCTTAATCACCATGCTCAAACACCGCTGCAACCAGCCATATGTTGGAAAGGTGTCCTAAACCCAATCGGGTTGGACCGGATCCGACCGGGTCGGGTCATTTACAGTCTATTTAGTTCATGTAATAACTTTATTATGATTAATAAAAGCACTTATGTTATTATATATTGTTTGTCTTCATATTATTTGTTGTATATATATAGTAACGTCCCTAGTATCAATCTGTGATAGAGAAACCATGATAGTGATTATGGTTGATGAGATCTCTAATCACTATAACAAGGTTGGTACTTAAATGTCTCTAGTCTTACATATTATCAAATGGGACATTGATAGTATAATCGGACTAGCATGTATTGGATGTCTTCTATCTTTTAAAAGGTAGGGATAGATCTCGTCTATCGAGTGTAGAGACACTTGGGTATGTGACGTGGGCGTGTATTAGAGAATGCGTACGTTAGATTGACCCACTTACATTAAGTGTCACACTATGTGGCGGTTGTGTAATTATCCTTTTGACCGGAGTCTTCATGGCATCACGGTGTGGATTTTCATGCTTTGACACTATTGAGATTTCTCCTAACCACGGGGCGATCATGCGGTAGTGATTGGGTATGATATTGAAGCATCGCGGAGTATACATGATTGGTCGTCCGGGAATCGCGTATCCTATGATTGGGATCGAATATCCGAAATGGCCTTCTTATAAGGAATGTCTAGCTCTCGAGAATCTTTGCAAAGTGGGAGTAAATGTGTTATTCCGAGAGAGCATGATATCCAGATTATAAGATACGATCGTCAATGTATTGACACTCGAGATACGATCGTATGGATATTGTTACAGCGATAGGATTGTAAGTTACACGATAACTGCTTCACATGAAAGGTAGTAGTCATTGCTTTTGACTCTTCCGATAATTGGGGGTCACGGTGTGTTGCTAGACGCTATCCCGTGATTGTTAGGTATGAAGGGCATTTTAGTAAATTGCACTTTGTGTCTACGGCCAACATATTCGAAGCCTATCGGGTCACACATATGAACATCGAGTCGGATTAAAATGCGGTTATAGTTGATAACCAAATAAGGAAAGTTTATCTCTAGATTATAAATGTTATAGTGGTAAATTAATATGGTGGTATTTATTTATTATGAATAAATAAAATACAAGATATTAATTATATATAAATTAGATTAATTAAAGAATATTCCGGAAGTCAATTTGTTGACTAATGGGGCGCCACTTTTGAGTGTATGAGATACACTTGGATTGTGCACTTTAATTAATAAATATTGCCATAATATTAATATAGGATATTAATTGATTTTGAAAAATAGATTTATGGTAATAAGATAATTATAATCAATATGTGATATTGACAAAATAAATTATAATTAAAGAGATAAATCAATCTAATTGATTTTCCTTATTTTATTGGAAAAAGGTTTTCTTCTCCTACACACCATTAGGGGCGCCACCTCCTCTATATAAAGGAAGTGGGTGTCAAGCTCTTTTGCACAACACAATTGCAAGAGTTCATAATTCTTGTATAAAATAGAGAGCTCTCCATAGTGAGTTTGTGAGGGAAGAAAAGGTCCGGTCTAGCAGCCGGAGTTTTTTTGATAGCAATCCAAGGAGGATTCCGGCGAGGGGTTCGTGTGGATTAGCGATAGAGGCCGGACGCGTGGGCGGCTTGCGCATTGAACTACTCTCCGTTGGCGGTCAAAGCGACGATCTTGTAGATCATCTAAGGTATAACCGTCAAACTACTTAACGTGTTTATTGCATTAAACGAAGAACGATCTAAAAAGGAAATCAAATTTTTAAATTCATTTGCGTTAAACTAGTGATTTCCTAACAAAGGGTATCGAGAGACAGACTTGAGCTTAAGCAATAAGCATAATTTAATTGCGTAGTATTTAATCAATAGATGCAAGATTTAAATCACGAAACGTTGAAACAAAAAAAAATAAAATTTAGGGTTCATGGGGGTCGGCCGACTGGCGGCGCCCCCCTCCCTCTGCGGCGGCGGCGGCGGCGGCGGTAACCCTAGGGTTGCCGTCCGTCGGCTCTCCTCTTCCAATGGGGGAGATCAACCCTTTTCGTTTTGTGATATTTTATTGTGCATAGATATCTCGTTTGTTTAGTTGTGTCATATGGCCAACCAATGGTTCAAATAGTTTGGACCATTGGGAAACCATATGGCATGTTGGCCTTTCCAAATTTTGATTTGGAATAGGCAGAGCCCTTTTTCAAATATTTGATTTGGAATAGGCTTGAGCTTGGCCACTTCCAAAATTTTGATTTTGGAAAGTGGCGAGTGCCTAAACCAAAACTATTTGGCCTTTCCAAATATTTGATTTGGAATAGGCCTGAGGCCTTTCCAAATATTTGATTTGGAATAGGCTAGCTTGTGCCACTTCCAAAATTTTGATTTTGGAAAGTGGCCAGGCATAGACTAAAATAATTTGGCATTTCCAAATATTTGATTTGGAATAGGCCTAGGCCCTTTCCAAATATTTGATTTGGTATAGGCCTAGGCCTAGGCCACTTCCAAAATTTTGATTTTGGAAAGTGGGCAGGCCTAAGCTAAATTTAGTTTTGGAAAGGAAACAAATAGGAGACTTTATAATTTTAATTTTATTTTGAGTAGTTCAAATTTAATTAAAATTGAAATCGATTTAAAATTAAATGTTAATTTTAATTTTCGGTTAAGTCATATAATTAATTAAAAGTTATTTAATTATTTGACGTGATAAAATAAAGACGCATGAGTAGTAGTAGTTAAAATTAGAATTTAATCTTTTCATAAGATAAAATTGTATGGATTAGATGTGTAGATATAATGTGATTATATGGACCCGATTGATCATGGACTCGACCAATAGGATAGATGAGAATGTTTTTCTTTATGTTGGTTTTTTGAAAAAAATTGTCCTAGGCCGTTATGAGGAACGTGACCTAGTTTACTTTTTGCATTTATCCCATTCCCTGAGCTCCCCCCCGTGTGCGGTGGGTGTAATTATTTATTATGTAACAAGAATGGAGCAAGAAGTACAAGACCAAGGAGAGATAAAGAATCCATTGGCGTACAGCAATAAAGATCCTATTGGCGGTTGTAGATACCCTTAGTTTGTGACCTGCGGTTTCGTCAGTTTGTATTCGAAACCGCACCTAGGAAAAGTCCATGATCATACCGGTTATTTTATGCGCGGAATGTTGTGTATGTTTTACTTTATATGATATCGTAGTAATATGCACATAGTAGATGAGACCATAATTAAACCAAATTAATTAAGTGAATTAATTTAAAATTATTCCCACGCCAAAAATCGAGCCAAAATTGTCTCCCAATATAATAATGACGGTGAAGAGCCTTTGTTCGGATCCAACTGATCGACCACCGTCGTGAGTTGACCTACCACGGGTATATCGTTATTATTGAGATATGATCGTCACGAGATCTCATGAATATTGGGTTATGACTCGACTAAAGTCTTTCGGTGATTGGCCACCGTCGAACCGTCTCGACTTTAGAGACAAGGGGTTGACTATCACATTGAGATGTGAGGCGTCAAAGAGTTGACTAGTCGACCACTCGAGTCGTCGCGATGCGATCGCGTGTAGGAGTACCTACATTTCAAATTGCCGAGATTGATCGACCACCGTCGGGGATTAAGGCAACTAGATGGGGTCCCAGCCACTAAAGAATTAATTAAATTCTTGAAAGCCAATAGGGAATAGTTGGCTAGTGGGAGTAAAACCTTATAAATTTCTTAGTGCAAATTTAGGTTTTTATACATGAGCTTTTACTTATTCTATCTTTATTTATTTTTGTAGAAAATGTCAAACAAATTGAACCTTCGTTTTATCATCGAAAACAAGCTTGACGAAACTAATTTTCTCGATTGGGAAAGAAACCTCAAAATCGTTTTGAGGCACGAGAAGATTGGCTATGTCTTGGGCGAGGCCCTACCGAAAAAGCCCGAGGGTTCGGCCGCAGATGTCGCCGAGAAGTACAACAAGCAATGCTCGACAAGATCGATGCTACATGTATCATGCTTGCTTCTATGACACTGAATCTGCAGAAACAACATGAGTCCATGGACGCCTACTCTATCATGGTCCACCAAAGGAACTTTATGCTTCTCGGTCCCCATGACCGAGAGGTACGAGGTCTCAAGGCCCTGTTTAGTTGTAAGATGGCATCTGGGGATGCTTTGTGGGGTCACACGTGCTTAAAATGATCGGGTACATAGAGAGGCTTGGGAAGTCTGGGCCACAAGTTGGAACGAGTTGAGTATTGACTTGATTCTCGCAATCTCTACTGCGACTCATTCTCGCAGCTTTGTGATGAACTATCACATGAACAAGATAGATTGCTCCTAAGCGGAGTTATTGAACATGTTGAAAACTCTTTGAAGGCCTCAGTAGGAAGGGAAAGCAAGTGTTGCTTGGTCACTTCAAGCAAGGGCAAGGCAAAAGCCCGAGAAAAAAGTCCAAGAAGGCGAAGGCTGCACCTAAGCCAACGCCTAAGATAGCAAAAGACAAATCCAAGGATGCTTGCTTCCATTGCGGTGAGACCGGACATTGGAGGAGAAACGCAAGGGCTTCTTGAGTACCAAGAAGAAGCATTCGATGCTTCGACTTCGTGTATATTTATGATTGAGATCAACATTACTTCTTCTAAGTCTAACCACCGGGTATTAGATACTGGTTGTGGTTCTCATATTTGTACGAATATCGCAGCACTAAGAAGAACTAGAGATCTGAGGAAAGGAGAGGTGGACCTACGCGTTGGAAATGGAGCAAGTGTTCTTTGCTACGGCCGTAGGAGTTTATTTTCTTTCATTGCCCGAGTGGGCTAGTACTAGAACTCAATAATCATTATTTTGTTCATGCTCTTACGAAGAGCATTATTTCTATTTCTGCATTAGATGTTGATGGATTTTCTTTTACGTTTGAGAATAAATGTTGTTCTTTTTCACGTGATGGAATCTTTTATGGTACTGGCATACTTAGCAATGGTCTCTACATATTAGATATGAATGTTGATGTGCTTAATATAAATAACAAGAAAGCCAAAACAAATGACTTGAATGAATCCTACTTATGGCATTGTAGACTTGGCCATATAAATAAAAATCGCATTTCCAAACTCCATAAAGATGGAATGTTGGATCAATTCGATTACGAATCGTTTGATACATGTGAGGCTTGTTTACTTGGCAAGATGACAAAGTCACCTTTTAGTGGCAAAGGGATAAGATCCAATGAATTGCTTGAGCTTATACATACAGATGTGTGTGGCCCAATGTCAATTCAAGCCAAAGGAGGATACTCTTATTTTATCACTTTCACTGATGACCATTCTCGCTATGGTTATATATACTTAATGAAATATAAGTCTGAAGCCTTCGAAAAGTTCAAAGAATTCAGAAGTGAAGTGGAGAAACAACTGGGTAAAGAAATCAAAACACTTCGATCCGATCGAGGTGGAGAATACCTAGATGGAGAGTTTCAAAGTTATTTAAAGGAGAATGGGATTCTACTCTGAATGGACCCCTCCAGGGACGCCTCAAATGAATGGCATATCTGAGAGGAGGAATCGTACTTTGTTAGACATGGTACGTTCCATGATGAGCTATGCAGTTCTTCCAAAATCGTTTTGGGAGTATGCTCTAGAAACCGCATCCTATACACTGAACCGAGTTCCATCAAAGACGGTTGAGTCCACTCCTATGAAGTGTTCAAAGGAAGAAACCAACACTAGGTTACATGAAACCTTGGGGATGTCCAGATTTATGTGAAACGAACCATGCCTGACAAACTGGAACCTAGATCTGACAAATGTCTGTTTGTGGGTTATCCTAGGGAAACCAAAGGGTACCAATTTTTCCACCCTGAGGAACAAAAGGTGTTTGTTGCCAGGACCGGCCACTTCTCTCGAAAAGAGTTTATTCGGATAGGGTCGGTGGGAGTAAGATTGATCTTGAAGAAATTCGAGAACCACTTACGGATAACAGTCCGTTGATGGAAGTAGAGGAGACACCACATACAAATGTGGCGCCACCCTCTACCGTAGACACAATAGCACCTCGAAGCTCCACCAGGGAACGCCGTGGACCCGAAAGGTACATCAGCGTGTATCTCATGGAAGATGAGGACCCTAGAACTTATGAGGAAGTGCTATTAAGGCATGACAAAGAGAAATGGCTAGAAGCAATGAATTACGAGATGGAATCCATGAAGGACAACCAAGTTTGGAACTTAGTTGATCCGCTTTGAGGAATAGTTCCCATAGGGTGTAAATGGGTCTTTAAGAGAAAGGCCGACATGGACGGATAACGTGACCACCTACAAGGCTAGGTTGGTGGCAAAAGGTTATAAGCAAAGACAAGGAGTTGACTATGATGAAACCTTCTACTTTGTTGCCATGTTAAAATCCATTAGAATTTTGCTCGCTATTGCAAAGATACCATGATTACGAAATCGGCGGATGGATGTGAAAACAACTTTCCTTAACGGGAACTCATGAGGAAGTGTATATGACACGGCTGAGGTTTCACAACCAATGACGCCAGGATGGTGTGTAAACGCAAAGATCCATTTATGGATTAAAGCAAGCTTCGAGTTGGAATCTTCGCTTTGATGAGATAATCAAACAGTTTGATTTCATCAAGAACGAAGATGAGCCACTGTGTTTACAAGAAGGTTAGTGGGAGTGCCATTGTGTTCTTAGTGCTTTATGTGGATGACATATCGCTCATAGGGAATGATGTGCCTATGTTACAATCAGTCAAAGCTTGGTTATCCAAGAACTTCTCAATGAAGGACTTGGGTGAGGCAACCTATATTCTAGGAATAAAGATCTATAGAGATAGATCTAAAAGGTTGCTTGGTGCATGCGCAATCCACCTACATAGACAAGATCTTTGAAGAGATTCGGCATGGAGCGATCCAAGAAAGGATTGATACCCATGTCACATGGGGTCTACATCAAAAAGGGAATGAGTCCTAAGACGAGAGGAGGAAAGGGCACAAATGAGTAAAGTCCCTTATGCTTCGGCAATCGGGTCTATCATGTATGCCATGTTATGCACAAGACCAGGCGTCTCGCACCCTCTTAGTATGACTAGTAGGTACCAGTCAATCCAAGTGATGGTCACCGGATTGTTTGTCAAGAATATCCTTAAGTACTTGAGACGTCTTCAGGGATATGTTCCTGGTTTTCGAGAGCGATGATTTAGTATTACGAGGTTACACAGATGCCGCCTTCCAACCGACAAGGGCGACTTCAAGTCACAATCTGGATTTGTTTTCATGCTTAACGGCGGAGCGTGAGAGTGGAAGAGTTCAAGCGAGGAGACTACTGTGGACTCTACAACGGAAGCCGAATACATAGCAGCCTCGGAGGCGGCAAGGAAGCAGTTTGGATGAAGAAGTTCATTCATCGAACTTGGTGTGGTTCCTCTCCATTGAAGGTCCAAGGCCTCTGCATCTTTGTGATAATAATGGAGCGATATCTCGATCAAAGGAGCTAAGGTCTCATGAAGTCCAAACATGTGCTACTGGCGCTATCACTTGATTAGAGAGATAGTAGATAGAGGAGATGTAAAGATAGAGAAAGTCCACACGGATGATAACATAGCCGATCCGTTAACCAAGGCATTTTCTCAAGCTAAGCATGAGAAACATGTTCACTTGCACGGGCTTAGGCATATGGGTGATTGGCTTTAGGCCAAGTGGGAGATTGTTGGAAAGGTGTCCTAAACCCAATCGGTTTGGACCGGATCCGACCGGTCGGGTCATTTACCGGTCTATTTAGTTCATGTAATAACTTTATTATGATTAATAAAAGCACTTATGTTATTATATATTGTTTGTCTTCATATTATTTGTTGTATATATATAGTAACGTCCTTAGTATCAATCTGTGATAGAGAAACCATGATAGTGATTATGGTTGATGAGATCTCTAATCACTATAACAAGGTTGGTACTTAAATGTCTCTAGTCTTACATATTATCAAATGGGACATTGATAGTATAATCGGACTAGCACGTATTGGATGTCTTCTATCTTTTAGAAGGTAGGGATAGATCTCGTCTATCGAAGTGTAGAGACACTTGGACTGTATGTGGACGTGTATTAGAGAATGCGTACGTTAGACTGACCCACTTACATTAAGTGTCACACTATGTGGTGGTTGTGTAATTATCCTTTTGACCGGAGTCTTCATGGCATCACGGTGTGGATTGTCATGCTTTGACACTATTGAGATTTCTCCTAACCACGGGGCGATCATGCGGTAGTGATTGGGTATGATATTGAAGCATGCGGAGTATACATGATTGGTCGTCCGGGAATCGCGTATCCTATGATTGGGATCGAATATCCGAAATGGCCTTCTTATAAGGAATGTCTAGCTCTCGAGAATCTTTGCAAAGTGGGAGTAAATGTGTTATTCCGAGAGAGCATGATATCCAGATTATAAGATACGATCGTCAATGTATTGACACTCGAGATACGATCGTATGGATATTGTTACAGCGATAGGATTGTAAGTTACACGGTAACTGCTTCACATGAAAGGTAGTAGTCATTGCTTTTGACTCTTCCGATAATTGGGGGTCACAGTGTGTTGCTAGACGCTATCCCGTGATCGTTAGGTATGAAGGGCATTTTAGTAAATTGCACTTTGTGTCTACGGCCAACATATTCGGAAGCCTATCGAATCACACACATATGAACATCGAGTCGGATTAAAATGCGGTTATAGTTGATAACCAAATAAGGAAAGTTTATCTCTAGATTATAAATGTTATAGTGGTAAATTAATATGGTGGTATTTATTTATTATGAATAAATAAAATACAAGATATTAATTATATATAAATTAGATTAATTAAAGAATATTCCAGAAGTCAATTTGTTGACTAATGGGGCGCCACTTTTGAGTGTATGAGATACACTTGGATTGTGCACTTTAATTAATAAATATTGCCATAATATTAATATAGGATATTAATTGATTTTGAAAAATAGATTTATGGTAATAAGATAATTATAATCAATATGTGATATTGACAAAATAAATTATAATTAAAGAGATAAATCAATCTAATTGATTTTCCTTATTTTATTGGAAAAGGTTTTCTTCTCCACACACCATTAGGGCGCCACCTCCTATATATAAAGGAAGTGGGTGTCAAGCTCTTTTGCACAACACAATTGTAAGAGTTCATAATTCTTGTGTAAAATAGAGAGCTCTCCATAGTGAGTTTGTGAGGGAAGAAAAGGTCCGATCTAGCGACCGGAGTTTTTCCGATAGCAATCCAAGGAGGATTCCGGCGAGGGGTTCGTGTGGATTAGCGATAGAGGCCGGACGCGTGGGCGGCTTGCGCGTTGAACTACTCTCCGTTGGCGGTCAAA
Organism: Gentiana macrophylla; assembly: GCA_026214975.1. Lineage (NCBI taxonomy): Eukaryota > Viridiplantae > Streptophyta > Magnoliopsida > Gentianales > Gentianaceae > Gentiana > Gentiana macrophylla. The sequence goes on from CM047817.1 coordinate 87,174,991, forward strand.
GCGACGATCTTGTAGATCATCTAAGGTATAACCGTCAAACTACTTAACGTGTTTATTGCATTAAACGAAGAACGATCTAAAAAGGAAATCAAATTTTTTAAATTCCGCTGCGTTAAACTAGTGATTTCCTAACACCATACTACCAGCCGCAACTCCAGCCGCACATGTTACAGGTTATCGACCCTCCCAGTCCCGTGGTCGGAGCAATTTAGCCTATCAACAGCCCTCTTCCGGCCCTCCCAACAGCTCCACCTCCGGTCCTCACCCTAATCGAGGCCGGGGGCGTGGCAATCGTGGTCGTGGTCGGGGTACTCCACCTTGAACTCCTGGTGCCCAATGTCAACTTTGTGAAAAATTTGGCCACACTGTACATGAATGTTGGTATCGGTTCGATAATACTTTCACCCCACCTCGTAACACCCGGAATGCTCAAGCCTGCCACTCACAACTCCTCAACTGATTGGGTGGCTGACACTGGTGCGACTCATCACATCACCAACAACCTAAGCAATCTCAACCTTTCTGCCGACTCCTATGATGGCCCCGACAAAATCCATATTGGTGATGGTTCAGGTTTGCCGATTACTCATTATGGTTCTTCTGTTTTACATTCACCTTCTCATTCTTTTGTTCTTAAAGATATCCTTGTTGCCCCTTCCCTTTATACTAATCTCCTTTCCGCTTTCCCGGTTGCCAAGCATAACTCTGTCTATTTTGAATTTCATCATGACTATTTTGTTGTGAAGGACTACTCGGGCCACGTCCACCATAGGGGCTTCCTTAAAGATGGCCTATATCACTTTTCCACGTCCTTCAACCGCTTTCCCGCTCAAGCTCTTGCTTCCCGTCGTCCCCTTTATCGCTTCAATGGCATCAACGTTTGGACATTGTTCTTTTCTGCCCTTCGTCAAGTTTTACGTCAAAATAATGTGGCACCTGTTTCTGCCCCTACGTCAGTTTGTGTTGCATGTCAAATGGCCAAGAGCCACAAACAGTCTTTACCTATGTCTTCTTTTACATCTTCGCACCCTTTGGATTTGGTTTATTCTGATGTATGGGGTCCTTGTGCCCAAGACTCTATTTATGGTTCAAAATATTATGTTAGTTTTCTTGATGATTATTCAAAATTTTTGTGGCTTTATCCATTGCGCCTGAAGTCTGATGTTGAATCTGTTTTTATGCAATTTAGCCACTTAGTGGAACGTCAATTCAACACTAAAATCAAATCGGTTCAAACAGACTGGGGGGGGGTGAGTATCGTCGTTTACACACTTTCTTCTCATCCATAGGTATTGCTCATCGTTTGTCGTGTCCTCACACCTCTGAACAAAGTGGTGCCATTGAGCGGCGTCATCGTCACATTGTCGAGGTTGGTCTTGCTCTCCTAGCTCAATCTCATCTTCCTCTTCCCTATTAGGAAGATGCCTTCTTAACCGCCACCTATCTCATTAATCGTTTACCCACCAAGGTCTCAACAACAAATCTCCTTATGAAATGGTTCATCACCGTCCACCTGACTATTCGTTTCTTCGTGTCTTTGGCTGCGCATGTTGGCCCCACCTCCGTCCTTACAATTCCCATAAGACAGATTTCCGCTCCAAAACTTGCATCTTTCTTGGATACAGTCCCAATCATCATGGCTACAAATGTCTTGACCTTAGTACGGGCCGCATCTATCTCTCCCGCCACGTGGTCTTTGATGACTCCTCATTTCCGTATGTTCAACCTGCCCCTAATCTTCCTTACGACCCGGACTCTATCCTTCTCCCCCCCACGCTCACTGTCACCTCCATTCCCACCTTGGCTCCTCCACCTTCCTTACCCTCCTCCTCTCCATCTCCATCTCCATCACCATCTCCCTCCCCACCTTCGTCATCCACGCCGCCGTCAATTTCCCCATCTCCTCAGTCCTCGGCTCCTCCACCTTCTCCCCCTCCACCGCCCCATCAGATGGTCACTCGCTCCAAAACCAACACTTTAAAACCAAAACAGCTTCCCCCGGACTTCATTCGACATCCTCCTCCCAAAGCCTTCACCACGTCCCTCGATCCTGTTGAACCTACATCAGTCACTGAAGCCCTTAAACTCCGTGAATGGAGGGATGCTATGAGAGATGAATTTAATGCTTTGGCTCATAATGATACTAGGGGATCTCGTCCCTTATTCCCCGACTCGAATGTGTCCTTGGAAATAAATGGGTCTTCCGTATCAAACGTCATGCCGATGGTCACATTGAGCGCTATAAAGCGCGTCTGGTCGCTAAAGGTTTTCATCGTAAGTCAGGGTTGATTTTTCGGACACCTTTAGTCCGGTCGTCAAACCCGTCACTATATACGTCTTTTTATCGTCTCTTGCTATCTCACATAATTGGTGTATTCGATGTGATATTCAAAACGCATTCTTACATGGTTTTCTCTCTAAAGAGGTTTTTATCGTCGTCCATAGGGGGTTCCAACATCCCGATTTCCCCAACCATGTTTGCAAACTAAAGCGCAGTCTATATGGCCTTCGACAGGCTCCTCGTGCTTGGTTCTCTCGTTTCACTGACGTCCTCCGTACTTTTGGCTTCCGCTGTCTAAGGCGGATACATCCTATATATTTTGACCAAATGCTCTCATACTATTTTTGTTTTGATTTATGTTGATGATGTGCTTATTACAGTAGCTCCCACGATCTTGTGCGATCTACTATCACCAACCTCTCTTCTCATTTTCCGGTCAAAGATCTTGGCTCTCTCTCCTACTTTCTCATCGAGGCACTTCACACTTCTGATGGCCTGCTTCTTACTCAACGCAAATATATTTATTCTCTTCTTCAGCGAGCTGGTATGGAAAATTGCAAACCCTGTGTTACTCCTATGGCCTCTAATCTCCGTTTTAGCCGCAATGATGGTGCTCCTTTTGCCGATGTCTCTCTCTATCGCAGCCTCGTGGGTGGTCTTCAGTACCTCTCCTTCACTCGTCCCGATATTGCGTTCGCGGTCCACAAAGTTAGCAAATTCATGCATGCTCCCTGCGACACTCATTGGGGTGCGGTCAAACGTATCTTGCGCAACTTAAAACACACTATTTTTGATGGATTACTCTTCCGGCCTTCTTCTTCTCCTCAACTTCAGGCCTTCACTGATGCTGATTGGGCCTCTGATCCTGATGATCGTCGTTCTATTGGTGGCTACTGTATTTATTTCGGTTCCAATCTTGTTAGCTGGCGCGCCAAACAACAACAAACCGTGGCTAAGAGCAGTACTGAGGCTGAATACAAAGCTCTCTCTCATGCCGCCTCTGAACTACAATGGATTATTTCCTTGCTTCGTGAAATGGGCGTCTCTCTCCCTCAACCTCCCACCCTCTGGTGTGACAACATTGGTGCCACCTACCTCACTGCAAATCCGGTGTTTCACGCCCGCACCAAACATATTGAGATTGACTTTCATCATGTTCGTGAATTAGTCGCTAATAAAACTCTTCGGGTTTCCTTCATCTCTTCCAAGGATCAGCTCGCCGACATTCTCACCAAGCCTCTCGGTCATGCTCGCTTTCAAGACTTGAAGACCAATCTCCATGTCCATTCCATTCCCATGGGATTGCGGGGGCGTATTGAAGCACAACTTGCTCCACAAGCCACATGATGTCTCAGCCGCCTCTTTTAGGGTTTTGTATTAAGTCATTTATGTTTTTCCTATTATACCCTTGATGTAATAGCTATATATAAACAACTGATTGTAATCCCAAAATCTCAATGAAACACAATGTTTTTCACTCTAATACAACAGGTTTTTTTGAGTTACATATACCAAATGCATTGATGTGATTAATTCTAATTTATTCTCTCTCACACAACAGGTGTGTATGTAAGTTGTCATATTCCTTCACTTAATATAATCGATAGATACCCGTTGCACCATAAACTCTTCAAACCCAAAAAGGAGAATAGGTCAAGAGAAAATGTGCAGACAAGTGCAAAATTACAAAACGACTGAGTAATTATAGTGTAATCATGCGTAAAGACAACCAAATAACACCGAACCTAAATACATATTTCAATCAAATATCGATGCCAAAAGCAATCCGATGCAACCCAGAATCCAATGTTGAAACAAAATGTCACTAAAATCCAGCAAGGAAACTACAAGCACCACCTCAGCAAAGCATATATGGCACAATACATATATATACATATATATATATATATATATATATATATATATATATATATATATATATATATACTAGTCTTTTACCCGTGTGATGCACAATGCGGGAGAGATTGAATATATGTGGATGTATAATAGAGATATACAATTTTACACACATGAAAAGATGATAGTTTATTATGAATTTAGTTAATAGCGAATCATAATTAAAACTTCAATGCAAACACGTGTGTTCCAATGTAATCAACAAAATAAAATAATATACCAATGAAAGGTTAAATCGCTCATAAGTATAAAGTTGATGTTATATAACATTGGTCACACATTTTTACATAATTAATATAAAAGAAAACACGTGTGTCACAATAATAAATTAAGATGCAATGTAATTTTCTTGGCTGCAACTACCAAGTCATCCAATTTCAGGTTGAAGAATTGTTAGTAAATAAAAAAATATAATGATGTGAAAGCACTAAAAATACATATTATTAAAGTTGTATATAAATATAAAATATTATCATAATCGAATACGGCTTAGTGATAGTCTTTGCAATTCTTGGTGATACAATCGTCAAGTAGAAAGATTTATAATAGTGATTGATAGATGATATCAAAGGGAAATGTGATGTGTGTCGAATTCACCTACACACCCCTACTATGTGTCCATGAGTGTTCGCGTATTAAGGACTCAAAATGATTTTTCGCCAAATCACACATCCAAATAAGTAAACTAAAAAAAAAAAAAATGAACAAGTTCTATATAATAAAGACATATTTTTTTAATCTACAAAATATTTATCCAATATGAAATGAACATGTTCTCTATAATAACCTGTACTAAAAAAACAAAGAAAAATTTACCGAATTTGAATGAATGCGGTATATACAATGATTTTTTTTAGATGTAAAAATAATATATTTATTTACAATAAAAATAAAGTATATGTTTAAATATCTAAAATACATTTTTAAAGATGTTTAAATATCTCAGGCAGGTCCCATACCCTAGCGGTTGCCGCTAGGGTCTACCCGAACTCTCGATTGAGATGACCCGGGTTCGATCCTCCCCTATAGATTAAAAAAGATTTCGTCCAAATGGAAAAAAAATATGTTTAAATATCTAAGTATATGTTATTTATATTGTTGAATGTTTTTTTTTTTTTTGAATTTTTTTTGGTTCGAGTGGTTTTTTTTATTATCAAGAGGAGATATTAATTTGTTATATTATTTTATCATAAAAAAACAATTAGGTATTTTTTATCAAGAAATTAATTTGATATATTTACTTGGCAGACTACACGCAAGAAATACATGTTCACTTATTAAAAAACTGAATTTCATTCTTACCCCAAATAAAACTAAAAAAACATTTCCATCAACTTTGCACCAATGGGTTTGTCTACAATTAATAAAACGAATTCTTTGTATTGTACATCTTTTCTAAAAAAGGTTGTGTTGTGTTTGATGTGTATACCTGAAAAATAGGAGTAACAATAAAGTCTGAATAATCAGTGACATAAAATATCAAATAACATGGATGATTGAACATAAAATAGAGCAAATTCTTTGTTGTGTACCTTTTTTTTCTTCAAATGTTGTGTTGTGTTTGAACTGTATACTCGAGAAGATGTATCTGCATGTAATTGATTTATTGTAAATGTAATGAAATTGAGCATAACGTGATTAATAAAATACATGCAAAGAAAAATAATAGTTTATACCTGGCTTGGATGAAATGTCTGGTTAATATGTAATTTGTGTTTCAGTAATATATTTATATAGAGGGGATGAGAGTGATTTTTTTATAAAATTTTATTGTTTAGATATTATAAGTTTGTTCAGAGTTTGTTTAGATTAAAAAAGAAAGATGAGTATTTTTTTATTATTAGAGTGAATTTTTTAATCTTTACACCTATTTTTTTTCGAGTGTTGTTATTTTTGTTACAGTGAATGTTTTTATAAAATGTTATTGTTTAGATTAATATAGAGAGGATGAGAGTGATTTTTTTATAAAATTTTATTGTTTAGATATTATAACTTTGTTCAGAGTAAAAAAGAAAGATGAGTATTTTTTTTGTTAGAGTGAAATTTTTAATCTTTACACTTTTGAGATTTTTTTTTTCGAGTGTTTTTTTTTAGATAAAAGAGCCAAAAGTCATTTTTTTGACACAAAATAAATAAATAGGACACACACATTTTTTTAGTTGCAAAAAGGACAAACAATTTCAGGCGGACAAAAATACCCTTTTATTCAACTGACGCGCGTTTCAAATGCTTCAGTTTAACTTTCATCCGCTTCAGCCTTCAGGTTTGAATCGTTTGATATCTTTCTTTTTTTTTTTTTTTTTTTTTTTTTTTTTCAAACATTCGTAACTTTTGATTTACAACTCCGATCATCGAAATTTTTTCACCAAAATTCATTTTTTTTTGGCTCTTTAATTTGAGCCCAAATACGATACCCTTCCGACGTATATTTTGAAAGTCGAAAAAATATTTGTATTAACCGGAGAGCTATTTCTTATAAACGACCGTAACTTTTGATTTAGAACACCGATCATCAAAATTGTTTCACCAAAGTTCATATTTTTTTTTATCTTCATTTTGAGACCGCGTTTGATACCTTTTCGACGTAGTATTTGAAAGCCGAATTTAATCGCGACAGATTTACACTAACACGATGTCGATGTCGATTAGTATCGATTATCGTGATGTAGTATCAGTATCACTAGTATCAGTATCAGTATCAGTTTATACAAGAATATGCAGGAGAACATTCCACCAGACTGTTAACAAACTCAGAAAAAAACCGGATTTCTGCTTGTTTAGTCTCTATTTACCATCATCAAAGCTATTTAATCACCTGAATTTGTTTGTAAGGTCTTTATCCGAGATAAAGATCATTCTCCAAATGCAAAATCCAGATACACTAACACACCGTGTTAAATTGGTTTATATGATACAATTCGGAAAGAGATAGAATCATTAATGAGATAACTTGATTAAGGTGTGGTGTTTATAACATGCGAGTTCGATGAGTTAATGACTTGAATTAAGCCTAAAAGTACATCGACTAAAAGGTAATACATAGAAGATCGAGACAACAGACTATAGTTTAGTACAATAGGTACATCAGACTAAAAGGTAATACATAGAAGATCAATACAAGTCTGAAACAGTCTGAACTACCAGCCAAATTATAAGAAGGATATTCAAGTTCAAAGAACTAAATTATCATGCCCGGAATTCACAAGGTGATGAATTACAAGTTCAGTAAGCCAATGAACTAGGCCCATCTATTACATGATGATACAATGTAGATCAAAAACCTCAGCACACCAAGGCACATAGTAACCCTATGAACTAGGCCTATCTATTGCATTAAGGCACACAAGATATCGGTAGTATCGATGTCAGTGATGTCGATGTCAGCGATATTAGTATCATGAGTATCGATGATCGTGGCTCAAAATGACTCTCCTTTCGATTTTTTGTTCCAAGGTCTATGTCCCCCAAGTCCTTGATATGAACTGATTGTCTTCTTACAGTTCAAGCACTTATATTTACTTCTTTTCGGAGCATGTTTCGATACTACTTTTTCTTTAGGATCATTTCTTTTAGGCCTCTTCTTGTTCTTGGGTTCAATCACATTAGGTCACTTGTTCTTGGCTCTTGAAAAATCCTTCGAAAGACGTATCCGATTCTCAACTGGAGTGAGATGATTATGGCTGATGAGCCCGAATTTTTCCCAAGCTTTGCACGAACAACTTCTTGTTTACTAGGGCCTTGTTGATCAGGATGCAGACGTATGAGATAGAACCGGAGTTTCATCCATTGTTAATAGATCAACAAAATGCTGTGAGTATCTGCCAATCACGCGATTCGATCCTGCGTGCATCACCTTCATTGGAACTAAATCACCAAATAAAAGATTGAGCAATGGAGACTTGCTCGCTTCTAGCTATTGGGTCCCACTATAGCAACACGTGTCCCTATATCGATACCAACATCAACATTACACGATCCCGAAATCCTCTCGGTTTGGATAATCTGAAAGTGACTTGTTTTAGCCGCAATTTAGGAATTGTGAGTCGTGTAGGTTCGAGAAAATGAAATTTCACAGAGTAATTAATCTCTCCATTTACGAGGTGCCTCGAGCGGCGGTTCATCTTCGTTTGCTTTGCCTTTAGATTTGTTCCGTGATGCTTCTTTTTGGCGAAGAAGTTTTGCCTCGATTGCGACCTTCTCTGCTTGAATACGACTATCACGGACCTTTTAGTCGCTTTTAATCGCTCGTCATAAACCTCGAATTTCTTATTCATCTCTTTACGTCGTTGCTCGTACTCCACCTTCAAAATCATCGAAGGCCGCCACGATAATATTGAAGTTTCATGTCATGGAGATGAATGATTTCATTACACACGGTATTGAGGAAATCTCTGTCATGTGAAACAACAACCAGAGTTTTCTTCCATCTGCTGCATAGATATTCTTGTAACCATAGGACATCCCTTAGATCAAGATGATTGGTTGGTTCATCCATTAGCAAAAGTGTTGGTTGAACAAAGAGTGCCCGAGCCAATGAAATCCTCATCCTCCAACCACCACTAAATGACCGTGTTGGACGTCCCTGCATATCCTTAGTGAACCCCAACCCAGCAAGAATTTTTGATGCCACAGCCTCAGCAGCATCTATTTATAGGTTAAAAGAACGGAAGGAACATTTGAGCTGAAGTAATTGGGGTAATAAGGGTATATTCGTCCGGTGGAATTTATTTGTCCTTAATGCAACAGAAAAATTGAAGCAGGATTAGCACTTAATTAAGAGAGAAAAAGTGGACTATAAACTAATTTTTCCTTTTTTTTTTTTGTTAGAGTGAAATTTTTATAAAACCTTTCAAAAAAAAAAAAAATTTATAAAATGTTATTGTTTAGATTATTTGTTAGGTGTTTTTTTTTTCAATAAAAGGGCAGAAGACGTAGACATTTGTTTCTGAGTGAATTTTTTAATCTTTACACTTTTCTGAATATTTTTTTTCGAGTTTTTTTTTTTTGTTAGATTGAATTTTTTATAAAATGTTATTGTTTGGATTATTTGTTAAGTGTTTTTTTTTTTTATTAAAAAGGCAGAAGACGAAGACGTTTCCAAATGCTAATGAATATTGTTAGAGTATTTTTTTTTTTTTTTTGTTAGGAGTGGAACTAATTTGTTTTATTTAGAGCTAGATTATTTGTTAGGTAGTTATTTACAGCTGTTTTTATATATATATTTTTATATCGTATATTATCCTTTTTTTTTATGTTGTAAAATTGTAGATTATCTTGTTAGGTGTTTTATTTAGTAAAATTTGTTTTTACAATGGCTGTTTTGTTTTGCTTTTTTTGTCTTGGGGCGCTTTTACCGCTGTTTTTCCGGTTATTTTACAGGTTTTGGAGCGAAATCCTGGTAATCGGGTTAAATCACCCTTTCAAATATATATACAGATATATATATATATATATATATATATATATATATATATATATATATATATATATATATATATATATATATATATATATTTCTACTGTTATGTAAAATTTAATACTCTCTCCATCCCAATGTGTTTGAGACATTTTGAAACTCACAATATTTAATGAGACATTAATTAATAGGTTGTATGGTCATTTACCACTAGAGTAATGTACCTTTTTGTCCTTTTTACCTTTAGCACCATTTTCACTTTATAAAATAGATTGGGACAATTTAGGCAATTAAAGCAAAAAACTTTAAGTTTAATTAGAGTTATGAGACTTATTTTGGGACAACCATATATTAAATAAGTCCCAAACAAATTGGGACAAAGGGAGTAATATTTTTTTGATTGGTGTATCAAATAAAAAATGAAGGGAATACATAGAAAAACTAGATGATGCAACAACTTTGTAAGTAAAGATTACAGTAATGATAGATGAACAACGGTTATGTCACAATCAGTGACACTATGGTAATTAGTGCAGATAACCGTTTTGTCACTAGTTGTGATGCAACGGTTCTGCCCGTGTCATTATTGTTGCTAAACAAGCCATTAGTCTAGTTATTAAGCAAATCAATCATGGCAAGGCAATTGCTAGTCATGTTTGATAAGTTGTCTGAAAACCTTGACATATGAGAAGGGAATCTAAGCCCTGTAAGTTCATCCTTACAGTCTCCAACATCTGTTAAAACAGCACTTAGCATCGAATTCATCGTCCCAATATCCCGGCTCATAGCGCATCCATGGCATTCTCGAAATTGTACAGAGCATCATCATAACTATCAAGGCAAGGTCTTAATTTGAAGCTAATGGTTCAGGAGTTGCTGGGCTATTAACAATCCTCCTCGCCATGACCAGTCCCAATTTAGCTACATGTTTACTGATCTTCATACTGATTTCAAGAACCGACATCAAATCTGTTCTACCTTTTAAAAATGGAGCAACAGTTGACAGACATAAATGAGGATAATCAGTGGAGTCGCATATTTTCGTTAAGTTTGGATCAACATTATCTGTATTTGTGTGTTGATTAGGGAAAAGGGTCCCGATATTATCAAGATCTATCTTTGAAAACGAGTCGTCATCATTATCTGATGGTACTGCAGGTTGTTCATCTGCAGAGGAAATGTTTTCATCTGAAGGAGGATCTTCATTAGATGGACGAAAGGACTGGTCATGGTCCAAATCTGTGAGAAAAGGAAATGATACCGACGATTCCGGAGCCATTGTACCATGGTTGGTTAAATCATCTCCTGGGACAGAAGAATCTGGTTCTTCTGATTCTGTAGAATCAGAGAGAAATGACAAGAACGAATCATCGTTTTTCGGGGAGGGCGATGAAGATGGAGAAATGGTGGGTTGTGCTACAATGGGTTGGATGAGTCTAAAGGGTAGAGAATGGAAGACAATAAGAGATAAAATGGAGATGAATACAAGTTTTTGAGAGGGATTGAAGTATTCCATCTTTGCAAATGGAATTGAAAAGAAAAAAAAAATTGGGGAATAAAATTATAGTGATTCTTGAAAGAATAAATTGGAGTTTTAGAAGAATGAAGAGTTTTTAAACGTTTCCCAACTTAGCCATCAAAAAACCAGACGTTGTGATAGAAAGTCGGGCAGCCCTTGAGTACTTGCACCTTATATTTTTGTGTTCTTGGATTTAATTGTTTTCCTATGGTTTACAAAGATGAAATATATTTTGCGCAAATGTTGTGCAATCATTCTCTGAAGGCCAAAGTAGATTGGCTTATATGTAATTTTGGAAAGCTAGCCATCTAATAATAGAGGAAAATTGTATGACAAAAAGCCTCTCACGTAGATGAGATTGGTCACTCAGGGGCTGTCCCAGTGTTTTTTTAGGTCATAAGCTAAATAATCAAGGGGAATTAGGGAGAAAGTACACCAACATTTCATCAATTACAGAGAGGACAATTTTTTGAAACATTTACAAACAAAACTGTTTTATTTTCTTTTCTAATAGTTAGGCGCCTTTTTTTCCCAAAAAAAAACCCAACACATTTTCTTTTTCATCCATCTTTTTGAAACACTCATATCTCTCAATCTAAATTTCAAATTTGAAAATTTTTTCACCAATTTTTTTTTCATGCTCTACCACATTCAATATATTCCGACGTGATTTCAGAAAACCCGCTGTCGAAATTCACTATAATTTGAAATTCACTATCGAAATTCACTAATTTTCGGGATTCACTGAGTGAATTTTGCCAGTGAATCTCACGAAAAATGATTTAATTATATCGAACCAAGTCTCAAAACGAAGAGCATCAAAAAAAAAAAAATTAGGTAAAATTTTTATCGCGTTGGGATCTCTAGATCAATAGATATGGGTGTTTCAAAATCGGGAAGAAAAAAGAAAAAAACAAAAAAAAAAACTGGAGAAAGTAAACAGCGCGTTGGAAATTTTTTTTTTTTTTTTTGGCTTTTGTCTTTCAGGCTATAAAAATTAAGGGATTTGTCTTTCTCCCTATAAAAAAATATTGGGATGTCATGTTATTCAAAAATATTCTAAAAGTTATCTTTATCCCTAATTTTCCTAATAATCAATACAGGGCACTTCAACAACAACAACAACAACAAAAAAAAAAAAAAAAAAAAAAAAAAAAAACAAACGGTTTTAAAGATATATCACAAGTTTCCACTAATTAACTTATTGGACCAAAAGAAAAACCGGACCCTTAAATTATAATAATTTTTCGAGAGCCCTACGCCGTGGCCTTGTTGGCCCTGCCTGCGGTCACCTTACATGTGATACTAATCTATTGAAGCACCAAGTGCCTTGGAGCTAGGACAAGTAGCCGAAAATAATTAGGGTTTACACATTGTATTTTATATTCCTGTAATTACCCTTATTGTGCCATTATATAAACAACCATTGTAGTCGATTATCAATCAATGAAAAACACAATTCTTATGTTCAAGATGGTATCGGAGCCTCTCGAACTTGTTTCTCATGTTCTTCTCTCCATCATATAAACCCTAACCTTCTCCCCCTCCCGACGGTAAACTCCTTCTCCTAACCTTCTTCTTCTTCGGAAAAACAAAAATAAAAAGCAGCATCCATCTTCTTCTTCGGCAAACACAAACAAAAAAACACACAGATCAGACACAAAAAAAAAAAAAAAAAAACAGACGCAGCCATGTCAGGTGAAACTACACCAGCTTCTAGTACACATACTCCATTCTCCTCTTCTTTGGCATGTTATCCGACCTTCAATCCGTCATGCACGATTCACATAACCAAATTAACACGTCAAATTTATCCCTTATGGCGTGCTCAGCTTCTCCCCTATCTCCGAGGCCAAGGTGTGCTCGGTTATGTTGACGGAACTATCAAACAGCCACCGTCCACCATTGTTTCCGATGGTGTAGCTCTCCTAACACCGCCTACGATCATTGGCTCAAGCAAGACTGCCTTATATTCAGTACGATCACGTCCTCCTTATCCGATGATGTACTTTCACAAGTTTATCATGCTAATACATCAACAGAGATTTGGAAATCCTTACAAACTGTTTAGCATCACAATCTCGTGCGCACTTGTTCACCTACGCACTGCTTGTTCTACCCGCAAAGGATCGCTCACCGCGTCGGATTATTTCATGACTATTAAACGGATTGCCGAGGATCTTAATTTGGCGGACACCTATCAACGATGATGATCTGATTGCGTATATTCTTGCGGATTAGGAATTGAATTCAATTCCTTTGTTACTCGATTTCTACCGCAGGTGGTGTTACCTTGGACAAAGTCTATTCACTATTGCTTACAAATCGAAACTCGCATCAACCATTTATAGCCTTCTCCCATTTCAACTCCTTATCCGTTGAATACCACGTCTTCTCCAATGGCCAACTTTGCGGCGTCATCCAATCATCCGGCAATTTTAGAGGACATGGCCAATCCAATTATCGTGCCCAAAGCAATCCCGTTATCAAACTCGGCGGCCGGGTTTGAACTCTCAATTTGTTTCTCAAAATAATCAAGGTCGGGGCATGGCTCCAACCATGGCCGTGGCCCTCCTCCCCCCGGTGCTCCTCAATGTCAATTATGCGAACGTTATAGCCATACCGTCCATCAATGCTGGTACAGGTTCTATCAATCTTTTGTTCCCGATAATCCATCTCCTCGTCCACCCCGACCACCACCACAAGCTTATGCTATGATGCCGCATGCCCCACCTTATTTTTCTGATTGGGTTGCTGACATGGGTGCTACTCACCACACTACAAATACCACTCGTAATTTAAATCTCTCTGTTGATGTTTATGATGGCCCTGAGAAACTGCACATTGGTGATGGTACAAGTTTGAATATCACCCACTATGGCTCTTCTCTTTTTTACACCTTCACATTCTTATATTCTGAATAATGTGTTTGTTGCCCCTTCCCTTTTTACCAATATTCTTTCCGTATCTCAATTTTCTAAATACTTTGCTGTGTATTTTGAATTTCATCATAACTATTTTCTTGTGAAGGACTACTCGGGCCGTATCCATCCATCATCGGGGTTTTCTTAAAGACAAACCTCTACCACTTCTCCAGCTCTTTCAATCACTTTTCAACTCAAGCTCTCCTCTCCAACCGCTCCAGTCTCTCTCAATGGCAACAGCATCTAGGACATTGCTCGTTTCCTGTTTTACGTCTTTGTTTGAGTCAGAATAATATTTCGGCACCCTCAACTGCCCCTACGTCTATTTGTGTTGCATGTCAAATGGATAAAAGCCAACGTCAGTCTTTACCCATGTCGTCATTTACTTCTTCGAGTCCTTTAGATTTGATTTATTTTGATGTTTGGGGCCCTTGTGCTGAAGACTCTAGTTATGGTAATAAATATTATGTGAGTTGCTTGGATGATTATACTAAATACTTATGGCTTTATCCTATGCGTTTAAAATCTGGTGTTGAATCAACCTTGACTGAATTTAGTGCCCTCGTTGTCAATTTAACACAAAAATTATGGCCATTCAAACTGATTGAGGTGGTGAATACCGCCGTGTAAACAGTCTTCTCACCACCATTGGAATTGATCATCGCCCTTCCTGTCCCTACACTCTGAACAAAATGGTGCCATTGAATGGTGACACCATCAAATTGTTGAAGTTGGTATTTTCTTCCTTGCCCATGCCCACCTTCCTCTCCTGTATTGGGAGGATGCCTTTATCACTGCCGTCTTCCTTATCAATCATCTTCCCACCCATGTCCTTAACAACTCTTCTCCCTATGAAATGGTCCATCACCGTCATCCTGATTATACCTTTCTCCGTGTGTTTAGTTGTGACTGCTGGCCCCACCTCTAACCCTATAATAATCATAAAATTGACTTTTGCTCCAAATCTTGTGTCTTTCTCGGCTATAGTCCGCACCACCATGGTTACAAGTGCCTTGACCTTAGCACTGGCCGCATCTACATCTCTAGACACGTTGTCTTTGATGAAACTTTCTTCCCATATACCTCTTCCGCTTCATTTACCTTGTGGGACCCCGACACTGTTGTCTCACTTCCCTCTAATATCACTCTTCCATCTCCATCCTTCTCTACTCATCCCTCGACCACTCCACCCCAGGATCCTTCCACACCTTCACCCTCCCCTTCACCCTCTCCACCACCTTCTCCGCCGTCCGAACCCGAGTCTTCTGATTTCTCTTCCCAACATCCACCCTCCATCAGAAAGCCGGTGTTGATTTTCCGAGACCTTTAGCCCGGTTGTCAAGATGGTTACTATTCATATCTTCTTTGTCTCTTGCTAATTAAAGAGAATTGGGTTATCCGCCAGTTGACATACAAAATGCATTCCTTCATGGTTTTCATTTAGAAGATGTATATATCACAGCTGACCTCGGGGGTTTCAACCACTCGACTTTCCTTCACACGTGTGCAAATTAAAACGCAGCCTTTATGGTCATCGCCAGGCTCTTCGGGTTTGGTTTTCCTGCTTCACAGATGTTCTTCATGCTTATGTCTTTTCCCCGTCACAGGCTGATACCTCATTATATATTTATTCTCACGGATCTGACTCTGTTTTTGCCTTGATCTATGTTGACGATGTTTTGATTACAGGTACCTCAGAGTCCTTGGTTACTGCTACCATTTCTCATCTATCCTCGCACTTTCCGGTTAAGGATCTTGGCCCTCTTTCTTATTTTCTGGTCATTGAGGCCCTTCGTACTCCTGATGGGCTCTTTCTCAGTCAGCTTAAGTATATACATAATCTCTATTGTCGTGCCAACAAGCAATCGGCCAAGCCTTGTGTTACCCCTATGGCATCAAATATACGCCTCAGTTGTACGGATGGTCAACCCTCTGAAGACCCCACCCTTTATCGCAGTATTGTTGGGGGTCTTCAATATCTCAGCTTCACTCGTCCGGATATTGCGTTTGTTGTTCATAAAGTTTGTAAATTCATGCATGCTCCTCGGACTACTCATTGGGTTGCTGTCAAGCGTATTCTCCGTTATCTTAAGCATACGATTTATGATGGTCTTATATTTCAGCCCTCTTCCTGTACACACCTCTAGACCTTTTCTGACACTGATTGGGCCTCTAATCCTGATGACCGTCGGTCCATTGGCACTTTCTGAAGTTTCTTCGGTTAAAATTTGATTAGTTGGCGCTCTAAACAACAAGTTATTGTAGTCAAAAGTAATCGGAAGCGCGATATATAGCGATCTCGCATGCCGCGGCCTTAATTGCGATGAATCACGGCTTTGTTACGAGAAATGCAAATCTCCCAGCCACAGGCTCCCACCCTATGGTGTTACAACATTGGTGCGACCTATCTTACTGCCAACCCGGTCTTTCACGCTAAGACGAAACATATCAAAATCGACTTCCATCACGTTTGCGAGCTCGAAACCTCCCGTAAGCTCAATGTTGCTTTCATTTCCACCAAAGATCAATTGGCTGATATATTGACAAAGCCGTTAAGCCATGTGCGTTTTACGATCTCAGGCCAATCTCCATGTCAACTCCGTTCCCATGGGATTGCGTGGGCGTATTGAATCACCGAGTGCCTTGGAGGACAAGTAGCCAAAAATAATTAGGGTTTACACATTGTATTTTATATTTCCGTAATTACCCTTATTGTACTATTATATAAACAACCATTATACTCGATTATCAATCAATGAAAAACACAATTCTTATGTTCAATATAATCGGATCTCACAATGAGTATGAAGCTACAACAACTTATGAGCTAATATAATCTCATTTCGGTCTTGGGCTCCTTCACCTTAAAAAGGGCCTGGACATCAACAAATGGCACATATCATCTTTATATCAGGTAGCCGATGTGAAGCTGGTTGTCCTCGGTCATTTTCCTTATTGAAAAAGAATTCTATGCAATAAATACATTATTGTTGAAGGAAAATACTATTATGTGCCTTCGTCAAAGCCAATGACGATTATCTTTCGGTTATTATGTAACGTTCAATCAGTATTTATTGCCATCAATGTAATCAGATTCACATTGTAACCGTGACCCTATATAAAGGGATTATCTAATGGAATGAGATACGATTTTCCCACCTTTACTTTTACACGTTATCAGCACGTAGCTCGAAAAAAAAAAAAAAAAAAACCCAATTGAGCGCCGCCGCCGCCATCCACGCCTCTTTGCCGCCGCCGCCGACCCGCCACGTGACGACTTTATCCATCAACGGCGATATCCCTTTGGTGAACAGATCTATCAATTCTCCAGTGAACGTCCCCAATCAGCACATACGCTGATACGCATGTTTGGAATCGCGCATAAACGAGCAAGACGATAGAGAAGCTGAAACTTATTCCGATCGATTAGCATCATTCTGTGAAGGCAGCGCAGCAAAACGCCGCCAAATCATTAGCAGCTTTTAATATTGGGTAACGTAATTCTTCTTCTTCTTCTAGTTTTAATGTTTTACTGAAAGCAACCCGGTAAAGCTCAATGCTTTAGGTAGTCATAATTAATTTCCGTTTCTTCTTCTCTCTAGTCTTTGATTTGAAGTCATTTTTCGGATTTTTGTCCTATAATATTGTGTGGTCGCTATTCGGGTTATACTGCAATTGCGTTGTGTTGAAGTTCTTGAATTGAATTGCATATTTTATTGATCGCTTTTAGCTTTTACATAATTCAACAAATAGTTTGCCAAGTATGTTTGTCTCAAAGTGAACTAAATCAACCCGAATGTGATTTATATTGGGTAAAGTCGAGTTTTTTCCTGATCTAATCAAGAACTTTGTTGGCCGCTGCCCGCTAGTGAATGTTTGACAAATTGTCTGTGAAAGTTTACTTGCTGTCAGTAGATTAATGTTTGACAATGTAGTAGGCAATCTCCATAGTGCTTATGTTATTATATGTTGATTGTCTTATAAATAAGATTATATGTCACCCTATGATAAAGAAATTTCATAGCGTTATATACTAAGTACAAAACAATCAATGTGATAAAGTATCTTCACAAAGCATCGAAAAAATGAGTGACCGCTATGTACCATGGCATCGTGATCCAATTCACACTCTTGGAAATTAATTATTGTGGATGTCTTATGACTACATAATTAATATGCTCTTCACTCTTGTTTATGTAGATGGTCGATACAACTCGACCAATTTGAAATCTTGGACTCGTAAGAATTGAGTACCACCGCTGGGTTTCGAGATGTGGAAATGGCCTTTGTTGCAAAGGACTACACTCTCACTATCAAAACACCCACCGACCCTAGGGCGACCCATCTGCTAAAGTAAAAGCAAATGCCCTAATGTTCTTGAGGCGACATATTGACTCTAGCTTACGCTGGGAGTACCTTCAGTTGAAAACACCCAAAGAACTGTGGGATGCCCTAGAGGGACGTTTTGGGAACATTCATGACACTTTACTCCCAGAACTGTCTGCTCAGTGGAATGAAATCCGCTTGCTTGACTACAAAGGGGTAGACCAATTCAACAAGGACATGTTGCGTCTTAGAGCACGTCTCAAATTCTGTGGAAAGGAACTCACAGAAGATGATATGATCCAGAAGACTCTTTCCACTTTTCCTACTTCAGCACTTATACTAGCGAACCAGTATAGGCTGGAGTACGACAAGAAAAATATTACGACCTTTCACAAATTGATCAACATGCTGCAAGTGGCTGAGCGGCATGATCAAGTTCTCATGAATAATAATGCCAGACTGCTTGGGGACAAAGAAAATTCCGAGGTTAACTATGGCAAGATGAAAGGTGGAAAGAACCCCAAAGAAAAGGGAGTTGGACGTGCTGAGCCTTACCCACGTGGAAACAATGCACCACGTGGAAAGGGACCTAGGGGCCGTAGTATGGGCCGTGGAGGTCCCCTAATGTATGGCGAGGAATGGTGGTGATGGTCCTAGTGGCCATGGTGGTCCTAAGGCTAAGGTGCAAAAGGCACCTAAGAACCCTCAAGAAAAAAGGGAGAGAGTTGGAACTGAACCTTGCTATAGGTGTGGAGTTACTGGGCATTGGTATAATACCTGCCGAGCAAGTAACAAAGTAGCAGCCAATTACAAGAGGTATAGGGAATCTAGAGAACAAGAGGCCCACTATACGGAAGATGGAGGCAATGACACTGATGTCAACCTCACAATTGCAGACTTCAATAGCAACAAGAACCCCTTTCGGTCAATGGATGTTCCAGGACTTTGATTGATCTCGCTTTGCTTATTTATTTACTTTTTCCAAGAACATTGTGAAGGCGGAATGCCTTATTTTTAATTAGACTATTTTGGTCTTAAAGTTCATTTGAATGATGATTATTGCATGTCTATCGGGATTGATGTAGCACATCCTGTACCCCATGTGCATACACAGAATGGTCTCGCAGAAGCCACCATCAAAAGGCTACAGATGGTGGCCAGGGCATTGGTTATGCGCACCAACTTGCCTCTATCTGCTTGGGTTATGCAATATTGCACGCAGCTTTACTTATTCGTTTGGACCACCGCTAGCCAACCATTTTCTCGCGTACGGTTGGTTCTGGATATGAGCCTGATATTTCACACTTACGCATATTTGGTTGTGCAAAGATATGTGCCTATTGCGCCTCCACAAATGCACTAAAATGGGTCCTCGAGAGACGATTAGGTATTTATGCTGGATATGAATCCCCAACTATTATCCGCTATTTGGAACCTTTGACAAAGCGATCTATTTACCGCAAGATTTGCGGATTGTCACTTTGATGAGACTGCCTTCCCGTCGTTAGGGGAGATAAGAAAAGGATTTTCTAAGGGAACGAGGGAATTGTCGTGGTTTGTCCCCACTCGTCTCATTTTGATCCCCGTACCTCACAAAGTGAAAGTGAAGTGCAAAGAATACTTAATCTTGAACGAGCGGATTCGATGCCCGATCGTTCTCGATATTGCTAAAGTGACAAGATCACATATACCACCGCAAACGTGCTCGCAAGGTTAGAAGTCCCCAAAAGGGGCACAATGTCAGTAGCTAAAGGCATTGCGACCACACTTAGTGGAGGTGTGGATGAGGCCGTGGCTGCCCAAAGGAAGAGGGGAGACCACTTGGTTCGACCGATACTCACCCAAGGAAGAAGAGGGCGAGTAAGGCACAATCCGACCCATTAATCATCAATGTAGAAAATCCCTCTCATGAGATTATCTCTGATTCTGATTATGTCCATGAATCAATACTTTGAGGACGCTCCGATGTTTGAATTGATTCCAGAGAACAAAGAAATCTCAATGGATTATGAGAGTGCATACGAGTTGATGGAAAGATCTTCCATGCACATTGATGATATATTTGCATATACTGTTGCTCAAGAAATCATAGAGCACGATGATGTCGAACCACGCTCTGTTGCAGAATGTCAACAAAGAGCAGATTGGCCTCAATGGAAAGAAGCAATCGGCAGAACTAGATTCTCTGACAAAGAGATGTATTTGGTCCGTAGTGCTAACCCCACCAAGTGTAAAGCACCTGTAGGACATAAATGGGTATTTGTCAGAAAGCGTAATGAGAAGAATGAAGTCCTAAGGTACAAGGCTCGCCTTGTGGCGCAAGGTTTCTCACAACGCCCTGGAATTGACTATGAGGAGACATACTCTCCTGTAATGGATGTAATAACTTTCCGTTACCTAGTTAGTTTAGTTGTTTCCGAAGGATTGGAAATGCAGCTCATGGATGTGGTTACAGCATATCTCTATGGGGATCTTGATTCAGAGATATACATGAAAGTGCCTGATGGTCTTTCATTGCCCAAGTCAAGTGACTCTAAACCACGGAGTGCGTTTGCAATCAGATTGAAACGCTCACTTTACGGATTAAAACAATCCGGGCGGATGTGGTATACCCGCCTAAGTGACTACTTGATTGGGAAGGGATATAAGAATGATGAACTATGCCCCTGCGTATTCATAAAGAAAACAAGTTCGGATTTGCAATTGTAGCGGTATATATGTCGATGATATGAACATAATAGGCACTCTTAATGAAATAAGAGAAACCGCGAGCTATTTGAAATCCGAATTTGAGATGAAAGATCTTGGGAAAACTCGGTTTTGTCTAGGCCTTGAACTAGAACACCGAGCTTGTGGAATACTTATCCACCAGTCTGCATATGTCCAAAAGATGCTCAGCGATTTAATATGGACAAAGTGCACCCTGTTAGCACTCCCATGATCGGTCGAAGTTTGGACATAAAGAAAGATCCATTTCGTCCAAAGGAAGATGACGAAGAGCTATTGGGAGCTGAAATTCCCTACTTAAGTGCAATAGGCGCATTATTGTATTTAGCTCAATGTACTCGACCGGATATTGCATTCTCATTGTGAACTTGTTAGCTAGATTCACTCCAGCATGTAGCAGTCATTGGAATGGTATTAAAAACATATTTCGATACCTAAAAGGAACCATTGACTTGGGCCTATTTTTTCCCTACACAAAGACAAGAGGGACCGTAAATGAAAATACAACTCCTAAAGAAAACGTCGACAGCGAAATCGCCACCCCTACTCAAAACCCCAAACAATGTATTAGTTGGGTTTGCAGACGCTGGGTATCTATCTGACCCACATAAAGGTCGTTCCCAAACCGGTTATGTATTTACCATTGGGAACACGGCGATATCTTGGAGATCAACCAAGCAAAGTCTTGTGGCTACCTCCTCGAACCACTCTGAGATTATTGCTCTACATGAGGCGGTTCGTGAGTGTATATGGTTAAGGTCCATCATTACACATATTCGAGGGACCAGTGGTTTAAGTTCCACCACTGAAGAGCCTACTTGCATTTATGAAGATAATGCAGCTTGCATCGAATGTGATGAAGCTTGGTTATATCAAGGGTGACAACACAAAACACATATCACCAAAGTTTTTCTATAACCAAAGAACAACAAGCTCTCCTCAAGATTCAAGTGAATCAAGTAAGGTCTGAGGAGAATGTGGCGATTTGTTTACCAAGTCACCGCTAAAAGCAATATTTGAGGAACATGTGAAAATATAGAATGCGAAGGCTTTCAAAGCTTCCTTGATCGGTGTAAGGATCGAGGAGATATAGACCTCGGGGAGTCTAATACACACATGTTATCCTTAAAGATTAAAGGTGCGTTGTGCTCTTTTCCCTTTGACCAAGTTTTATTTTGTCCCACCTGGGTTTTGTTACTTGGCAAGGTTTTTAACGAGGCAACGATCCATGCACCATTTCGCTTTTTGACTTGGCACAAGGGGGAGTGTTGAAGGAAAATACTATTATGTGCCTTCGTCAAAGCCAATGACGATTATCTTTCGGTTATTATGTAACGTTCAATCAGTATTTATTGCCATCAATGTAATCTGTGTTCACATTGTAACCGTGACCCTATATAAAGGGATTATCTAATGGAATGAGATACAGTTTTTCCCACCTTTACTTTTACAATTATTATGTTTTAAATACTTTCCTTGGTGCAAAATATGATATCTCTCGCCCACAAGGCCCCTCCACCCCGACCCAAATATAAAGTACTTTCCTTACTCCTATATAAGGAAGAGATCTCCTTGTAATTACTTTTTCCTTGAAGGACAAGTATCTTTAAGATATTATTTTCCAATCATATTAGCAAATTTCAATATTCTTATAATATTATTTATGGTTTAATGTTGAAAAGTACAAGCACCGGCCTAGTGGTTTCACTAGGGTATACTTTGACAAGAGACTGTGTTTTGAGCCTGTTTGGGGCAAGTGTGTGTGTAAAACCTTTCTTATACTGAAAAATGTTGAAAAGGATTTATTTAAGTTTTTTTGCATAAAGCCCCGGTATCCGGAACCCATGCAAAGTCTAATTCTTACTCAAGGGATCTGCATTAAGTTTCATTTAAGCATTCAGATCTGCTTAAGTTTAAATATAAGGCTCGATTTCTATGAAAATAATACGAATATGGGGAATTTTATATAAAATATATCGTTATAAATCATACAATTTGACCCTTAACAACACCCCACACTTAAACTTTTGTTCGTCCCGAACAAAACAATACATAAGCATCGCCGAGACAAATAAACATCTTAGCAAATATAAAACATATTCAATACTTTGAGGTTCACCCAAGTGTGTGTGCATAGCCATAATAAATTTCCACCTAATCCACACTTGAAATTGATTCAAGCAAAACTAGCTAATACCCCTCGTAGACTAGCAATAAATGACACTCATAAGATGCACCCTACAAACGTGACATATCCCGAAAAGAATGATAGATTGAATCTAGGACCTTTACAAATACTCGGAGGATAGTCCCTACAAAGATATCTATCGATTTATACTGAGGGATAAGATATACATAAACCGAGTCTTATATTCAATTCATACCAATATCTTAGTTGATTTAACTTATTCACTTAAACACACATTAGAATGAGTCATTGCCCTCATAGCGAGAATAGGACATTTCGAGATAATACCCTACCTTACTCCAATCATAAGGCGCTCTCTTTCTAGTCAGTCGTGAGCTTTTAGTCATCATGGTGGAATAGGACATTTCGAGATAATACCCTATCGCACTCAAATCATCGACTAGCTTTCACACACACACAAATAATTCAATTAAATCAACTTCTTATTTGACATTAGCTACGCTTACTTATCACATTCAAACTTAAGATATTCACAATGATGACATACTTCGGATCTAGATACAAACTATCATAATTATCACGATATATACGTAGCACTAAGCACATGACTTATAAGAAAATCAAAAATCACTAATCCAAACGGGTATAACTTTATAAAAAGCTCATCATCTACTATGGCACGTGAAAAATAGGTTGGGTGAAACATCTAAATTACTAAATATGCAAAGATAAAGCATCAATGATATAAACTCAAACAAAGACATGCATTTGTTCACTCAGACAAAAAACAAAAATTTTGAAAAATTTAGCATTTTCATAGAAATATGACTAATATGGCAAAAGAGTGTAGATACTAATCCCTTCCCCACACTTAGATTGCAACTTGTCCTCAAGTTGTGCAGAAATAAAAAAGTTTAGGAACTTAGTGATTGTATTTCCAAGTCGGCAGTGCGGAAAGAACCCCAAGAACCAAAATTGCTTGACTATCCTTGGAAATGTGGAGCATCACAGATCCAAGTAAGCTTGAATAGATCAAGAGACTTGTGGAGCATCACAGAATACCGACATCGACGTGAAAGCGCACAACAACAAATTATCAAAAGTGTCCTGCATACTTGATCGATGCAAAAAAAGAGTCTACGGGGAAAAAGAATTATACATTGAAAACATAAGGAGAATAAATCATAGAGATGTTTCAGATTAAGCTCAGATAAGGATGGAACATATACATGGACATTGCAAAATAGTAGGCTAGGTGCAACTACATTACAATGCAAACTACATGATATGTAATCCTAATAAAAGAAAACGCAAAGCAGGCTCAGCCGAAGCGGGTTGTGAAGACAACCCTACAAAGACTACGGCCCTTAAAGAAAAGAAAACAATGCAACTAGATGACATGCAACTAAATGAGATGCACAAATAAAAGAAAATAAAAGGAAGAAAACTAGCCCTTAATTTGCAACATGACATGTATAAAATAAACGCTCTACCAAGTAATGATAGCTTACGATAAACGATGCGATACTATTCATTACATGTAATGCAGACGCGCTTTAAGACTCATCAAAGGTGATAGCATTATGGAAAACCAACAATCAAATTATACTAAATGATATAACTCATATGGAAAAGGACGTAGCATACGAAAACCGACATAGCTACCCATATGAGTTATAAAAACAACAAGAAAGCACATAAGTCTCAAAGCTTAAAAGATTCATCACGGTGTGTGTAGCATACGAAAACCGACATTAGCTACTAACAAACAAAAGACCAGCTATAGCTTACGAGAACCGATAATCACTATAACTTGCATAGATGAATCAAGTATATGAGATAAGATCAATTATTTAACATGGATTCGTAGATGGAGATAAACATGCAAGTTCGTGACATCTACGTAAAAATAAAAAAACCACGAAGCTAGTATAAAGTATCCATGTCAAACAAAAGCATTAAAAATCGATCAAGGAAAATTCGAAACTGGACAAAGATTCCTCGATCGAACGGGCGCTCATATTGTCGAGGCGGGCGTTCGGACACCGAACGTCGTTCTCTGCGCAGAGATAAAGCCGGGCGGGCGTTCACTTACATTGAACGCTCGTCCAATACCGATATATGCAATGATATGCAGGAAAATAACAAAGAAACCCCAAGAACTCATAGACTCAAAACACAGCATAGACCACAGCCTTTACAAATTATCGCACAGAGGGTTAGATTAGATATCACCTAAACACATAATTCACGTTGAACAAATTGAGTAAAAAAAACTTTTTGCACATTCTTAACCGAACGGTCATCGAAACACGGCAAAAATAAAAACTCTCAATTTAGTTAACGCTACTTTTATTGAACACAGTAAATTGTAACAAAATCAAGAATTAACTCAAGTAGATTCAACAAAACACCGATTCCCCGGCAACGGCGCCACTTTTGTTTGAGAGATTTTGCATCATTTAAAACAAAAGAAAATTTATAAACCCTAACTTAGATGCAAAACTAACTCCTAACCGGCCAAACACCGGGTAGTTGATAGTATAGCGAGATAAGTAAGGGGTCGATCCACAGGGAATTGGGCTGTTGAAATCTAATTTCATTAACTCTCTCAATTGTCACTACTAATTATTACTAAACCTAAACTAAAGAGGAGAATAAATGACAGAGGATTTTTAGTCCAAAGCCGTGAAACACATAACTAAGAACAAACAAACAAGAAAATCACGAGAAGATAGAAAGCAATCCTAAAGCTAAGGAAAACATAAAACGACTCTAAACTAAGGAAACATGAAATCAAACAATGCACAAACCATGTAATTTCAATCCTAGTTCACCTCATGATCTTAACTCGAATTGTGGTTTCACCTTACAAAGGTATGAATCCTACTTTAGTAGTAATTACGCCTATCAATCTCATCATCTTTCGATCTATGTAGAGATTAACGCATACAAAACAAGGTGTAAGATCTTTCAATCTAATAACCTAGATAATCAACCTATCAACTTTCGTTATGTCAAGGTTAGAAATCACATATTTTCTATGGTGATCTAGCCTAACAACGATTCTCATCACGTTAGACAACGATTAGCAACCAATCTTTCGATCTAGTCACACAATAGCATGATAATTGCATAGAAAAGATACAAAACGAATCATAAATCATGAAGATAAAACAGGACTGAATTAATTGCGTAACAAACTCACGTGGTTTGATACAATAGTTTGAGCTCCATGAATCAACAAGCAAAACAAAGGAAAGAAGCCTAATCTAACCCCGGATCACTGAGCATAAGGCTCGGGTGACCGCCTTTGAAAGCTCTCCCGAAAGATCGCGTCGCTCTGAGTGTTTTCTGATGTAAAAAAATGTCGAATTCTCAATGGGTTTGGGATCTGCTGGTATTTATAGGAAATCAGTGGCAGAGATCTTGAACGCCAGTTTCAGAGTTTGAACTCCGCCAGAGCATGTAGAAACGCCGATTCGGGCTGTGGAAACGCCGCCTCACTTGCCTTCGAGCTCTCAAGATCGCTTTATGCTCCTCTGAACGCCGCTTCTATCTCACAAACGCCGCTTTGGGCTTCCAAACTCGATTTCACTGTCTTTGGTGATCCGATGATTCTGTGTCCTTATCTCTTAACAAACCATCCTTATCTTTTGCAACAAACCTTATCTCTTGCATATTCTAGATGATTCATGACTTGTCCTCCTTGATCTTATCCTTTTGCCACTTGTCACTTCCAAGCTTGAACACTTGTAGGCTCCTAAATAATGATCAAATGATACCAAAATGTAATATAATTCCAAATTAACAATAAATCATCAATTAAATCACATAATTTGTTACATTTTGAAGTTTACTCATTAAAAATATCATTTGCTCAATATTTAAATATAAGGCTCGATTTCTATGAAAATAATACGAATATGGGGGAATTTTATATAAAATATATCGTTATAAATCATACAATTTGACCCTTAACACCCCCGGTATCCGGAACCCATGCAAAGTCTAATTCTTACTCAAGGGGATCTGTTTAAGTTTCATTTAAGCATTCAGGACACTAAAAATGATCATGAGTTATAAGGACAAAAATACCCCTCTTTTAAAAAAAAGGCATCACCGGAGGAATTGACGAGCGCATCTGTCTAATGCCAAAGTTCTTTTTTTAAGGAAAATTTTATTGATGCAACCAATTGATTTATAGGGAAAACAAGGTCATCAAGTACTCAATACATCAACCTAGTGGTTAGTTAGGTTATACCTTGGCCTGGAGACCAGGGTTCGAGCTCCACTAGGGCATAATCAGGGGGTGTGTGTGTAAACTTCAGATCGTAAAAAAAAAAAAAAAAAAAAAAAAAAAAGGGTGTACCTTGATTAAAAGCAAAAAAGCATAGGATATCCTAAACCACATCAAACCAAAATTACTGGGACTAGCCTAAGATATCAATAATAGTAGTTGAAGTAATGAACCAAGATAGTGTGAAAAACAAAAAACAGCTAGATCGGCATTTAAACCAAAACAAAACTGCTAAAGATCCAAGCAATCGGCCATATCCATATTATATCATGCCCAATTCTACTGAGAATGTATTTATAATTCCATCGAATTGCCACTGTCTAACGACGTTAATATGAAATACAAAACCATATGGTTCATATTAAGGTCCTACATGTACTTTCTCTTCAACAATCAAAGTTGTGATATAGAAAAACTATCAGCCACTCATTTATGTTTCAATGGGAGTGCTTTTCATATGAAAGGTTCATTTTTATATTCATTGAATTCCAATTTTTAGTGAATCAAGAACAATTTGTCGACATATGGGAATGAGGACAGGGATGTCTAAAAACAATTCCAAGATCTTTAAGATGAGGTTCAAAAGTTCTAAACTCCCCTCTCCAGTCAGATTGTAGGCACTTAATTTTTGTTGTGAATTGATTTTCAACTTTAGTTTTAAAATGTGTAAAGGCTTGCCAAGCATCTGATTTTAGTTTTAGAGGGTAAATCCACACATATCTACTGAAGTCATCAAGAAATTGAATGTAATAAAGGAAACCACTAGAACTTTGGACAGAGTTGGTCCCCATAAATCAAAGATGAATAAGATCTAACACATTTTCAGCCCTAGATAAGGAGTTAGGGTATGGTAAGGCATGCATTTTACCCATTTGACAAGCAACACAAAACACAAAATCGAAATTCAAAAGTTTATTGCATCTTTTAGGACAAGACTCAGAACACTGGATGAAGGGTGGCCAAGCCTTTCATGCCAGAGATTTACAGACTCTTTCTTAACCTGACAACTACTAGAGGACTGACTCAAGGCTGTAGATGACTGGAGGGTAGCTGAAAGAGATTGATGAAGATGCTTGGATTGAGGAGAGCTTAAGGAGAGGGTCTTGATTGAAGGAATAGACAGCTGATAGAGACAATTCCTAACTTTGCCTTCCAGAAGAACCTTCCCTATGATTTTGTCCTTAACAAAACAAGAGCCAGAGTGAAACTCAATATAGAATAAGTTATCATGAGTGAGCTTAGAGATAGAGACAAGATTTTTAGTTATTTCAGGGACATGTAAGATGTTTTTAAGTTCAATTTGTGAATGAGGTGTACTAAGAGTGGTATGGCCAGTATTAGCAATAAGCAAACACTTACTATTCCCTATAGTAAGGGCATCCGATCCTTCATAGGCAGAATTGATATGCAGGTTGTTGAGGTCTGATGTCACATGGCTAGTAGCACCACTGTCTGCATACCAACTGGGATCACAAACAGTATCAGGTGAGGCCAAATAAGCTGCATTCCTCCGAGTTCCATCTTCACCAGAGGGATTCACATTTGAGTCAAACCTGTGCCAGCACTTTTCCGCAATGTGTCCTACTTTACTGCAGATTTGACAAGTAGGCTTGGGACCATTTGAATTCAAGGAGTTTGGAGATGGGGAGCTCCCTGACCTGCCTTCCCTGCCTCTGCCTCTACCAGAATTTTTACCTCTACCTCTGTTGGAATCTTGATAACCTCCTCTATTGTTTCCATAACCACATCTTCCAAAGATCAAAGACTCTATTTGTAGCAATATGTGCAGAATGCCCAAATTCTCGACCAAAGAGAAGGATTAAAGCATGCAATTAGATGATCATGTGTAAGAAGTTGAGCATGTACCTCTTTCCATGACAAGGATCCTATACGAGAGGTGAGATTCACAATGATTGACTCATAGTTTTTGCCAAGTCCACCTAGTGCAGCAAGAATGAGTTCTGATTTGGTTATAGGATAACTCTTTGCAAATGAGGCCATCATAATAGGATTTCATTTGAGTGAGGTAATCCATCATAGACTTGTTCCCCTTCTCTGTTCTTGTTAATGCAGTCTTCAATTGCAACATCTTGGCTTCGGATTGGTTGTTGAAGAGAGACTCGAGAGTAAACCAGACTTCTTGAGTAGAGTTGCACCCAATGACTTCAGTAAGGGCTTGTTCAGTCATTTGGCTCATGAGCCACCCCATGAGCAAATTATCTGTGGTGGTCCAGATCTCAAAGGCTGGATTCTTGACTGGAGTCGGCATGGAGAAGGGACCACTAGTGGTGGTCAACACAAACTCGGGCCGTGTGTGTAGAGCAAAGTGCGAATGTACCCATCAAGATGGTGGCCTCGAATGATGGGAAGAACTGTAGATTTCCACAAGAGAAAATTGTTGCGATCAAGTTTCACAGAACAAGTTTGAGGAAGATGACCTCCAAACGGCGCTAGGTTAACCGTTGTGCTTCCAGGGGACACAGGTATAACAGATCCTGAACGAGGAAAAACTGGGACATCAAGCATCGCTCCTGAGGTAAACATCGAACCAGGAACATATGGTTGTGAAGAAAATCCGGTGACAAACGGAATAGATGAGAACGAAGAAGTGAAATTTGAGAAGGCGGTGCTAAGTCCAACAGAGACAGGAGACTGTGAAGTAACAATGGGATTTTCTTCTTGTGTGGTGTCAATGGAGATTCCACCAGAGTTTGGAGGATCAGAGGAGACCGGTGGTGTTCCGGCTCCGGTAGTGGCGGTGGCCATCAAAGCAGGCTCTGATACCAACTTAATAAAAGACAAAATTCAGATTCATTCTATTACTTATAGTTCTGGTACATATTACCCTAAAGCTTACCCTAATGCTAAGGCCCAATAGCACAATAATGTGCCCATGACTTGGTGATCAAGATACTTAATCTAAGAGGGTAAAAGGGTAATAAGACATACATATTACAATTAACATAAGACTCATATTATACTTTAACACCGCCTTACTATCGCATTCATTGTACTAACGAGTTTTGCCCATTTTATCTGTTGGCAGAATCTTATGATTATAATCATGGTTATCCTTTTGCGGGAAACAAGAGACCGTTATCTGCAGTGGTACGTACACAGCGTACACAGCTGGAAGTACATGTACACACGCACACACACATATATATTGCGGGAATCGGTTGAATAAGTGTTTACAATATTGTATATGATGAGCACAAATTGTATATATACAGGAACACTATTAACCTCCATTACCCAAGGGGTACGGTCATAATCGCATGCGTTCTGAGAAATATCATCCAACTCGAGGAACAAGGTTTCTATTATTAAACTTGTTATAGTAATTTTTTTCGGATATTATTATTATCATTATGATTGTGGATTTGCGAATGCATGATATAATGTTTTGTTTCAAAGTGGCAGTGCTTATGGCCATCCGTCTAGAATGTTACCTATGACCATTCCTCAGCAGCGAAACATTGGCTAAACAGACGGTGAGCTATTCTGTACGTAAGGTCGTGTTTATATTTTATGCATATTGTTCTCAAAACCTTTTTCTTTTACATCTTGAAATGCCTTTTTCGTAATAGGCCGTAGGATTCAAAACTATCAACTTTATCAGTTACACATATCTGGCCACGTCATGTTGTAGTTATAACCGACTCTTTGTTGTTTAGTATCTCTATCTATTCAAGTTTTTCACAGGTGACAGGAAGAGTGCCTTACTATGATCACAACGACCCTTATCATTATCGAAGATGTATATAGTCTTATCCTCTTTAATAAGTGATGTCTTGTTTACAAAAAATGTTCACGCGCAACTTTTGTTTTCTCGGGAAAGGTTCTTTATAATTTATGTTCTCTAGAATACATTCCTTTCTCTCTGATGTCATTATTGCAAGCAATTTTATTTGATGTGGTTATTGTCTTCTTCGAAGTTGCTCTCTGTGATATTTACTGATGCATTGCCGTCTTGTAAGTGTTGTTCGATTTCCGAACAGAGTCATTTTGATTGATTCATAAATTTTTATGTCATTTTCTTAATAGGTCGATGCAGTCTATGACAAGGGTAAATTCCAGCTACTATTATCTCACAGTTGTTATGGCAGTGTTTGGATGAAGTTCTAGATTCTTAATGACTTCTAAACACTTGTTTAGATGAAGTTATAGATTCTTGTGACTTGTAAACATTTGTTGTGTTTCCGTTAATGTAATTATGGGCTTCAAAAGTGTAACAATATTGTTATAAAATGTAATTTTTTGTTTAAGATTTCAAAATCATCGTTGTTAGTAATTATGGTTGAATCATTATACAACGATAGGATATTGATTGTTTTGAGTAATTAATTCATGATTAATCATGATCAAATCATTTTATAATGAGGATATGTGTTGTCATTGAATTTTAATTTAATGAGAAGCAAATAACTTTATAATGAGGAGAATTGTCGTCATTAAAAGTAATTTTAATGAGGAGAATATATCCTCATTAAATGTAACATATAATTAATGAGAGAGTTACTTCTCATTATATGTCTTTAAGCGGCGAAGTCAGTAAATAGAGCAATTTCTCCTCATTAAAAGTCAATAATGAGAGAAATCGACAATTAGCGAAGAGAATTCTCCTCATTAAAAGCCAAATTTCTTATAGTGCTCGGACCAATAGGATAAGATGCTTAATCAAATAAAGGGCAAACTATCATGTCGTTGTCGCACGCTCGACTCGATTTATCGAGTATATTTGCATACAATACATTTTTTGAATGTATGCTAAAAAATGAATGAATTGACTTTCTGTCATCTTCTCAAAGTAAAAGATAAAGTTAGCTAACTTGTTGTCGTGTGCTTGATTTAATAACCTAAATAAAGGGATAATATGATGAATTCTGTAAAATTCAACCTGCGAACTTCTGACTTGTAGGGAATGTTTTTTGACGCAATTCTGTTTTGAAGGTAATTGAATTGATTTCTATGAGATCGGGAAGCTTGTTGCCCTAATGTAAAAGAAGGATATGCCCTCTAGCGAATTGGGAGATAATGCTTCATATTTCCTTGTATGTTGTACATGATTGACCTGACGATGTGCCTTATTTCGGAAGGTCAACTTGTTGAAGTCATGTCGTTATTTGATAAAGATACATCCAAATGTAGGATCCCATCTTGCGGGCCTAAGCCATATATGCCTTGATTGTGTAGGGTCCTTACATGGTTGATCCGAAACAGGAAGTGTTGACTGTTGAGTCCATCCAATAGCATCTTACTTGGACCGACTGTGAGCAAGGTTGGTGACCGACCTATATTTTTAGATTTTGATGACCTTTGGCTTTCATAAGCTTGGTGCCCATTAGGGTGGATCTTGACATTTCAGTCAGAAGTTGTTTCTCCATTGCGGATGGAATCTCCTATTCATCTTTAGTAGAGAATATGTCTTCTTTTTTGACACTAATTAGAGTGTTTGTCTTGGAACTTTTTGCAAGATTTCTAGTGCTTTAATATTTTGAAAGGTCATTGGTGCCTTGATATTTAACAAAATCTTTGGTGTCTTGGAACTTTTGCAAAGCCTTTTCAGGTGAGTTGCGTATCCCAGAAATTTGGGTCTCGACCTATGCTTGCCTTGATGGTATTTCCAGGTCTTTTTTGCCCAAGCCTGTGGGTCTTTTTTGCCTTGAACCTGCAAGGTCCTTTTTGCCTAAGCTTGTGGGTTTTAGTTTTCCTTGAGCATGTGTTGGTCCCAGAGAAGGGTAAAAGTATGGTCAGAGGGGGGATGGTGAATGACTATACTAGAGTTTCAAAAACTTTTCTTATTTTAAAAGCTTTTGGGCAGCGGATAATTCCCTTATTTTAATACCGTTTCAAAGTAGGTTCTGCAAACACAGATATAGAATGCAATAAAATAAAGTGCTGTAAAGTAAAATGCTGAAAGTAAATAGAGACAAAGGATTATAGTGGTTCAGGGTAGTGTAATCCCTTAATCCACTATTCTCCTGTGATGATTGGAGGAATTCACTATTGTCTTTCACTAATACAATAGTTAGATTGTCCTTGGCTACAAAAGCTTCACAATCTCAAAGACTATCACTCCCTGGCTACAAAAGCTTCAGTGGCTCAGTCTTCAACATTGCTCCTTGAGAACAAATCCTTCAACAGCTATCACAAACATAACTCCTTCTCAGATGGCTCTGATTCAGTTGCTTGACTGGTGTGAATTGAATTCACAGATTCTGTTGATCAATCTCAGTGCTTGATGTGGAATTTGAGCTCTGATTGCTGAGTTGATCTCTAGATTTGTCCTTTAAGTTCAAAGAGAAGGCTTTTCAAATTGATAAAGTTTATGCTCGTTTTTCAAAATTGCAATCGTTGTTTTATTTGTTTGTCAATGCCTTCTATTTATAGCCTTGATAATCCTTGATTTGAATTTATGTCCGTTGGCTATTTAATGTGGGGAATAATTCTGAATCAATCCTTGATTCCCCCTTGATTATATCCTCCTTGATTTCAATGATCCGGATTTTATTCAAACGTCTATCACAGAATATGTTCTTGATTGATTCTACATTTAATGCTTGATCTCCTTATTTTCAACGTTCTGAATAAGTATACCTTAATAAGCTGATCCTTTACTTGGCTATTACTTGACCGGTTAAGAGTACTTGCTGACTTAGCTGATTAGTTCTGGCTTCACTGCTTTTCATTTACTTAGCCGGTATATAATTCACTTAGCTGGTTCACTGCTTTCTTGATTTCTTTGATCTTTCAGGCATTTCTTGCACTTCACTGATCTTGATTTGTGTGAGATCAGTGTACACCATATTTAAACAATTTGTTTCATCACTTGTAGTATAACTTAGACTTATCCAAGGTCATCACAGAATTCCTTGGTTATAAATCTGTCCATATGTCTTCATGCTTCTCTGCTGGTACTTGGCTACCTTTACTCTGCCGAATTTCTGTTTTACTTAGCCATCCTACCAACTAGTACAAAACTTGTCTGACTCAACTTATACATCATGTCAGAATCTATGTAAATGCTTATACAGAGAATTCTAACTTATTTCGGCTTGCTGTAACAACTAGTATGGCCATCATCAAAACATAATAAAATGTTCCTAACAATTTTCCTCTTTTTGATGATGCCAAAACCCTCATAAGCCTGAAATAAGTATGTAAATATTTCATAATAATATCTGAATAAAACTCAAAATTTTATTCATCCATGAAGGGCAATAGACAAGTAAGTTCAAGACAGTAATCGAAATGTCACAACTACATTTTGCTTAAGTTCTCTTTACACCTCTTGAACTTTTTAGTCCGAATCCTTCCATGTCCTTCCAAATAACTTCGAAACTTCCACTTACAGAAGATACCATAGCAAAGGGGTTCAGAGATGCCAAGCAATACTCTCTTGTTGATGAGTTTGTGAAATTCAGGCATAGTCTCATTTGCTTGTGACACTCCAAAGTACTTTTCATGTCTATCTTTAGCTTCAGCAATGTGGGGATCTACAAACTTCAAATTTTTGTACATCATCCACTGTTGTGAGGGCTCTAGTCTGCTCATTGGACTGAAAAACAACACCATGTTATTGAATTCTACTTGTCTTTCACTAGATAGGTCCTCTGGTCCTTTAGCAATGAGAGGTATTGACAAGTTGACTCTACTGGTTGAGCTAGATGCCCCTTCTTTGGATCCTTTCCTGAGAGAAGCATATTCTCTCTTTACATCATTGTAGATCTTTTCCATATCTACCTTTATCTCATCATCTTGATAACTAAGCCAATCTGCCCAAGCTTATCTTGTGACTGATTTGGATACATACTGTCTTGATTTCTAAAGAGTTCCTTCACATTGCCCAACACCGATGCTTCCTTCCCTTCCCTGTTTTTGTAGGTAGTGAAGGTCTTTTTCTAACTAGAATAGCTTCTAGTTGATTGTCTTTGTCTACTGATACTTCCTCTGCTTGTGTTCGATCGATGTTGACTTGCAGAGCCTCTTTGCTGACTAGATCAAGGCTTTTGCTGCCTTTCTGATCTATCTCTGTCATCGTCTCTTCTTTGAATAGGATGGGAATCCAATACAAGGTTCATTTGTGGCCCTTTCCCTCTCATCTCGAGCTTTCCTAATTGTTCTTTAGCTTCATTTATTTATTTTCATCTCTCTGTCCCTTGATCTTAATTGTTCCTCATTAAAACTTGGGGGTCAAATTGTTAATCCTTCAGGCTTATCATCTCTTTCCCCCTTTTTTGTCAGCATCCTCCTTTTGTTGCAAAAGAATGCTATTTGTAGCTTTAGCTGTACCAATCAGTGTGTCCAATTTAGATTTAATGGATGTGAATCCTTTATCATGATCGGATAACTTCTTGGCTACACTGTCAAATCTTGTGCCAAAATCCATGGCCATTGACTCATTTTCCTATGAGACATGCTGTCAGAGGCCTGCAAGAGTGTTGGTGCAGTTGATATTCATTTGGCGCATCAAGTCACCCTTCCTTTGCACAATGTTTTGTGCATCAATATACTCAGCAACAGCTTGAAATCTTCTCTTTATTGATTGGCTTTCATCTTTAAAGGCTACAATCATGGATCTAAGATATAGTGCTTGCTTTGCTCCAAATTTCATCCACCAATAGATTTGCTTCATTTTGAAAAGATTCATATGCCAGTAGAGAGTTGTGCAAATTATTACATGATATCAGCTGGCTCTGGTTCTGTTTGTTGTGCTCTGTCCACTTGTGGCAAAGTGGGAGGAACTAATGTTGATTCTTGATTTTGGACTGCCGGTTGAGTGACATCCACACCTGTTTCTACTTCTTCGAGGACTTGAGTAGATGTAATTTCTAATGCAGCACATTCTTTTATTCCCCTTGCTCTTTGCCAGAGTTGTCTTCATCAGTGTCGCGCGAAATGATCCAGTGTCCAACACTTCTTTTGGATCAGCTGTTATGTCAACAGATAGTTGTGGGCCAGGTTGAGTTGGCTCAGCTGATGGTGTTTGCTTCACCGGAGTTGTGTGCTTTCCTGCCACCGTTGTTCGTAGAAATGAATTGAGAGTGATATTATCATCAATTGCATATGTTATTTGCTTATTCTCTTTATCTTGACAAGCATCATCATCATTTTGATCATCACCATCTTCATCATCATGATCTTGATCATCACTATCATCATCAGATTTGCCACTATCTTCATCAGATGTCTGATGCATTTTTGCCTTGGCCGCGTCTATCATGTCCCAAAGTGGTGACTCATCAAACACACCTACAAGGGTTGTGATGCCAAGAAAACCAAAGAATCATTCTTCTTCTTCAAACATATGCTCAGAGTTCTGAAGTTGAAGTCTGGAATCTCCATGCTTCCATTCAAGGAATTCATCAATTCTGTCATCTATATCCCTATCAGGGAAATTTGTTGCTTCTTCAATAGACTCATCATTCTGTTCCACATCATCACAACATTCTTCTTCAACCTCTTCATTATGTGGTAGTTCACCATCACCACTGCCTTCTCCCTCTTGTTGCTTATGTTCTTCTTCGGATTCTTCTTCCTCTTCTTCATCAATTAATCTCCCAAAGTATTCCTTGTCCAGATTTCTTTGAATTCTTCGATTCTTTCTGTGTCCGGAAGGGTTTCTGCTAGGTTGCTTTCTCTTTCCACTTCCTACTTCCTTTTGTTGTTTGACATAGGTAAACATGATTTTGGAGTCATACAATTTATGGAGCTTGATAACGGGTACATTCAGACATTGCATTAGATAGTGTAGTTGAATCCCATATGACTTCATTACATAGAAGATCCCCTTTTTCGTCTTGCCTGCTGCTATTCCCTTTTTAGCAGCAGCGACCTCTCCTTGGATTCACTCCTTGAACCGTCTGAAAACGTAGGTAGCCCAGTTGAACTCCAGACCATTGTAGATGATTCCCATGAGTCGCATTCTAGCCTCAATCTTGGCATTCATGGCTCCGAGCTTTCCTTCAATGTTCTTTCCGATTAGAGTGGTGAACTCACTTAAGGGCTTCTTTAGGGCAGATCTAAGACAATTGAGCTTCTTAGAGCCTAGATTGGCCTTTTTAGTAATCTTCAGCCAAA
Source organism: Gentiana macrophylla (assembly GCA_026214975.1). NCBI lineage: Eukaryota > Viridiplantae > Streptophyta > Magnoliopsida > Gentianales > Gentianaceae > Gentiana > Gentiana macrophylla. Next base: position 87,212,633 of record CM047817.1, read on the forward strand.
ATGCATCCAGTTTTTGTGGAATGAGTGTGACTTCTGCTCGTCTCTCATTTAAAAGTTTAAGGTGTTTGTGGATTACCTCTGCTGTAATCACCACTTCTGTACCGTTGACAGATGCAACTATCCTGTCTTCACCCATTTCTACACCTTCTTCAAAGAAAGAGCCTAAACAAACTTGGCGGTTTTCCGTAATGAAATAAGGCTTTCATAACAAATACCATTGATATGGAGATTGAGAAAGGTCATCAATCCTAGGCTTTTGCATCCATTCGCCAACCTCGTTTGCTTCTTCGTTATTTTCACACAATTTTAAGTAGTGTTTTTCTTGAAAGAAAGAGCCAGTAGCAATTGATTTTTCGTATTGCTTTCCAGTTTGTGTGTTTGAGGAAGATGAAGCCATTATAGAGTTTTTAGAAGAGAAAAAGTTTCAATTTTTCTTGAGTGATAGGGTTTGTGAATTGCAATAGAGCGTAAAGAATTCTGAAAAACCTCTGAGTGTTTGTTATATAGGAGAAAATTGAGTAGTGTGAATGCGGTTGAATGTGGAAGGATTTTGGTGAAGTAATGGCATGATTTTGTGTATATAAATCACGGTTTTTGAGTGTAGTGGGGGAGTGGATTGAGGTATGTAATGATAAATCCTGGTAATCGAGGTGTTGCCGTCATTCCTTTGCCTCAAAAATAACTTCCACGATTGTAATATAAAATCTACGTGGGTAATCTTCCATAAAATACTTCTCCATAAGTTCTCCGATTTTCCATATGTATAAAAACTGATTTTTCTCACACTTGAATTTGCTGTTTTCTCCAAGGTATTTAGTGGCGAAGTAAGTTGGCTGGTCACTAATCCGGTGTATGACTTCTTTACCTAGCTGATGTATAAAACTATTCCTAACCATCAGTGAAATGGACTTCGCTGGTTACCAGTGCTTTACCTGCCAAGTGAGCTCACCCAAAGTGGCAAAGGTTCAGTCGACTGGTGAAGTCCCTCGACTGATTACTCCAGTTAGCTGCTCCTTATGACTTAATCAATTTCAATCATCCCCAACTCAGATCTTAACTTACAGAATCTTTCATGACTGAGTGGTTTAGTGAAAATATCAGCCAATTGATCTTCAGTTGATATGTATCTTAAAATAACATCTCATTTTTCAACATGATCTCGGATAAAGTGATGTCTCAAATCAATATGCTTTGTTCTTGAGTGTAATACTCGATTCTTAGTAATGGATATTGCACTTTTTATTATCACACATAGTTGGAATTTGCTTCTCCTCTATTCCATAGCTCCTTAGTTGTAGTCTGATCCACAACACTTGTGCACAGCAACTGCCTGCTGCTATATATTCTGCTTCAGCTGTTGAAGTGGATATATAATTTTGCTTTTTACTAAACCATAAAGTCTGGTGCCTAGAATCTGACAAGTTCTAGAAGTGCTTTTCTATCAATCTTACATCCAGCATAATCTGAATCTGAGTAGGATATCGATTTGAATCCTCCATCTTTTGGACACCAAATTCCTACATTGATTGTTTACTTCGAATATTTGATGATCCTCTTAGCTGCTAGTAAGTGAGACTCCTTAGGTTGATCTTGGAATCTTGCACACACTCCTACTACAAAAGCAATGTTAGGTATGATTGTAGTTAAATAGATTAGAGATCCAATAATTCCTCTACATGACTTTGGATCAACATCTTTTCCATTTTCATCCTTCCTAAGAATAACTCTTGCACACATTGGTGTGTCTGATGTGCCACTTCTATCCATACCATATTTGTGTATCAAGTCCTTTGTGTACTTGGCTTGATTTATAAAGATTACATCTTCCATTTGCTTCACTTATAAACCAAGAAAATAATTGAGGTCTCCTATCATACTCATTTGAAATTTGCTTTTCATCAGATTTGTAAATTTCTCACACAGCATTTCATCTTCTGATCCGAAGATGATGTCATCAACATAGATCTCAACTAACAAAGTGCTTGTTCCTTCTTCTACTTGAAGAGAGTCTTGTCAATATTCCCTTTGTTTAATCCATTGTTGATTAAGAATTGTGACAGTGTCTCATACCAGGCTCTAGGTGCCTGTTTGAGTCCATATAGTGCCTTTTTGAGTTTGTATACTTTATCTTCCTTCCTTTTGAGTTGGAAATCAGGGGGTTGTTCCACATATACTTCTTCTTTTAGAAGTCCATTCAAAAATGCACTTTTGAAATCCATTTGATATAATTGGAATTCCTTGTGTGCTGCAAATGCTAGAAAAAGTCTGATTGCTTACAATCTTGCTACTGTTCCAAAGGTTTCATCATAGTCTATGCCTTCAGCTTGAGAATATCTCTTGCAACTAGTCTTGCTTTGTTTCTGACAACAGTTCCTGTTCATCTATTTTGTTTCTGAATACCCATTTTGTTCCATTGATGTTTGCCATGTCTGGTCTATCCATAAGTTCTCAGACCTCATTTCTTTCAAATTCATTGAGCTCTTCTTGCATGGCTGTAATCCACTCAACATCCTGAATTGCATCATCTATTGTTTTGGGTTCCACCTGTGATAGAAAACATACTTCCCAGTTGTCTTCTGGTTCTAACTCCTATATGAACATCTCCAATGACTTGTTCCTTAGGATGATCTCTCCGCCAATTCAAATCAGGTTGATGTTGCTCTTGATTTGGTTTTTCCACAACTCCTGCTTGTGCATCAACACCATGATTTTGTGTTGGTGCCTTTTGTGTTGTATTGACTGGTACATCATCTTGATTGCCAAAGGTGTGGTTTAAAATTGTAGCTGGTACTGTTGTATTCATATAGACTTGTCCTTGTGCAGCTTCTTCCTAAAGGTTGTGTAAGCTTTCACCATTTGTATTTGGTTCATCAAAAACTACATGAATTGATTCTTTAATCACCAAGGTTCTTTTGTTGATGCTTTGCTTGTTTCTGAGTATCCCATGAAGATTGTTTCATCAGCTTTTTCATCAAAAGTGTGGAGTTGATTTATGTTCAAAACATTTAGATCCAAACATATGCAAATGTGAAATGTTAGGTTCTCTTCCATTCTAAATTTCATATGGTGTTTTTCCATGGTGTTTATTGATAATAGATCTATTTTGAGTATAGCATGATGTATTTGCTTTCAGCCCAAAATGTCTTTGGTAAGCTAGCTTCTGCTATTTATCAAGATTTTCCAGAAATTTATCACAAACCTCAGTACAATAGCTTTGGCAAACAACAATAGCACATCAGATCATGTGACTTAGAAAACTCAATAAGCAATATAAAACTAACCCATCTAAAGAAACTGTCAAACTAGCCAAAAAATGAATTGTTGGACCTGCAAATCTGCTTCACATTCAAAGTAGTTGATAAAATCTTGTAAAATGTTTTTAGCATCTTGCTGATAATATATTAAATTGGCCGTTCAAAAAAAATAAAAGCTAGCTTCTGCTATCATGGTTCTAACTGCTTCTTTGAGAGTTCTATTTCTTCTTTCTGCTACACCATTTTATTGTGGAGTCCATGCTGCTGATAGTTGATGTAGTACACCATTTTCTTCACAATAAGACCAGATCAATTCATTTAGGAATTTTGTTCCTCTGTCTGATCTTATCTTGATGATCTTCAACTCCTTTCCATTTTGTATTCTTCTCAGCAAATTTGGTAGCTTCTTGAGTGTCTCTCTTTTCTTGTTCATGAATATGGTCCAAGTAAATTTGGAAAAGTCATCAACCACAACTAGAGTGTACTTCTTTCCACTTACACTTATTGGTGTGACTAGTCCAAAGAGATCCATATGCAAAATATGTAAGATCCTTGTTGTTGATTGATGGGGTTTTGACTTGAAAGAGATTTTAATCTGCTTCCCTTTCTGACATGCATCACGGAGACTTTCTTTCTTGAATGTGATGTATGGAAGGCCTTCAACTAGTTTGTCATTTGACAATTTGTTGATGGTCTTGAATTTAAGATGATTCAGTCTTCTATGCCAAATCCAACTGGTTGATTGCTTATTCTTGACAAGAAGACATGTTTCTGCTTTTGCTGTCTTCCAATACACCACATACATATTGTCTTCTCTTTTCCTGCAAGTACAAATATGCTGGTTTGATTATGAATCACTCTGCATCCTTCTTTGTTGAAATGTACATTGTAGCCTTTGTCACAGAACTGACTGATGCTAAGAAGATTGAAATTTAGACCTTTAACATAAGCCACATTTTGAATCTTCAAGTTGTTTTTGAACATTTTGCCTTCCCCCTTAATTTTGTCTGGGTTTTCTTTGCCTCCAAATGTAAATTTTGGTCCATCAAAAGCTTTAGAGTCATTCAACCATCCTTTGTTCCCGTCCATATGTTTGGAATAACTAGTGGCTAGTACCAGACATCCTTCAAAACAAATTAAGTATGTTTAGGTACCCAACACTGTTTGGGTCCATACCTGTTAGCAGTCATGCATCTCATTCCAAGAGTATATCCAAAGGATCTCCTTCTTGGATAGTTGAAATCATCAACTTCATACATGTAAGGCATGACAGAATAACTTCTTGTACCCTTAATGAAATTATTATGATACAAGTCTCTACCTTTTGGTGCATTAGCATCCTTTTTCACTTTCCAATATGCAGGAGGGAACATATTTACATATTGTTTCTTGTGTTCAGGAATGTGCCTGGGTTGGCTTTTCTTAAACACATATTGCATGGCATGAAATGGTTTCTTCTTGTATTTTGGGGGTGCAACATTCCAATCATATTCTGAAGGGTATGTTATTGCCTTTACTAGGCTGGTGAGATGATTTACTATGCTATTTCACTGAACTAGATTTTGACTTCACTGGTGCAGGATGAGTAGTTGAAACTATGGTTTGTCCTTTTCTAAATTTAGGTCCAGTTTTGGTCCTTGATTCAGAATTGAATTGTCCGCTGTTTTCTTTCTCATCTTAGCTATTATAGCCAAGACCAGATATGGATCCAAACCTGTAAGCTAGTGTATTAAGTGGTACAGTGATGCTCTTAACTGGTAGGGAGGTTTTCTCAGCTGGTCTGTCAACATCAGATGAGTGATCATCTGCTGCTTGTTGATCAGTTGAGTGAACTTCCTTACTAGTTGATTTATCTTTCAGTCCATCCAGTTCTTTCTTTAATCTTTTATTCTCCTCTCTTAGATTCTCACATTCTTGTTCCAGAATTTCATGATTTGTTTGAATTTCTTCAAATTTACTCATAAGATTTTGAATTAGGTTTGCAGAATCTAATAGGAGAGTAGAAGATTGTGCAGTGTCAGATGTGGATGCATTTGATGAGTATGAACTAGATGTTACCTTTGTTTCATCAACTTCCTTAGCCATAAGACATACGTATGCCTTGTCATTGTCTGAGTTGTTGGATTCATCATCATCTGAATCATTATCAGATGATTCTTCATCCTTTTCATTATTGGTTTCAGGTTTAGGTGTCTTCTTGCCTTTCTCTTATATGTTGTTTTGTATTTCGTCTTTTCCCCATCTTTGTCTTTTTCTTCAGGACAATCTGCCTTGAAGTTGCTGGATATACAGAAACCCAAATCCGGATCCGATCCATAATTGGATCGTCAGATCTGATTTACAGCACCGATTGAGACGCTCGATCATGCACAGCGGAAGCTAAGAATTAAATTCGCATGCGATTTTACCACGATCTGATTCACATAATAAATTAATCTAACTACAAGAAAGTTGAAGATTTACCCAACAGAAGAGAATCGGTGATCTTCCGGATTGTATCTCCAAGCGACGACTGGTGGACGCCGATCCCGCATTCGAACCTCCTCGAATATGCCTTCAAGAAAAACCTAGTTTTTCTTCTTCCTAATGGCTAGGACGAGAAAACAAAATTTCTCTATATTATTTTTCAAATAGGCGTTGCCTATCTTATTGAAAATGGCGTGGTATTCTGTTCCATTTTGTGTTGGGAGAAACTCTCTTTTATTAGTAAAATAACTAATAATTTGAGAGTTTATCTTTTACACACAATTTTATCTTTTTCTTTTAGGAAAATAAAACCTTTATCCAATAAAAAAACAAATTTTCTATTTATCCAATAAGAAAACTAATTTCTTATTTATAATTATTTAACACTTAAATAATTGTATTATCCACATTATAATTAATTAGGAGAAAATTTCTTTTCTAAAAATCAAAAAAATATGGCGCCATACTTATGCAATTTTGGGATAATAGAAAATGTCTTTCTATATTACGTATTATTTACCAAATAAATAATATTCGCATATTCATTAAATAGACCAACTATCTAATTTATTCTCAAGGTTCCACAAAACGAGAAAACACTCGCGTGTTATGAGCCAACCCCGGGACCATGGACCTATAACCAGTAACTACAATAAAATGAATAAAATATTCATCGAACAGAATATTTCTACTCAACTTATTAATTCCGGAACTACGCCACCATAAATCCGAAACTGAACTCTATCGATTATAGATATAACTTATTCTCAGAAAGTCGAGTCAATAAGTGTCCATTGATATAATCATTACATACAGAGTAACCCTCCATAGACTATCCGTAACGAAGCGGGATTATTCCCGTAAACCTTTTTCATTACATCTTATCCTTATTTACCATTAACCCACTAGTGATCAATTAGTTCATAATCAATACGAACTCGGCCGATCGATCAGTTTCTAGGATTAACAAATAAGGGAATTGTCTTTCTACTTCCCGCAGGAATGAATGGATTCCAAATCTGTGAGACACACTCCTCACTCATTCCAGAATAGTGCTAATGTGAAAGTGATTCGGACCGCGCCTCTTAGCGATCTTTAACGAACGTATCAAACCATATCTTGAAACAAGTAGGAGTATGCAATCACTTCAGGATTAAGGTTAATCCATAAATGATCATCTTTTGATTTAATAAGATTTCTCAATCACGGAATTATATGAGAAATGCAGATTAAATCGGTCTAGTCATATATGACTACATCATATACAAATGCCCCACTTAGATAACCAAGATCGACGGTCCGGATAAGACGGTCACACCTTAAAGTGTTCTTGGCGCATTAATGGAGGTTTAATCAATAAACCCCATACTTTGATTAAATTCACCATGGACTAATAGTTCAAGTGCATCACCATAAACTTAATCCTCATGTGTGACACACACTAAGTTATATGGCTACATATGATACGACTTAGGGTTTTCAGCGGTGTATTATTTACAAGCATGAAGCAAGTAATAAGATGAGGATAAATCTGTCATTTATTAATAAAAACAATTACAGAAATTGTATTTCGGGCACTACTTCCAACAATCTCCCGTATAGACAAGCAACAATTGTCTTTCGGGCACTACAGCCAACAGAAGTGTCATTTCTTCTTACAATTGAAACATCTGTATTCATCATCCCTTTTCTTGATGTCTTTACTTGAGCTTGACTTCTTGTTTGATGATGAATTTCAATTGAATTGTTTCTTCTTACTAAACTCACAAAACGCTTAATCAAGAAGGCAACTTGTTCTTTTAGTTCTTGTGTCTCTTTGTTTGCTTTTCTCACCGCTTTGCTTTGTTTGGTGCAACCAGCAGGCAGCCGCCTTGTGTGCCTCTGCTGGTGCACTGTCTTCACTATATAACTCAAATTCATGATCCTTTGATTGAGACATTAAACTTAAAGTATCAGTATTTGCAAGATTTATTGTGCCTCTGAGTACTAATGTGATGATCTTCCATCTTTCAGGTAGACCTCTCAAGATTTTCAGACAAACTTCTTTATGTGGATATGTATGTCCAAGTTGCTGCAATTCACTGATAATGCTTGATAATATGTTATCCATTTGATCAATGGATTCACCAGTCTTCATCTTAAAGTTTTCAAATTTCTGTTTTGCAACAGACAATTTGTTTTCTTTGACTGCTTCCGATCCATCATTGATGAGTGCTAATTTATCCCACATCTCATTTTCTATTTTGCAGTCTTTGATCCTCATTAACATGTTATCTTCTCGAGTCTTCAAAATCATGTTTTTGCAACAAAGTCAAGATTTTCTCTTCTTCTATCATCTTTGGTCCAATATTTCTTGAGTTTCACTATTTCCTTTCATTGATCTCGCTCCTATGGTTATCACAATCATGATCTTTATTGGGCCATCATTGATAACATCCAAAGATCTCCTCATGAGTTCTTTTGCAAAATGAGATAGCATTCTTATTTTGTATTTAACAAAATTGTTAACATTGAATATGGGCACGTTAGGCATGAAATTTGAGGAATCCATAATCACGTATAAAAGATATATTTAGAATGCACAGATTTGAAAACTACTTTGAAAATATATGATCTCCTTGTTACCAGAAATAAGATCTGAACAGGTTCTGACACTAGGAACTCTTCTCTGCTACCAATGGTTGGTCCCAGAGAAGGTTAAAAGTATAGTCAGAGGGGAGAGGGTGAATGACTATACTGGAGTTTCAAAAACTTTTCTTATTTTAAAAGCTTTTGGGCAGAGGATAAGTCCCTTCTTTTAATACTGTTTCAAAGTAGGTTTTGCAAAGACAGATATAGAATGCAATAAAATAAAGTGCTGTAAAGTAAAATGATGAAAGTAAATACACATAAAGGTTTATAGTGGTTCAGGGTGGTGTAATCCCTTAATCCACTCTTCTCATATAATGATTGGAGGAATTCAATATTGTCTTTCACTGATACAACAGTTAGATTGTCCTTGGCTACACAAGCTTCACAATCTCCAAGACTATCACTCCCTGGCTACAAAAGCTTCAGTGTTCAACACTACTCATTGAGAACAAATCCTTCAGCAGCTATCACAAACACAACTCCTTCTCAGATGGCTCTGATTTAGTTGCTTGACTGGTGTGAATTGGATTCACAGATTCTGTTGATCAATCTCAGTGCTTGATGTGGAATTTGAGCTCTGATTGCTGAGTTGATCTTTAGATATGTCATTTAAGTTCAAAGAGAAGGTTTTCAAAATTGACAGAGTTTCTACTGGTTTTTCAATATTGCAATCATTGTTTTGTTTGTCTGTCAATGCCTTCTATTTATAGCCTTGATAATCCTTGATTTGAATTTATGTCCGTTGGCTATTTAATGTGGGGAATAATTCTGAATCAATCCTTGATTATATTCTTCTTGATTTCAGTGATCTAGATTTTATTCAAACGTCTATCACAGAATCCGGTCTTGATTGATTCTGTATTTAATGATTGATCTCCTTATTTTCAACGTTTTGAATAAGTATAGATGATATACCTTATTCAGCTGATCATTTACTTGGCTGTTACTTGACCGCTTAAGAGTTCTTACTGACTTAGCTTATTAGTTCTTCCTTCACTACTTTTCATTTACTTAGCCGGTTCACTTCTTTCTTGATTTCTTTGATCTTTCAGGCTTTTCTTGCACTTCACTAATCTTGATTTTTGTGAGATCAATGTACACCATATTTAAACAATGAGTTTCATCACCTGTAGTACAACTTAGACTTATCCAAAGTCATCACAGACTTCCTTGGTTATAAGTCAGTCCATATGTCTTCATGCTTCTCTGCTGGTACTAGACTGCCTTTACTCTGCCAAATTTTTGTTTTACTTAGCCATCCTACCAACTAGTACAATACTTGTCTGAATCAACTTATACATCATGTCAGATTCTAAGTAAAGACTTATACATACTATTCTAACTTATTTCAGGTTTGCTATAATAGCTAGTATGGTCATCATCAAAACATAATAAAATGTTCCTAACAGCATGCATGGCTTTTTCTCGGGATGGCTGATCAGACCACCGAGTTTATGTGTATATATATATATATATATATATATATATATATATATGTGTGTGTGTGTGTGTGTGTGTGCCTAAACCAAAATCAAGTTGATATTTTCTTGGAGCTTTGACTACGCTACTTCAACATGAATTGTGTGGTGAGTTAGGGCTTTATCTTTCTCCGTAATTTAAGGTGAAACTTAAAGTCGCCAAAAAGAGGGGTCAGGATTGACCATTCATTTGGCCGAATAATTGTCCAGCATGGTATAAGAAGATATAATAATCTTTAAATATGACATTTCATTAAAAAGAAAGAGAAAGGGGGTGAGTACTACTCTTTTCGCTGCGTTAAAAAGCAAATATTAACAAACAAGAAAACACAAATATTGGGGGTCGTCCGGCCCAGATATCCAACCTGAAGGGTTAACTTGTTGCCGACCATTTAGATATATTCAGGGCCTTCCTGATTGACGAAAGCTGCGTAGCAGCTTCCGGCTGCTTACAAGTCTTCTTTAATTTCAGTTGTTCCTCCAACTGTGGGGAACTTAAGGTTGCCATGCAGGGGAGGACGCAGGATCTAGGGTGAGGGGTCGAGAATCCTAAATAAATTTCACAATCAGGACCATATATAGTAGTGTTTTTTGTGCCCCATTGATTCGAAGAGAAATACCATTATATAATCACTACTATACATTTTGCGATGAATATTGGAAGAAACATACTATATATTGCATTATCCGAACACATTAATTAACCATTCTACTCTCATTATTAACAATTTTATCAAGGGAAAAAACATTTCATACATTAGTATTATGTATTTTATAAGTAAAATCTTATTATTATTTGTTTAGAGGTATCACTTTTGTAATTACTATTTATTTTTATTAACATGATAAAATGTTTTTCGTCAATTTATCAGATTATTATAGATGATATGGACGAGTATAAATTTTTAGAGGGACAAAAAAAATACACAACATACATAATTGTATTTTTTTTGGATATAGCTTTGGTCCTCCCAATTGAAGACCGTGAGGTTTTAGCTTATATTATTACAAGGTCTATAAACATTACTACTAGTTTTACAGAAGAAAACAGGGGAGAAGAACACAAGACAAGATAATTTCTTATAGTTCAATGATGGCAGGTATTTCTAAGATGATATTAATGCTAACGTACTGATGATACGGGGATTCACACGTCCACGTGGAATCATCTGATTAGTCCATCTGGCATTTGAAAGAGTCTGAGCCGGCTATCCGCATCGGGTCGATACGAGACGTACCAGTGAAGACCACAGCTCAAGTAAGATCCGCCAAGGGTCTCGGACTCGAACGATCACATCGATCTTATTCGAGTCGATGTCATACACCTTAGCTCGCTTCCTCCTCCCACACATTCCACAGTAAACTTGGGCGAGGAGGCAAGGCCATTTAAGGGTATTTATGTCAATAGACCTCACCGCCCTTAGTTCTAGGGGCGGAAAAGGGCATGTGCCTATAAATACATCATTCCAGAACTACGTAAGGCTTGATTCTGGACTTTCACACACAGATACGTAGGCAATCCAAGATACATTCTTGGACTCACCAGTATTACACCAAAAACACCATCTTTTGTTCATATTTAGCCATCTCGATCTCTTACAGCTCATCCTTAGATTACACGTGGACTCATTTCACTGGTGGTGCATTATTTAGCATCGTCATTTGGCGCTAGAAGGAGGGCCTTCTACCGGTGAGTTGGTAAAGAGATTGCAATGGTGCCGCCAAAGAAGGAAGAAACCGACGAACAAAGAAGAACATGCGGATCGAAGAGCACGGATGTAGATCCAGCGGGGTTCCTCACGGAGTTCAAGAAGTCCCCACCTGGATCTAGACCATGCTTCTGCAGATCCTCCCAGGCCTCAGCTTCCCCCACAACTGCAGGACGTGGCAGACCACTTAGCATCTTTGGATGAAGACGCTTTGAAGAGGGTGGTAGCCTCGGCATTCATAGGTAAGGGAATCTGCAATCCCCCTGTTGAACACCAGTTAGACCCTCCAGGTCGAAAGGAGATTGATAATGCTATGGGTAAAAGGCCTGTTGGGGTTGAAGAGGAGTGTGGGGAAGGCGTGATTGAAATCAGCGTGACTAACGCCCGCAAACGTCCTGAGCAAGAAAAGCTTCAGTGTCAGGTCGAAGATAGCATCCGAAACGAGTTCAACCGCATTGTGGGGAAAGATCAACCCACCGAATGGCTTGAGTCACCATTTAGTCCCGAGATCGAAATATATCGATGCACGAATCCTTTAAGCCCGCCAAGATGGAGCCCTATGACGGTACTACGGACCCAGAGGACCATCTATATCGATACATATCTTTGATGAGGTTGAGGAACGCTAATGACGCCATGAAGTGTCGAGCTTTTGATACGTTGCTCACTGGTCGAGCTCGGGAGTGGTTTCATAAGCTACGTCCCGGATCGATCTCTAGCTTTCTACAGTTGGGACAAAAGTTCCGAGACGCTTTCATTGGGAACAAGAAGTTCCATCTTAGTGCCACCCACCTTATGAACATCAAGCGAGGAAAGGGAGAATCTACTATCGACTTCATGAGACGTTTCAACCTTGAAGCCATGAAAGTGCATAATGCCGGTGATGCGCCGCCGCAAGTCAATGCCTTTGTGGGAGGTCTGCGGAATATGAAGTCGTATGATAAGCTATCCAAGAAAATGCCGAATGATATGGATGAATGTGTGAACATAGTCCATAGGTTACGCCAAGGTGAAGAGGCGAAGTCGTCGCACACCATTTCACTTGGCCTCACCTCGAACGACTCCCGGCCGAACAAGGGTCACCTGTGGGTCGGAATGAAGAAAGCAAGTCCAACGTCTTTGATCGATCGACTCCCGATATCGGATCGGTTGGGAAAGAAAGGAAATTTAAAAGACCGAGACTTTATCCCCTCAATCGATCTCGGGGAGGTATTGGCAATCATGATCAAGAAGAACATCGCTAGGACACCTAAGCCGATGTCTAAAGATCCGAGAAAAGGAAAAATACTCACAAGTATTGTGACTATCATAGAGATGTGGGGCACGACACGGAGGAATGCTTTGATTTGAAGAGGGATATCGACGCTTTGTATCCAAGAGGGTCGATTGGATGAAGTCGTTGATGTCGTCGAAGAAAGCGGCGAAGGGCGCCGGGAGTACAAGAGAAAGAGCTACAACGGAAAGAAAGATCGGTCTCCACGTCGAGATAATCGGAATCGGCGGGAAAGGTCATCTGACCCAACACACAGAGACAATCGCCGAGATGACCGTCAAGAAATTCAGAACCGAGATCCTCATCGAGATAATCGTGCCGGATATGACGTTAACACAATCGTGGCAGAGCGTGAGTCGGATCGACCTCGATCAAGTCGGCACTCGTCTGACATGACGAGAGAGTCAAAAAAGATCAGGTTGACAACGGAAGTGGGTTACGGACCCAAGGACGATGTTCCGAGTTCCCACAGTCATAGCGAGGGATTGGTGATCGGCGATAATAAGGGTCGTCGAGTAAAAGGGGTTGTGTCGACAGTGGAAGCGCCGTTAATATCCTTTATTATTCAGCGTTTAGGGCCATGAGATTGAAAGATGAAGATATCATTCCGTTATCTACCCCTCTTTTTGGATTTACAGGGCAGGCCATCCACCCTGTCGGGTCGATCAGTTTGTTAACGACGGTCGGAGATGGAGAAAGGGCGTCTGATGGAAATGACCTATGTCGTAGTTAAGGCCCCATCAGGCTACAACGCGATATTGGGTCGACCGGCTTTATATGATCTCAGAGCTATTATCTCGACTTTCCACAACAGCATGAAGTTTCCCACCTGGTACGGTACCCATGAAGTCAAGGGAGACGTTGAGGTAGCCCGGAATTGTAGCTTGGTTACGATCAAAGGAAAAGGAGTTGGGCAAGTGCTAGTTGAGGAGTTGATACCTGAGGAAGAGGAAGATCGAAGCTGGGTTTCTGCCGACCCGACCGAGGAAGTTCGAGTTTGGAAGGAGGAAGGAGGTCAAGGGGTCCAGATCGGGAAGTGGTTGCCACACCCGACATGAGCCTTGGTCGACCTCCTGGTTGAGTTTCGAGACGTTTTTGCATGGAAGGCAGATGACATGCCAGGCCTATCGGCGGATATAGCTATGCACCAACTTAACGTCGATTCCAAAAAGAAGCCAATACGGCAAAAGAAGAGAAATCTTGCACCTGATAGAAAAGAGGCGGTGAAGAAGGAAGTCGACAAGTTGCTCGCTGCGGGGATCGTGAAAGAGGTATTTTATCCGGATTGGTTGGCCAACCCAGTGTTAGTTAAGAAGCCAGATCAGAGCTGGCGAATGTGTGTCGATTTTACAGATCTTAACAAGGCATGTCCCAAGGATTCTTACCCGCTACCAAAGATCGACCAGTTAGTCGACTCGACACTGGGCTTCGAGGTGTTCGGGTTCCTCGATGCGTACAGAGGTTATTATCAGATCTTTATGGACCCACAGGACTCGGAAAAAACCGCTTTTATCACAGAGTTTGGCACGTTTTGCTTTGTTACGATGCCGTTTGGGCTTAAAAATGCAGGGGCTTATACTTATCAACGGGCCGTCAACAAAATTTTCAAGAGGCAGATAGGTCGGAATATGGAGGTTTATGTGGATGATTTATTGATCAAGAGCAAGTCCTTGGGACAGTTTCTTGTCGATGTGAAAGAAGTTTTCGGAGTATTGCGAGCAGCAAAAATGAAGCTCAACCCAAAGAAATGCACATTCGGAGTTCGATCAGGGAAATTTCTAGGATACATGATATCGAGAGATGGGATCAGAGCTAACCCAGATAAAATCGAGGCCCTCAAAAGCATGCCCACACCTCGGAATGTCAAAGAGGTGCGAGAGGTTGACAGTCGGATGGCGGCTCTCAACCGTTTTACATCGTGATCGGCGCGAGAGCTCTACCTTTCTTCAAGATTCTCAAAAAGCTAGTTCGTTCCGTGGGGCGGGAGTGTCGGGAAGGCGTTTGACGATTTGAAAGAATATTTATCTGATTTGCCAACGCTGTCCTCACCTCGAGATGGAGAGAAGCTCCTAGTTTATCTAGCAGTCTGCGAGGAAGCGGTAAGCGCTGTCTTAGTTCGAGAAGGAGACCAGGGACAAATCCCAGTTTATTTTGTCAGCAAAGCCCTACAGGGTGCAGAGATCAGATATACCCCTGCGGAGAAGTTAGCGCTGAGTTTAGTTCATGCGTCGAGGAAGTTGAAGCCATACTTCCAAGCACATCCTATTGCTGTGGTTACTGACCAACCGTTAAAACAAATTTTGGCAAAGCCCGAGACATCGGGTCGATTAACCAAGTGGGTTGTCGAGCTAGCGGAATACGACATAGAGTTTCTACCCCGAACAGCCATCAAGGGTCAAGCTCTAGCTGACTTCTTAGCAGAAGGGTTGTCGATTCAGTTAGAGCAAGGAAAACAGTCATCAGAGGAGCAGTGGACACTTCACGTCGATGGTGCCTCGAGTAAAGAGAAGGGCCGAGCCGTTTCTCGCTAGTTAGTCCGAAAGGAGAAGAGTTTCCGTATGCACTTCGGTTCGAGTTCAAGGCTACGAACAACGAAGCCGAATATGAGGCCTTAATCACAGGTTTAAAGCTAGCATCGAAGTTGGGAGTCGAGAATCTTACGGTATCAAATGACTCTCTCAACTCGTGGTAAATCACGTCTGCAGGAGAGTATGAAGCTAAAGAAGAATCAATGAAAAGCTATCTAAAGGTTGTTCAGGGGTTAATGTCGAAATTCAAGACGATCCTAATCGAACAGGTGCCTCGGAGTGAGAACAAGCGAGCCGATGCGTTGTCTAAGCTCGCGTCGAATTTCAAATCAAAGAGGAAAGTTTTGGTTGAGATGCTAGCGGAACGGAGCTATAACGAGGTCGACGTGCAGCCCGTAGTTCAAGGATCGACCTGGATGGACCCTATAGCACTATTCTTGAAAGATGGAATACTCCCCACCGATAAATCTCAGGCCAGGAAAATCCGACTTCAAGCCTCCAGGTACGCTCTTTTCGATTATGTGCTTTATCGAAAATCATTTGTAACCCCTTGGATGCGATGTGCATCGGAAAAAGAGGGGGCTTATCTGCTCGAAGAGATACACCGAGGGGTCTGTGGTAATCATTGCGGAGCTCGAATGTTGGCAAGGAAGTGCAAACTGGCAGGATATTTCTGGCCGTCAATGCAAAAAGATGCGAGTCGATTGGTAATGAGTTGCGAGCTGCCCAGTACACGACGTGATAACTCATCGCAAGCACGAGAAATGAACGCCATCGAGTCTGTATGGCCGTTCGATGAATGGGGAGTCGATATAGTCGGACCTCTACCTAGAGCCCCGGGGAATTTCAAATACGTCGTCGTTGCGGTTGATTATTTTACTAAATGTGTCGAAGCCAAAGCTCTTTCTGACATCAGGGCTCAAACCATCAAAAAATTTCTATGGGAGAATATTTTGTGCAGATTTGGAATTCCCAAGTATCTGATCTCGGACAACGGGACTCAATTTCTCGATGATAGAGTGCAAAAGTGGTTGAAAGAATTCAGAATCGAGCACAGAACGACATCGGTGGCCCGACCTCAATCCAATGGACAGGTCGAGCAAACCAACAGGCAAATTAAGTTTGGATTAAAGAAGCGATTGGAAGATGAAGGTCGAGATTGGGCGGCTCAGTTACCCAGTATACTGTGGGCATATCGAACAGCACCCAATTCAGCTACCCAAGAGACTCCTTTTGCCATGGCCTATGGATGCGAAGCAGTGATACCTGCGGAAGTCGGGCTAGCCTCACCTCGGGTTTTGGCTTACAATGTCGAAACTAATGCTGCCGACCTAAGGGAAGAAAAAGACAACGTCGAAGAGAAGAGAGAGATTGCGAGATATCGGATGGCCAGTTATAAAAGAAAGATTTCTCAATATTACAACGAGAGGGTGAAATACAAATACTTTCAAGTAGGAGATCTCGTATTGAGGAAAAATGAAGCCAGCAAGCAGGACCCAATAGGCAAGCTCGAGCCGAATTGGGAAGGTCCATACAAAATCTTGAAAGTGCATCCTAAAGGGTCATATCAATTGGGAGGTCGGATGGAAGCACGATTGCCTCGAACTTGGCATGCCACCAACCTCAGAAAATATTATGTTTAAATTATTTCTTATTCTCATAACTCTTGCAGTTCTATTCTAATCAATTGTAATAGGTCGATATGACGATATATTTCGATTCCTTTTATTAAGCATGCTTCCTTTTTCTTTTTAATTACGCAATAATCGACCGCGACATCAATTCTACGACAATGCTTATATCACCTCGACACGATGAAGCCGGAGGAAATAGTGAATAAAGCCAAGTCACTGACAATGCTTATATCACTTCCGGGCTACGATCCATCGACACGATGGAGTTAAAACAAAAATAGTGAATGAAGCCAAGTCACTGACAATGCTTATATCACTTCCGACATGCCAGTAAGCCACGATGCTAAGCAGTCGGCAGATCCCTAACTCGGCTCGATCATAAGCACCACGATGTGCTCGATCAAAAGCACCATGATGAGCAACAGTCGAGTACGGACTTCTCAATTCGGCGTCTTTATAAGCCTGACAAGGCAGGATAGACGAATCGAGCTCCGACCAAAAGCCAAGTCAAGCCGATAAGGCAGCACAATGCTAGGTCGACTCATACTCAAGTGTACTACGAGTCATGAACTCCTACCACACTTCGAGGGGTTAGCAGGGGAATTAAGTCCGAAGGACTACACCCCATAAGACAACATTTTCAAGGGAATTAAGTTCAAAAGGACTACACCCTGAATAAACGATCAATAAGAAACAAAAGACATTCAGTGAAAAGCATAAGATTCAAATCTGAAGATCAATGCAAAATTAAAATGTCAAAGTTTACAAGATCGAATGGACAAAATGAAAGTTCAAACAAGTAAAATCATAAAAGTTATTACAACCAAATCGAATCGAGTTATTTAAAGTAACAAAAGAGGAAATAGCATCGGGCATCGAGTCGGTTCGAGGTCGGCGTTAGGATCGACTTGATCCCCGACTCGACATTTTCTGTGCCATCGTCGCTCAAAACGGAAGTCACGTATTCTTATACAAAGAGACGCCAGACTTGAACTCAGCAAAGTATCGCCCATAACGAGGAATGGCCTCAAGATCATATAGATAAGGCTTCGCAATGGCAGACACGTTGAAGTTTGGATCGACCTCTTTGACTTGGTCGATAGCCATTGTAAATCCACCTTTCATGCCCTGAGTCATGAGCAACGTCAGGTCGTCTTCAAGTTCCTTTGAGTTCAAAAAGTCCTGCTTAGCGGTTTCAGCTCGAGTCGTTAACTCTTCGAGAAGAGACTGGACGGTAGAACGAGCCTTGACTGCCTCCACCAGTTCGGCTTTAGTCCCTTCAAGCTCCAACTTCACCTCCGCTAATTCCGATCTCAACATCGCCATCCCTGCATCCCTGTCAGATACATCTTTCAGAGCTTGGGATAGGTCGTCTCTAGCCTTTCTTAGATCCGACTCCAGTTTCACACGGCGTTCGTCCAATTTGTTTATCTTGGCCTTCTGCTTCTCGATGTCCGTGGTCGAACGATGGTTTCCTTGTGTTCCTCCGAGCACCGGTGGGGGACACAATCTGCTGAGTGCGGCTTTAGCCGCGAGTCGAATCTGCAAGAGAACACACCGATGATGTCAAAAATGCAGACCCAGATCACAAATTTATAAGGAAAATAAAAAGAAGATTTACCGCTCGACTACTCTTCATAATAAAGTCATGCAGCTCCTCTGGAGTCATGCCTTCCATCTCCGACATGCTCACTGCAGGAAGCGCATCGGTGGAGACAGGAGGGGCTAGGTTGCGGGACTCCTTCCCGATCCCGTGCCTCACCTCCGTTGTCTTTTGACGCTTCCTCGGCACGAGGCTCTCCTCAGCTTCCTCGGTCGGCCGAGCCTCGTCAGGCTGGTCCCTAAGGATGTTGGACGTCGACACAGTGTAGCAGATCGGGCTGGCCCCCTTTGATTCCCGTGGTTGTAGCGCCAGACACACGGCCGTTTTAATTCGATGCCAACCAAACGCTTGGATTTTCTTCGGTCGGTAGTTTTGGGGTCGAGCATCTTGCCCAAGGCGTCCATCTTTGAGAAATGATCCATCATGACGACGAGAAAATTCGACGTTAGAACAACAATTAAAAATACAAAAGTGTTATGGCTCGACAAGAATGCATAAAGGTCCTACATAAAAGACGAATGTCCTCGCAAGTTCGAGATAGGCGCTGGATCCGGCCGTCTCGATATCGGCATAGGGATACAGTGAATGCAGGTTTCGTGTGGCAATGTCAGGATGAACCATCTCGAGGGCCCCACACCCGTTGGGGGTGTCTGAGTCGAGTCGATCATGCGATTTCTGCGGCCTTTTGTACCAAGTGTGAATGTCGATGTCAATTAGCCCGTGCCGGATAAAGAAAAAGTTAGGCTTCCAGTCGCCCTGAGACGAGGTCACCTTTCTCACAAATTCTGATGTCAAAGGACGCTTCAGAAATGTGTACCACCCCGCGTCCTGCAAGCTCGATAAGGCATAGTATTGGCGGAAAAGTCGAACTGAGAACTCGACCTTGGCGATTCGACACGCCAGCACAAAACCCATTACGCTCCGGACCCCGTTAGGAGCAAGCTGGGTGACACAAATCTTATAGTGTTGAAGAACAGCGATTAGGCACGGGTCGAAAGGAAACCGAAGTCCCTCCTTTAATTGCGCTTCGTAAATGGCGCAGAACAAAGGGGGAGGCTCACAGGCAAACTGGAACTGACCGTGTGACACCTTAATATTCTCAGAAGAATACGGAATTCCATATCTCAAACAGATGGCTTTGGCTTTATCTTGGCTCAAGTTCGACTTGCATCCGTATGGACCCTGACCCAACATTCTGGTCTTACGTTTGGTAGCAGGTCGAGAAGGGCCAGCAGGTCGAGACGACGTTTCCTCCTCACCTCCCTCTTCCTTCTCCGCTCCTTCTTCTTCTTCTCCGACGAATCCTTCACCGGAAACAGTTGGATGCTCAGAAACCGTCTCCTCCGTCGATTCTTCCTCTACAATTTCAACAACTTCCTCTCTATTTTGTGAATCGCTAGTGCTACTAGACATGGAATCAACAAGAGATGCAAGAAATAAAAGACGGAAAAAGAGCTTGAACGAAATAAGGGCTTACTTGTAGTTTTTGACGGCCCAGGACGATAATAATTGAGAGGGATGCTTCACGGTTTTGGGCTCCTTATATGCGTGTGAATCTTGCAAGTGATTTGAAAGGATGGGATTTTGGGCAGTTATAGAAGCGTAAACGCGAGAATCAAGGGCCAAAATTTTCACGTGGCCCAATAAGGGACGCTTCGTTTCTCACACCCATTAATGCTGACAGCATGACGTCATCCTACGATAGCCTAAAACAGCTAGGAGAGACAGCTATATTCCCGCCTAAAGAAGACCACGTGTCGAAAGAGTTATTTAAATTTTCAGATCCGATCTCAGCGTTCGAGGTAAGCTTCACTCCGATCTGGGGGGCTTATGATGATACGGGGATTCACACCTCCACGTGGAATCATCTGATTAGTCCATCTGGCATTTGAAAGAGTCTGAGCCGGCTATCCGCATCGGGTCGATACGAGACGTACCAGTGAAGACCACAGCTCAAGTAAGATCCACCAAGGGTCTGGACTCGAACGATCACATCGATCTTATTCGAGTCGATGTCATACACCTTAGCCTGTCCTCCTGGGCCCACATTCCACAGGTAACTTGGGCGAGGAGGCAAGGCCCATTTAAGGGTATTTATGTCAATAGACCTCACCGCCCTTAGTTCTAGGGCAGGAAAAGGGCATGTGCCTATAAATACATCATTCCAGGAACTACGTAAGGCTTGATTCCTGGACTTTCACACAGGATACGTAGGCAATCCAAGATACATTCTTGGACTCAGCCGTATTACACCAAAAACACCATCTTTTTGTTCATATTTAGCCATCTCGATCTCTTACAGCTCATCCTTAGATTACACGTGGACTCATTTCACTGGTGGTGCATTATTTAGCATCGTCACGTACCTTTGACGACCACGTAGTTGACCAAGATTGTCCTGCTCTTGACGCCTTTTTCATAAGTTGTTTATAGGAGAATCTTGCCCAAAAGGTCGGACTGGGATCCCATTTAAGTCGTAAAGTGGGGTAGATACCGACATGAGATCCTTCTCTTTGAACATTAGTCCTAGGAATACACTTGATAGAGAATACTTATTGCACTACCGGCCGGTGTCAACATAGATCCTTTTAATTAAGAAGTTATGTACGACCGCTTCGTTGACCAACCCTTCATTGCTTGTTACCATTGGGATTGGATCTTTTGGCCCAAAAGCGATCTTTTTTATCATCTGCACAAGAAGTGTTTACTGAGCTTCTGAGTTGGATGGGTGGCAATCTTGGTCCACCGGCTATGGTCATAACCACACATGCTACGTTAACATTCCTTATTTCTTTCTTCTTGTCGACGATAAGCTCGGTACCCCTGCAGCTTGTCAGTACCTGTCTTATCAAGGAACTGCCTTAGTTTGCTGGCCTTCAATAGGCCATCAATTTCTCTCTTCAGCTGGAGACAGTCTTCGGTGTCATGACTTATGCCCTGGTGGAATTTGCAGAAGAGAAAACTATCTTTTTTTCTTTTTCGGATCTCTTGATGACAGTTAATTTGGTACTTTATTTCATATCAAGTTTACCCCATAATTATGCATGATTGATAAGAACAACCTAATAAATGTATGATTTATGAGTCAATTGCATAGTGAGTAGTTCTTGGTTCATGATTCTGCATCTACCTAGTTTACTATTAAGATGTGGAAATAAGTGATTATGGAAAATAGAGTTATGGGAAGATTGCTTTGTGTATTGACTTAGTAAGGGTAGATTGGGTATTTTGTGTTATGTAGCAACCCTAGTGGTACCTATAAATATTGTACTCTATTATTGATTGGGATATACGAATTACTTTGATCAAATCTTAACATGGTATCAGAGCAAGGTTACAATTTAAGTTCGGGACATATAACACATTCAAAAGCTTTAAATTTCCCATCAAATTAATTGTCCCGGAATGAGTCGCAACCGACGAACGCCCATCCAGCAAGCCAATCGGGCAATGCTTGATAGGTATCAATTCAACAAACAAGGTTCGATCACCGGTAACATGATGTGTTGCCCCGGTATCGATTATCAACTTACCAGTCAACCGATCACGGGGTTTAGAAACCTTTAGGAGATCCATAATCCCTTGCCACTGAGCCGGGCTCAGATTCGTGAACCCAGCCTGCTCAAAAGAAGAAGGCAGCTTTGAAGGTGGGTCGGCCGAGCCGAACTCGCCGCCCATTCCTCTCGTTGTTGAAGCTGTCTTTGAATTTGCTCGCCCACCCGTCCCTGACCAGTTGTTGCAGCTCGTCCTCCACCACGGGAGCCTCTCCCCCCGCATCGTACTCCTCTTGGCTGATCACCCCACTACTCGGGTACCCATGGATTTGAAAGCACGTTTCTTGTCCATGGCCTTTGCGGTGACAATAAGAGCAGATCTGCTCAGCTTCATCAACTGTCTTTTCTCGAGTTTTCCCGTCGAATTGCAGTCGGAACGCCATCTTCATGTCGGCGTCCATGGTCGGAGTTGGTCCTGCCCTTGTCCTTAAGCTCTCTTCCTGAGTTAGAGCTTGGTAAGCTCTGTCCAAGTCGGGGAGAGGTTCCCGGGCAAGTAGCCGTGACCGAATTGAAGCATATATGGAGTCAAGCCCAATCAAAAACCAATGCAACCAATCATCAAAGAGGACCTGCTGAAACTTCGAAGCAAGATCGCACTTGCATCCCTTGCAAGAACAAGCCGGCGTCGTCACCAACTCCCCCAACTCACCCCAGATTCGACTCATCCTCCGAAAATATGAGGCAATCGTTTCACCCTTGGCTTGTTTACACTTGGCCAAAGAGGATTTCAATTGACAAATTTGTGTGCCATTAACCACCAAAAACCTGCCCTTCAAGGACTTCCATAGGGCCTCAGCATCTTCAAAATAAGAGAGTCTTGCTTGAATTGACGGTTCAATTGTGTTCATAATCCATGACAACAACATGGAATGGACTGTGTACCAATCCTCCAATCTTTCTCCATCAGTTAGCTTCTCGATTTTTCCTTCGAGAAACCCTCTAGACCGATGGACTTATGCTGCCTTCACTCAAAAGAAAGTACTGGTTATAAATTATAAACCTGGAAATGCTGAACTTTCGCTTTACATGAAGAGCGGTTCGAATCGATCGAGTCCATTCATCGTAATTGGGACATTTCAATTGCACGGTGGTAATCAATTGCCCCAGGTTGTCGTTTGTGCTGAGAAAATAAGCATCTAGCTTTTTTTCTCCTTATTTTCCATCTGCCATGTTCAAAGGTGTTCAAAGATTTTCAAAGCTGTGTTCAAAGATGTTCAAAGCTGCAGCAGCCGTATCTGCCTTGGAATTGGTATTGATTTGCCTTGTTTATAATGATTTTCTGGTAATGCCATTTTGGGAGCATTGATGAATCGGGTCAAAGCTGTGGTAAAAGCTTGGGCTAGAGAGAATAGGTCCAGGAAGAGAGATCTGCTGAAACTGTGGAAGTCCACCCAACCGCGGCATGGTCTATTAGGCCGCGGCAAGGACGGTGAACGTGCAGCACCACCTTTATGCACAAAACTAAGTCGGCTAGGGTTTACTTTTGTGTTTAATTCGGCTATAAGGCTATATAAAGCCAGTAGCAGTCATATGTCTGGTGTGAAAACTATTTCATATCAAACACTATATACACTTCTTATGAAATAATGTCTTCCTAAGTTATTGCAAGTTTCTTTTGATCCCTTCTCCCCCAAGCAATCAACTAGCTTTGCTAGACCCCATTGTTAAGGTATGAAGCTTTGAACGTTCCTTCATATTTTTAATATAGTATTTTATCTTTGAATTATTGCGTTGTTAACTAATCTTCATGATTAACACACTGTAATATACCAGTAAAACAAGAATTGTAACATGTAAACCCGGAATATAGAATTCACGGCACTCAACATGGCAAAGGTATTTACTACCGCATTTAGGCAATCTGCTAGTTCCATAGTTCTAAAAGTTCTGCACCTGCTGCGTCTGATTTTTAGGTGTACTTTACGTGTGTCAGATCTGGCCAGTCTGGTATTCGTCATTGTATATTAGCATGAAGGAACATTGTTGAAGTGCTAATTAGAACATAGTTAATCGATTTCTAGGTATTGCCAGCCATTGTCGGTGGCTGCCTAGGGAGGTTTATGGTTGAACACCGCATCCCCAATTCTTAATACGTGTGATGATAATACAACTTAAGGTAAGTTAACTGCACATAGATGCAGGTTGTCTAATCAGTAAGAAGCAAGGCAAGATTAGGGGATAACACCTATAGCTAAATAATATGAAACTTACGAATATGGATACTAGGAAACTATGAAGTGGTAAATCATGATAGATTATTTAATGCCAAGCTAGGAAGACTGGTTGGGAGAGGAAATAGGGAGAAATTTTTCGTTTCCTTTTTATTTTTGTCAACGACCACTCTTTGTCTTCTTAGCCATGCCTTAGTACTTTTATTTGAAATATTTTCCATGTCTCTGTGGGATCAACCCTTGCTCATTTTCTATACTACAATAAACCTAGTCTTCTTGCTAGCAGAAGCAAATTACACGTGATCAACTCCCATTTTGGGAGTAGGTTGAGTTAGTCCTTCATTGTACATAATAGCTAGAATTTGAGTCCGAGAGGCAACGAGGGGATAAAAATCGTTCTCATGGATTTATCCATTTTCCCAAGACGATCACTAATTGGTGTGGTCATTTGATCCAACACAACTTTCCTTTTCTGTCTTATAGACCAATCATTCATCCACCCTGACTTTTCTCCTTTCTTGTATTCCGTTTTAAGCCAATTCGCTTCTTCTCCCTAGCAATGTTTATGTACCACTTTCATACACTCAGCCAGGGTACAAATCATTTATTCGTTAAGTTTGGCATAAAAGCGTCATTCCTTGAGACCCCTAATAAAAAAAGGTTACTACCGTGCTTTCTTCGACATCCAGAATCGTTCTAGACTTCTCTATGAATATGTTCATGTACTCTTAAGCAGTTTTTTCTGCTTCTGTTTAATGGTGATGAGATGAGTGGTGTTCCTCCTGGTTGGTTTGGAGACTAGAAAAGCATTGTGGAACTTGGTCACTAGATGAGCGAAGAGCGAAGGGGAAACTTATTGAACCATTCTTGAGCCATTCTAGTCAAGAAGCTAGGAATGCCTTCCACCGCATCTTGTCGAGTGCTCAATAGATACTCATCTTTTGTACGTAGAGGTCTAAGTGGTAACCAGGATCTCCTTTCCAATCATGATGGTCTTTTTCAGGCCGTTTGAATCCTGATGGTCTTTGAAAGTTCTTTATCTCAACAATGAAGGGGCGGCTATGTAGAGGTCATTCTTTAAGAGGTCAGCGGTCCATTCAATTCTGCTTTGAACCATCTTTCATACTCTTAGATGGGTGGAGGTTCTGTCTTCTTTCTCCAGTATTTTAGGGACATCAATTTCCTTTTCTTGGGCAAACCTGGGTAAGTTTGCTCCTCATGGTACGTCTGTGATTTCCTATCCATTTCCTTCTTGTACTTGTTTACATTAATCATAATATAGAGTTGGATTGTGCCACAACAATTGTCTAGAGCTTTATGATCAAGCATTGAGCAATAGCCAAATCTTTTGCCAGGCCCAATTCGGAAGTCTTTGCGGTGTCCTTTCCTTGAAAGAATTAGGAAAATGGTCCTCTAAGCTAGCTTACTATGGATTTTAGTCCTGCTCCTTCTCCGGTGAGGAAAATGGTTCCCTAAGTTGTCTTTTCTTAAAAAATAGTCCTACTCACCGGATAACGCTGATTGGGCACCGGAATCTTTTAAAATTACTGATGGGGCTGCCACTAGGCTGCCACGTTGGATCCTACATGGCTGTGGGGGTCTTATTTCTACTCCATTTAGTGAAAATAAAAAGTTGTTGATAACAAGATTTGAACGGGTCCTATTTCTACTCCATTTAGTGAAAATAAAAAGTTGTTGATAACAAGATTTGAACCTGCCACCTACTAGTATACTTTTAAGCACTTGCCAATCCAAGATAAAACTTCAATTTGTATATTATGACACAATTTGCTACTTATGCATTGCTTGGAATTGCTTATTTTCCACTAATATACACAATCTATTACTTGGTCACTATAATTGTTAATTTTCCACTAATATATTTCTTTTCAATGCAACTGATACATATATTCCACCATTTCGAGTACTTCATCCACTCCCCTTTCCACCACCGGCAATTAAGCTAGCTAGGACAATTTAAAGGGTGTTAGTTTTCCTTTTTTCTTTTTAATTTTTTTTTTCATTCCGTATGGAGTTTCGATAATTTCAATGTTGAGTATGTTTGGTTTGGAAAAACAAGTCCACTGTTTTTTTTTTTTTTGTGTTTAATTAGTTTCTCATATTACTTTTTAATCTTTCTGTATGGTCGGGTTTTGTTTTTGGATAGGGATTTCTTATTCTTAGTTATTTTGTTCCGATCCATTCTTTCTAATTTATTTTGTTTGTTTCCGCATTCGGGTCGAGGATTGAAGTTGATGTATTGCAGCTATGATTAAATCTTGTATATTATTTTACCACCCCCTAAGGCCTAAGCTTTTGTGAAAATTATAAATTCTTAATTTCTGGTTTATAGTTCAATCCGGTGGGTGAATTTTTAAATTTTTTTCCCTAAACCAATGTGTTCATGTATTTTGAACGAATGAGATTTTCAGTTTCCAGTTATATGAACAGTAATTTTATTGTCGAATAGGTGCAATTAGACATGGCCAAAAGCAATCTAAAAAAATGCATTCTCCGACACCTCCACCTCCACCCTCACACAATACAATTTTATTGTGCATAAGTAATAGATTATGGTGGATATTAGTTATAAGGCCGTCGTTAGAGACTTAATAATCATTTAGGACACTCAAAAAACTTATTCGGTTATAAGGACAATCTATTTTTTTTTCTTTTCCTACTGACATTACTTCCGAAACCCATCGACTTTCTTGCTAATGGTTATGTTTGTACCGTTTCTTATCCGCCTTCTTTGCTATTGTATTTCTCCGGAAATCCCACCGTCTTCTACCTCCGGCGAAGAAAAAGAAGAGTCAAAATACTTTGGGGTTATTAACATAATCCATCTGTTCCGTCACTTTTTCTTCTTAATTCTTTTAATAATTTGTTCGTTTTTGTTTCTTTTACTGCGGTTGAAGGATTTCTGTGAGTCAGTGTACCTTTTGAGTTGTTAAAGTGGGTGGCATTGAAATAAGGGTTTGGAATCATTAGTGGGTCTGTGATTTTCAAACTTCGCTCAACCTTTTTGACATACATTGGTAGGTGTTGAAATTTTTCTGCTTTTTTTTTTTCATAGTTAAATTACTCTTGTAATTTTTGTTTTTAATGTCGATATCATTTTCATTTCTCCTCTTAATCGACACCCTTCATAAGCTATTTGATTAAAAAAAAACTTCTTTTCTCGTGTTTTAAATCGGTGTTTGAGTTTGAAATGAGTGTCGTTTTGTTGTTTCTTGAAGTGGAGAATGAAGAAGTTGTTGATTGTGTAGTTCTTTGAATGGTTAACATGTGAAAAGGAACCATTTTCGTAATTAATCGATCTTGGGTTTGAGGATATTTGAATTAATGCATTTTTCAAGATATGGAAGCCTATATCCTTTGTGCATCTATGATTGTGGAAAAGAGAGGCAATCAAAAGGAGAAGGTTACGTTCAACAAAAAAAAAGAAGGTAAGAAGAAAAAACATCAAAATCTCAATAATACACAAGAAAATAGACTTAGGGAAGCTCTTCAAGAGGCCTCTGAAGATGGGTCTCTTGTAAAATCACATGCCATTGATTCAAAACCTTCTAATCATGATCAAAACTTAGGAACATCCTCAAGATCTCTAGCCAGGCTCCATGCCCGTAAAGAATTTTTATGGGCCAACGCTTTTTGGCTGATAGAAGATTTTTCTCTGAAGAATCAATTCCTATGCTTAGTGATGCGTATGATAAGTTTTTGAGTGTTTATCCCAAGTACAAGTGTAAGCTCAAGAAGTACCGAATTAAGAAATATTTTTCTGATTTACATGCTACTTGATGGAATGACATTGATGATCGATGCAGGACATTCTTGACTTATGCAAAGACATTAATGTCGATCGCGATGACATTGATGACTTATGCAAGAACATTGATGACTTATGCAAGGACATTGATGTCTGAAGCGGTGACACAATAACACATCTCTAGGAGAAACATTCGAGCATTCATAGATTGTGTTTTACTAATTAGTTGATGATGTATTTGGGTGCTTATAATAGATGGTATAGTCCTTTTTGCTTTCGCAAAGACAAGTCTGATCTAGGAGGCTCTTTATTACCTTCTTATGGGTTTCACTCACCATGGTGGCTTACAATTAAGTCTTTTTGGGTTTAGTGCTTGCTTATAATAGATGTGGATACTCATAGTTTGGGGTTGTTTTTCTTTCTCTTATGGTTGTCTTTGTCCTGTTTCTTAGGTTGCGGTCGATATAAGTGCTTTATGGCATTTGGCTAGCGTGGTTTCTATATTGGAGCCGGTTTATGAGCTTGCAACTATGAAAAGAGCTATCAATTGTTAAAGCGGCGTGACCATGATAGCTTTCGACCTTGTTTTTGTGTATATGGCTATTTGTGGGTGATCACACTATATTCTCATCGATTGTGGTTAATGGTGGGATAATCATGGTGTGCTTACAACAATTATGGTTGGTGGATTTTTGGTTGGGTTCTTTGGTGATAGTTAATCGGGCGAGGCCTATTAGTGTAAAGTGTGTTTTACTATGTGTGCAAGAGTTACCATCATCAAGAGATTGACAAGAGTGCCCTATATGATCATCTTGGTGGTCCGGGCTTATGCGCGATGACATTGCCGATTATGCAGGTGACATTGATGACTTATGCAGTGACATTGATGTCTCGATCGCGGTGACATTGACGACTTATGCGGTGACATTGATGTCGATCACGGTGACATTGATGTCGATCACGGTGACATTGATGTCTCGATGCAATGACATTGATGACTTATACAATGAGATGTCACTGATCAAGGTTGTCAATGGATCGCGGTGGTCAATACATCATTGTATTCAATGAATCGCGGCGGTCATTGCATCGGGGTGGTTAATGGATCCCGATGGTCAATACATCGGGGTAGATGGTCAATGTATGATGGTGATGAATACGCCACGTAGATTTTTATGAAGAAAAAATTGATTTATGAAATTTATTCGAAAAATATCAAATTTGATTTTAGAATAAAGAAGACGAAAAATATGAATTTTAGTGAAAAAATTATGATGATCCGAGTTTTAGATCAAAATATATGACGTTTATAAATATGATGAATTTAAAAATAAAAATAAAATAAAAACCTGCTGTCGTTCCTTTTTTTCCTTTTTTCTTTTTTTTCTTATGCAATGACATTGCTGATTATGTAGTGACATTGATGACTTATGCAGTGACATTGATGTCTGATGCAGTGACATTGTTGACTTATGCAGTGACATTGATGTCAGATGCAGTGACATTGATGACTTATACAATGAGATGCCATCGATCAAAGTTGTCAATGGATCGCGCGGTCAATACATCATGGTATTCAATGAATCGCGCGGTCATTGCATCGGGTGGTTAATGGATGTCGGTTGTCAATGTATGACGGTGATCAATACGCCACGTCGATTTTTATGAAGAAAAAAATTGATTTTTGAAATGTATTCG
The DNA here is from genome assembly GCA_026214975.1 of Gentiana macrophylla. Classification (NCBI taxonomy): domain Eukaryota; kingdom Viridiplantae; phylum Streptophyta; class Magnoliopsida; order Gentianales; family Gentianaceae; genus Gentiana; species Gentiana macrophylla. The sequence continues at coordinate 87,242,401 of CM047817.1, forward strand.
GAAAAATATATAATTTGATTTTAGAATAAAGAAGACGAAAAAATATGAATTTTAGTGAAAAAATTATGATGATCCGAGTTTTAGATCAAAATATATGACGTTTAGACATATGGTGAATTAAAAAAAATAAAAAAAAAAAAAAAAAAAAACTGCTTTGAACGTGTGGTGCTTTTTTTTTTTTTTTTTTTTTTTTTTCCTTTGAGAGCTTCTTTTTTTTTTTTCCCTTTCTTCCTTTTTTTTTCCCTTCTTCCTCTTTATCCACTTAAAATTAGAATGTCCTTATAACTAAATAAGTTTCCTTTTAAAATTAGAATGTCCTTATAACTAAATAAGATTTCGGAGTGTCCTATTACCCCTAATAAGTTGAAAATCAGTCCTTTTAAATAATTAGCCCTAGATTATGTCATAGTATACACATTGAAGCTTTAGCTTGGATGGATAAGTGCTTAGAATTTTACCATTAGGTCACAGGTTCGAAGTGCTTAGAATTTTATTATTAGGTCACAGGTTCGAATTATGTTAGCAACAACCTTTTATTTTTCGCTAAATGGAGTAGAAATGGTACCCCACTCCACATAGGATCCAACGTGGCAGCCACATCAGCAATTTTAAAAGATTCTGGTGCCCAGTCAGTGTTATCTGGCGAGTAGGACCATTTTTTAAGAAAAAAGACAACTTAGAGAACCATTTTCCTCACCGGAACAAGAGCAGGACTAAAATCCATAGTAGGCCAACTTAGAGGACCATTTTCTTAATTTTGCCACCTTTTCTTAGAGACGTGTTGCTTGCCCTAAACCGTTTGCTCCTGTGGCACCTTATGCCCCTGGATTTGCTGCTAAAGCATGATTCTGTTAGACATATTTTAGTTTCAATGATGAATGCCAGACTAGATGTTATAGAGCAAAGGCAAAAATATGTCTAGATTAAATGTATAGGTTTACTAGAGTTTGATCTTTGTATAGGTCTGATCAAACAAGCACTGTAAAGAGATCAGCTGACTTGTTCAGCAGACCTATCGAGGTCGAGAGAGGCAATGAGTCTAGGAAGCTCACCGATGATTGAAGGTGAGGTTCAAACTCGAGAATGGCTATGAAGAGGGTTTCAACTCGATTAATGAAGGCAAAGGGATCAAACTTAGTATTTAAAGTCAAGGATATGGGATCAGAATTTAAGGAAGTCTGTGATGACCTACACTGATCACATATGCCTTGTGTAGAAGGTCTAAGTTCCATAAAAGTTAAATGGTGATTGGAACTTGGTTATGTCTAAAATGGTGTACTCTAACTTAATAATAAAAATTTAAATGATAAGCAGTCAGCACTATAAGAAAAGTGAACATTTACGACATACATTTACTGCGTATTTTTAAGAATGCCGTAGATATTAACATTTTATGGCGTGCTGCATGCCGTAAATTTGGACAATTTGTGTGAATTTGAATTCATTTAAGACGTCAATTTCTGATTGATCTCTGAAGTCACATTCGAAGTGTGAGTTTTTTCTCGGTCATCTTATATAGTACGATTTAGCCTCTCCATTTTTTACATCTCTTCATCTTTGTAATCTTTTTCAAAGGTGATACAGTTCTTTTCTCGCCGAAAGTCCGTAACCTTTCCCTCTTCATCTCGATTACATCAGACACCACAAAAAAACTTTCACAAATAGCACGCTGTTTTCTCTTACATGCTGCCGGCGTCGAAGATTTTCAATCAGATATTGATGCATCGACATTCGTTGTCGTAGTAGTCGAAGTTGGGCTAAATTACAATTTTGGTCCTCTAACTAGACACGTTTTTTTTTGGCCTGGTTTTCTCCAAATGACAATTTTAGTCCTGTAAGTGGTCTTTTTGCAAAAATAGTCCTGAGCGCCGGAAAGACCACTTACGGACTAAAATTGTCGCCGGAAAGACCACTTACAGGACTAAAATTGCCGCCGGAAAAGACCAATTTTTGTCCTGTAAGTGGTCTTTCCGGCGTTCAACACTTACAGGACTAAAATTGTCACCGGAGAAAAACCAGGACCAAAATCGAAAAACGTGTCTAGTTAGAGGACTAAAATTGTAATTTAGCCGTCGAAGTTGTAGCCATCGCCGTTCCACAAGTTATGGCTGCTGCATCTTCTGCTCCTTTTGTTGAGCACAATTCCTGAAAAATGCCTTCATTTGCAAAGGATTCTTGTAAATTTTTTGAAGCGATTGCTTTTGTATTGATTTTGGTCATTAGTGTAATTGATGTTATCCATAGCTCGTCTCCTGAAAATGGAAATTATACACCTATCCAAAACTAGAAGAATAGCGTGATCGATGCTTCTATCCTTAGACAGAAGATTGGTGCCAATCGCACCATTATTGTCGATGCTTCAGGACAAGGGAATTTCACATCTGTTCAGGCCGCGATTGATTATGTTCCTGATGAAAATTCCGAGTGGGTAATTATTCATGTCAGGAAAGGTGTTTACAGGTAATTCAAGTTAAATTCTATGTTTTGATTACGAAAGTTTTGGATTAATTTGTGCTTTAATTCCACGGAAATTATTTTTGTAGATTACCGATGCATCGGACCAAAGGAAAAACGGTTCTTTGTCTTCTGTACACAAGCTGTTTGACCCAATGCATCAGAGAGTTTTACAGTAAGAATTTCAGCTTCTTTTATGTGCAATTTGTTATTATTCAATCTCTTTGTTTGGAACTTTGGTGTTTATCCTAATGAGATATATATATATATATGATTGTGCAGAGAAAGGGTACATATTCCGCAAAACAAGCCTTACATCTTCATGAGAGTAAATGGCCATAGAAGAACAACAATTGTTTCTTCACAAAGTTCTGTCAACAACTATAATACTGCCACTTTAGTTGTTGAATCCCCAAACTTCGTTTCCTTTGGTATTAGCTTCAAGGTGCACCCTCACATTTTCCTGTCCATATCCTAATTATATGAACAAGAGCAATAAATTGTATAAAATGCTTGGAATTTTTATGAATTGCTGTGTTTTCAATAATTGAGCTAATAATATATGATTGTGGCCTTGTTGAAATAGAACGATGCTCCAATTGGACCTGCTCAAACCTCACAGAACCAAATAGTAGCAGCAATGGCATGAGCAGGTAAAATCGCGTTCATTTTTATAAATGCATACATTTGAGCTAATTGTCTTGAGTTATGCTTCTCTGAATCTTTTAAGTAACATGCTTCTGTTATTTTTGCTAAGTCAAGTTAACTACTTGTTTCACAAGCTGTTTCTGTGATGCTAAATGCCCTTAAATCTGGATGATATGCTTGTCAGGATGTCTGAATATAAGTTGCTTGCAATCTGCTGATCAGTTTGCCTTGTCTGCTGCATATATGCTTAAGTCCAGGTCTATCTGTGTTGAGTCCTATAAATCACAATTTGTTTCGGTCTGACATGTTCTTGTTCGTTGAATAAATTGATGGTGAATGATTGATATAATTGAATGATGCTGGTGAATGTCAGCTTATGCCTTTTTGACGTAATTGTGTTTGGCTCAGTGAAGAAGATAGAATTTAGGAAAGATTTGTTTTCATTAGATTGTCTTTCACACCATCAGTACATATTCTTTATATTGATCAAATCTAACAGACTGATAACAAACTAGATATTCTCTCTTATCCACATTACACATGTCTCACTACACAGTTGACACTTGTCACACTATAATTATTCAACTCAGTAATTCTACTTCTCAACACCCCCCCTCAAGCTGGAAGGTGGGGAAACAACATTCAGCTTGCTTTTAAATATCTGGAACTGAGTTGAGGGCAAGGCTTTTGTAAGACAGTCTGCTATCTGGTCTGAAGATGGGATATCTTGAATCGAGATTTCTTTCTTCTGAACTAGATCTCTGACATAGTGCACATCCACCTCTATATGTTTGGTTCTGGCATGAAATACAGGGTTTTGAGCAAGAAAGGTGGCACTGATGTTGTCACACCAGGCCACAGGTGTTCTGGGAATCTTCAAGTGCATCTCCTTCAAAAGATGCTGCATCCACTGAAGTTCTGATGACAGGTTTGCCAGGGATCTATACTCTGATTCAGCACTAGATCTTGATACCACATTCTGTTTTTTTGAACTCCAGGACACCAAGGAATCACCAACATAAACACAGAAGCCTCCAAAGGACTTCTGTCGCAGATCATCACAAGCCCAATCTGCATCTGAATAACTACTGATATGCAGTGTATAACTGGGTTTGAAATGCAGCCCCTGATCTATAGTACCCTTGACAAACCTTAGCATTCTTTTCAAGGCATTCCAGTGGACATCAGTGGGTGACTGCATAAATTGACTAAGGGAGTTTACAGCATAAGTAATATCTGGTCTGGTGAGAGTTAAGTACTGTAAACCTCCTATGGCACTTCTATATAAGCTGGGATTAGTCATAGGTGTACCTTGGTCAGGTGCATAATGTCTGCCTGGAACCATGGGTGTAGGACAGCTCTTGACATGCTCCATATTCAACCTTTTGAGCAGTTGGCCTGCATAATGTCTCTGTGTTAGATACAACCCAGTGCTGTCTCTGTAAGCTTCCATACCAAGGAAGTGAGTTATGTCACCCAGATCTTTCAGTGCAAAAGTAGTGTTTAAAGTTTGAATAAATCTCTGTATCATGGTAGGTGCATTCCCTGTTACCAGTATGTCATCAACATATACCAGTACATACATCAGTGCCTGATCTTGTCTGAATATAAACAGAGAATTGTCAGATTTGGACTGTTTGAAACCCCACTGTATCATCTGATTCTTGAGAGCATCAAACCATGCTCTAGGAGCTTGTCTCAACCCATATAGGGCTTTCTTGAGTCTGCATACATGAGTAGGTCTGTCTGGATCCACAAATCCTTCAGGCTGTGGCATGAATACTGTCTCATTGAGGGGTCCATTTAGGAAGGCATTGTTGATATCAACTTGCCTGATGCCCCAGTTTAGAGTGACTGCAATGGCAATGACAACTCTGATAGTGGAAGCCTTGGCTACAGGGCTGAAAGTTTCAGTGAAGTTTATACCATAGGTCTGTAAGAACCCCTTAGCCACAAGTCTTGCTTTGTGTTTGAGTACTGACCCATCTGGTTTTACCTTCAGCTTGAATATCCATTTGTTCCCAACTAGTTGCTGTCTGGGGCTAGGTGGGACAAGTTCCCAGGTGTTGTTCATCATTAGAGCTTTATACTCTTCAGTCATAGCATATTTCCATTGAGGTACAGCTAGGGCATCTGACACTTTAACAGGTTCAGTAAGATGAGCCTCTGAGGATGACTCAACAGTGGCAGTAAAGGTTTTGGGTTTAAAGATCCCACTCTTGGATCTGGTTTGCATAGGGTGTGTGATGGTTTTTGTAGTTTGTGTAGTGGTATGTATCACATTCTCTCCCTCTTCTTGACTATCATGTGATGGTGAATTTCTGGTGCTTTGTGGAGGTGAGGGTGGTGGTGAATTGGTGTGATTTGATGTGGCTCCTTGTGTCTGTGGTGTATTTTCTGATATGTGTGACATGATGGATGGTGTGAGCTGATGATCCCCCCCTGAAGAGGGTGAGGATGTGTGAAAGTGACTGCCAGGTGACCTGTTGTTGGTGCTGCTGCTGCTGCTGCTGCTGGAGATGGTGGTTTGGGAAGATTGGGTGGGTATGGGGAGGAAGAGAGTGGAGATACTGGGATCAGTGTGAACAGATTTATGAGGACCCTGGGAGAATCCATCTTGAAAGGGAAAGGAGTGTTCATTGAAACTAACATTTCTGGTGATGTAGATTCTGCCAGAGGTGTCAAGACATAGATGACCCTTGTGATCTGTGGATGTGCCTAGGTAAACACACTTAGTGGAGTGGAAATTGAATTTATGGTTGTGGTAAGGCCTAAGGTGGGGAAAGCAGGCACATCCAAACACCCTGTGGAAGTTATAGTCAGGTTTGATATGGAAAAGGGTTTCAAAAGGAGTATGAAATTGCAGAACAGATGAAGGAAGGATGTTTATAAGAGTGACAGCATGTTTGAATGCTTCCCACCAGAATCTGAGAGGCATGGAGGCTTGAGCTAGGAGGGTAAGGCCAAGTTCAACTATGTGCCTATGCTTTCTTTCACTCCTACCATTTTGAGCATGAAGGTGAGGACAAGGGTGTCTAAATATGATGCCATACTCTTTTAAGATAGGAACCAAGCTTCTATATTCCCCTCCCCAGTCTGTTTGGAGACACTTAATGGTGGTCTGGAACTGATTTTCAACCAGGACTTTGAACTCTTTAAAGATAGCTAGGGCCTCAGATTTCTGTTTGAGGGGATATATCCATGTGTACCTAGAGTAATCATCTATGAAGTGTATATAGTAAGCAAAGCCATTGGTAGATTTTAGTGGTGCAGGTCCCCAAATATCAGAGTGGATTAAATCTAACACAGCTGAAGCATGAGAATTAGAAGAAGCATAAGGTAAAGCATGGCCTTTGCCAAACTGGCAGGCATCACAAAATTTCATTTCATTAAAAACAGGAACATTACAACTGGACAAGACTTGGTCTAAGACCTTCTTAGATGGATGTCCTAGTCTATTGTGCCACACATTGGCATCAACTTTCAGACTACTATGACTAACAAAGGATGATGGACAAGATAACTGGTTTTTGACTGAACTGGAGGAGAGCTTGGAGTGAATGGAGTTCTGTGAAACAGCAGCAGTAGTAGCATCAGGTGGAAGTTTGTAGAGACCATCAACAAGTGCCCCTACTAGAAGTGTCTTCCTCAGTATTCGATTGCCTTAACAAAACAAAGGAGATGAGTTAAACTCTACATAAACAGATTATCACATGAAAGTTTGGATATGCTGAGTAAATTCTTTGCAATGTGTGGTACATGTAATACTGAATTTAGAGTAAGAGGTGTGTGTGATGTGTGTAATATGCTACTACCAATGTGTGCTATCCTCAGTTTCTCACCACTACCAACAGTTAAAGTGTCATTACCAGCATAGGATGAGCTCAGGTGCAGATTATTGAGGTCTGAGGTGACATGATTAGATGCACCACTGTCCATATACCAGGACTGATCTCCCACTGACTGTGGTGTGGCTATGTATGCAGACACCTGCTTGGGGTTCTGACTTGAAGATTGCTGTCCTTGCTGAGTGTTCTGTGGAGGCATGAAGTCCTCTTCAAATCTGTGCCAGCAGATGCTGACTGTGTGTCCAATTTTCCCACAGAGCTGGCATTGAACACCTCTACCAGAGCCACTGGAGCCTCTACCACCTCTGCCTCTAGAGCGACCTCCTCTGGATTGACCTCTTCCCCTACTAGAGGTGTGATTGGACTGATGTTGTGTTCTGTTGTCAGGTCTGGACATGGACTTGGATGCAAAATGAGCAGTAGGTTGAGGATTATCCAGAGATTGAGTGGGATTAAACCTTGCAAGTAATCTTTCATGTGTGATGAGCTGGGACTGAACTTCCTGCCATGAAAGGGAGCCAACTCTAGTAGTGATATTCACGATGACAGCCTCATATTCCTTGTCTAGCCCCCCCAGTGTAGCCAAAATAAGTTCAGACTTTGACACTGGATATCCTGCTGCAGAAAGGCTATCTGAATAAGACTTCATCAAGGCTAAGTAATCTGCCATACTTTTCGTCCCCTTGGAGGTTTTAGTGAGAGCATCCTTGAGCTCCAACATACGAGCTTCGGATCGACCGTTGAAGAGGTCTTCAAGGTTTTCCGCACACCAAGCGCTTTCACACCCCATGATTTCAAGCGATTAACTTGCTCTGTCATGGAACCGAGGAGCCATCCCATAAGTAATCGGGTCAATTTGATGCCATTCTTCAAACGCAGGGTTTGGAACATTGCTCATCAACACAGCTCCACCAGGTCCTGGATAGGTCAGAAATTCAGAGGGTTTGGGAGTAATTCCCAGTAAATGCTTCTCCAATTTGTGACCACGAATTACTGGAAGTATGGTATACTTCCAGAGCAAGTAGTTGTTTCGATCGAGTTTCACCGTGCTTACTTGATTTAGATGGCCGGAGAAAGGGTTTGAGCTAACGATGACGAGATGATGAGATTTTGGTGGAATCGGTGAAGAAGGAGTCATCGTTGTCAGAGAAGGACTGGGAATAACAGGAGATAGCGAAGATGGCCGGAGGAAGACGCCGGATGAGTCAGATCTGGGCATAAAGCTGGAAGTAAAACCGAAAAGTGGCGGAGGGAAGCTGGTGTTTGTCGTATTGACAGCAGTGGACCTTACTCCGACTGAAGCGGTGGAGGAGATAGGAGGTGGAGTAGCCATTTCAGTCACCGGAGCAGTGGTCTGCTCCATACCTTCTCTGATACCAAGTGAAGAAGATAGAATTTAGGAAAGATTTGTTTTCATTAGATTGTCTTTCACACCATCAGTACATATTCTTTATATTGATCAAATCTAACAGACTGATAACAAACTAGATATTCTCTCTTATCCACATTACACATGTCTCACTACACAGTTGACACTTGTCACACTATAATTATTCAACTCAGTAATTCTACTTCTCAACAGGCTCATTGTCTGGCAATTTAAGGTGTGAATATGGCCTAAGATATCACAGTACATGCATTAGTTTTTCCTCACATATAAACCTCTCCCATGCTGCATGGTTGCTTTGTAGACTTCTCCCATTTGGGGTTTGAATCACTGATTAGCATTATTCTTGCTTTGTAGATTTCTCCCATTTGGGGTTTTCACAATTCCAGTTGCTCCGGGAGATGTAATAGTTGCGGGCACTGATGGTCTCTTTGATAATTTGTATAACAACGACATAACAGCCGTGGTGGTTCATGCAGTTAGAGCCGGTTTAGCGTCTCAAATTACAGTTCAGAAGATTGCTGCACTGGCCCGGCAACGAGTACAAGACAAAAATAGGCAAACTCCTTTCTCATCTGCTACCCAGGATGCTGGCTTTCGCTATTATGGTGGCAAGCTTGATGACATCACTGTCGTGGTATCTTATATCACAAGTGATAATAAAGTATGATCCCCCATCCCTCTCTCTTTTTTTAACAGATGCAATCTAGTTAGGTGGAGAGGCTACATAGAATATTTGCAATAAAGGAAAATAATGTAATGAAGACGCATATGCTTGTTTTGCAGGAAGTTGCTTCGGGCGGTGGATCTAGTTAGACACGTTTCACCATTTCAGGCATGAATATTTTGCCCATCTTTCAGAATTAGTCAAGATTATGCAGTATTAGGTACCATTTTGCAGACAGTTGTTTTAAAATATGTGTTATCTAAATCTTTCTACGAATGCTTACATGCATATAAAGACTGGATTACACAGAAGATATATGATGCACATACACTTTATTTGCATGGCACTATTCACTTTTCCGTGCACTAGTAGTTTGCATTTCTCATGCATGTATCAAGTTGCATTCTACGTTTTCCATGTAATACACTTTTCTCAATCAAGTTGCAGTATGCTGGTTCAGCTTGGGATGAACTGAAGCACATCAGACAAGCTATTGGTATTCTGATAAAGCTTCTTTTGCTTAGGTTCTCTGTTTGATCCCTGACACCTTAATGTGTGTATGTTAGCGTAACTCCGATCTTACAATTTTTTTCTTTCTGGAAAACTCTAATTCGTACATCAGAATCCAAAGAAAACATTGGATGAAATAACTCGCAATCTTTGCCCTGTGAGTCGGATTTTTAAGAAAGAACTTAATTCCACTAATTCTTGTGTTACATTAGCTCAAAATATCCTATGTTGCCTTTTATTGTACAGGTGCTTAGCATACAACAACTTTACAAGACCAACACAATGTATTGGGATGATAAGTATGGAACTCAGAGTATTATGGCTGCCTTTCATTTGAACCCAACAGTGCTACCAATTTTTATTCACTTCGAATGCGGATTGCCGGGGACGGAGGTTCATGTTTTTTGTTTTTATTCATTAGCTTTTATGTAATTCATGATTGAGTTGATGTATATATACTTTTATCGGAACATGATGAATTGTAATAAAATATGTATTTTTTAAATAAAAAGTTATAAGGAGTACAAAGTACAATGTTCATTTTCATAGTTTATGGCGTATGAATAAAGCAATTATGGCCTGCATTAATTTAAATTTATGGCATGCATCCAATTGGTCATTACGGCATGCATATGCATGCTGTGGTAGATGATTTTAGTGATTTTACGACATGCTATGTACGTTGTAATTTGACATAGATGCGCCATTTATGGCATGCTATGGTTTGAGTTTTACGGCTTGCTCTTGCATGCCTCAAACAAATTTTTCTATTGGGCTCAAACTATATTTACGGCGTGTATTTCAGATCATCTATGGCTTACAAAAGCATGTTGTAATTTTCAACATAGATTTATGGCATGTCCATCAATGGCTTGCATTTGTGTGCCGTGATTTATCATCTATTGCATGCCTTGCACGCCGTAAATTGGAAAATTTTCCTGTAGTGCAGCTGAAGTGTTTTATAAAACACAGCAGACTAAAAGTCAGCTGACATGTGTGTACATCAGCAGACTTACACAACAGATGTCTGCTGAGTGTATAATTCGAATTAAACCAAGTTTTTCTAGAAAATTAAATGGATAAGGATGATTTACAAGCCTTGGATTAATTAGTCAATCAATGGCCAGGATGAAAAGAACGTTGTAATGATTTCAGTGTCATATTAAATGGAATTATTCCATTGGTTGACAGATTGGACTGTCAGAAGGATACTATCAATGTCAGTCAGGTATAGCAGAGGTATTTTCAGGCATATTCAGATAATCCTCTAACGGTTATCATTCAAATTCAAATTCGACCAACAGGATTCACACCTATAAATAGTGGACTTCTATTTCGGATTGGAAGTAAGAATTGATGTAAATACAAGAAGTTTTTTAGCAAGAAATTGATCAAAGTGCAATCTGACCCTACGTACTGATACTCACAGAGCTTTAATCTACTGATCATGTTTGTCTTCAAGTGTTATCTGCAATCAAGTTACATCTAGTTCATAGACTTGAAGATCTTAAGCTACGGATCTTATCATCCTGATCAGAAGCTTGTTGAAAGCTGAATCACTTTCTTGATTCAACCCCTTCTTTTCAAGAAGTTTGCTGAAGATAGAGAAGCACTTTTGGAGTGTCAAGAAATGTTGTTTTGTGGTGGAGCTGGTGAAGAGGCAATCCAACCCTTCAAGGACCAGTGGAATACTTTGATGCAGAAATCCTACATGTTTCAAGTGTTCAATTTGTGAAGCCATAGTCATTGGTTAAGGACAAACAGTTTAGGGATGTTTTTAATAGCTTCAACAAGAGTCTCTGGTGAATTTCCTCCAACATCACAGGAGAAGAGTGGACTGACAGGATTACACCACCTGGAACCACTATCAAACTTGCGTATTTTACTTTACTGCATTTACATTCTGCAATTACTTTATTTGCATGCTTATCACATCAAATTGACTGAACTAGCTTCTGAGTCACACCACTTGCACTACTGAGTATCTAATACTTAGTATCATATTTAAACAACAAGTAATAAGGCTTAATTTAATATATTCCGCTGCAACAAATTCAGAAGCTTTAATAGTCGGCGAAGCACTTGAGTGGTCGATGAGACTATTGACCTCTTTGAGTTTGTATACCTCCAAAAAGTTTTTAAGTGTTAAGTTTATTCAAACCCCCCCTCCCTAAACTTAACAAAAGCCTTTTCTAGGGACCAACAGATTCAAATTCAATGTTCATGCCGGGAGGTCGGTTATTTGTCGTACATTAGATGCTCGAATAGTCTATTGGGCTATGCCACGATTTGGTACTCCTGCAATACCTTAGGCCAATATAGATTGGCTTTTTGGCCTTTATTTGACACAACAATGGCATCATGTACCAAGTTGATGTTTTCTACATCTGCTTCAACCACTTTCTGACTCTCGTGAGTTGCTGCAATATTACGATCCTTTGAAGGATCAACAACCTTTTATTTCCCAGCCCGGGTATTCTTAGCAGTTTTATATGCAATACTGGTTCTGAATTGTTTGCTACAAGAATTTCATAAACAACCCTCAATCCAACGCCAAATGACGATACGGGAATATCGTCGGGTGATTTTATCATGTAATTGGACTCCTTTGGGTATAAATACAATCAGTGAAATTGGAGATTTTGGTTTTGGATTATGGATGTGTCATTAAAAGATTGCCTACGTACATGGGTATTGTAAGGGATCAAGCCAAATAACATACTTCTGAAAGATTGATGAGGATGTTGATCCTTTTATATGAGGGTATCCTGCCTAGAGAGTTCATACATGAATCCCTTGAGTGTAGAGCCTATGTTTGAGGACCAGTGTGATGTCGTTATAGGGAGATCATGGCTCAATGAGGTTGAAATTGTGGGGGGTTCAATCATGGATTTTAGACAGTTATTGGGGATCAGTCGTGTGATCATGTCTAGTAATATCGTATAACTGCCTTTGGAGGTCAAATACGACTTGTTCTTGCCTTTGTTCTGCTATTTGGCTGGGTCGGTTCATTAACACTTGAGATGAGAACGGCTAAACACCGAGAGTGGCCAAAATGAGGTCGGCTTGTAATGGACTATACTTGTTTTAGCTAAAGGCCCAAATGTAGACTTATATTGTGATGGGCCATCGATCATAGTGACTCTCTTGAGACCAAATTGTAATCAAAATAAAATATTTTTGAGTTATATCCATGTCAATAAGAGAAAAGTAGCATCCGGCGTGTACTAAGGTGCAGCGAAACAAGAATGAGAAGTGATGACATTGTGATCTTTTAGCTAGATTCATTCGATTTTTTTTAAGAAAGATTGATTCAAAAATTAATTAAACGTAATTCATTCTTGTATGAAGATATCGTATTGCATTGATCACGCGTAGATACAAGTATTGTAATGGTGACTTAGACCATGCTACTGAGTTTTGTCAGTTGAGTGTGATGCTCAGCTGAGTCTGAAGAAACTGTGATATGATCACCACAGCATTGGGCTACCACCTAAATTTGGTGTTCAGCTGTGTAAAGTCAGCAGGTGATCAACCTGCTGAGTCTGGTTTGCTGAGTTGGTTCTCAGTGTTACTTGAGGAACACGTTTGCATTGTTTTCCGTTTTGGTGAAGGTTACTTCTGGGGTATTTTAGTCATTCACTGGGTTGACTGTTAAGTCGGTTAGGTTTAGATTCCTAAGGCTATGAATACCATATGTATTAATTGTAACTTGTAACTTTCTCGTGATAATAAAATAATCATCGTTTGTCCGTGGAGTAGTCGGCGCATTGCCGGAAACCACGTTAAATCTGTGTTCTTCTTGTTTTCGTGTTTATTTACTTGTTAATTGTTTATCTTTTACTCACAAACATCATCACTTCTTAATCGGTCCGTAATAACATGTATACATGTTTCTTTGCGCATGACATGGAATCATTGGAGACCTTGTTGTCAAAAAAATTCCCTCCGATCAGACTCTGTATAGGGGTAGTTTAATTTCCAGGTAGAGACGAACTCTATAGGATTTCCCTTTGATGACGCTTAAAATAGTCTATCCTACGACATCAACATTCTATCGATTATGAGCTAAAAATAGTTGTTTCGACATATAATTATGAACCATTTGAGCCGAATGTCATATATCAGGTTCATGAGTCGAGTATTTTACATTTAACGTTTATTTTCCCTTATTTGATATTATTTCGTGCGTTATATGATTATTTTTAAGATACGAAATATTGGGCTAAGCATTGTGGAAAATTTTTGAGCGGATTGAATGAAAGGATTGGGCCTAGGATATTCCAGAACCTTCCAAACTAAGTCGGCAGAAGAAAAAAGTCAAAAATACCCCTGATTAATCAGGAAGTACCGCCAACTTATCGAGAGTCCAGAATCTTCCGAAACGCGTTTTCTTGGATGAGGGGTAGTTCTAGGTACTTCTAAGTCGGTTAATTTAGTTAAAAATAAGAGGCATCAACCTCAGAATTCAGTGTGTCCAATAGTATGACCAATTGTACCTCAAAACTTACAATTAATATGCAATAAAAGTTCTCTATTTATGTTATGAGTTCTAGTCACGGAGTCGACGGATTCGCCTCCTAGGAAGAGATCCGAGGGAGATCTACACTCATCTTCGAGGGTATGATTTTATATCTTTTCTAATATGTAGATCTATCACTATTCTATTTGACTAGTATGTTTTGATTGTTTATTTAGTTTAATTATGTAGTAGTTAGTTTATTTTACCCCATGTATGTATAGATCTGATTCATTGGTGTAGAAATCATAAAATAGTCATCGCATTCTTCAGATCTGTGACGGTCTATATCGCTAGATTTGAATACCTAGTAAATTACTAGTTCATGATAATCGGCGCTAGCTACGTTGATCGAAAGATTTAATTTACATGTTAGTAGTCAGATCAACTATTTTTATATCCTCGTAAATTACCATGAAGGACTGTTAGTGAAGTGTTAATTTGGACATTGTCTTGATGGATCCTTAGGAACGTGCTACTCATACTCGATAGCTGCCTATGGAGGTTTTCAGTCTTGAGCCAGAAAATCTAAAACTTATTGCGTATGAACTAATACAACCAACGAATGAGGTTAGTTGCATATAGATTGTCTGATGTCCTTACAGTGGAAGTAGATAGGGTTAGGAGTTTACACCCGTAGCTGACAATGAATTATAATTTACTAACGAGGATGATTAAGCATGTTATGGGGGGATAACTAACTCATAATTATACTAATACCTTAGAAAGTCTTGTGTGCTCCGTTTGAACTTGCATAATCTTGTTTGTTTATTGGAACCACTATACTTCTTCCGATATTATAGTTGGTTGTGAACCGTTATTGTGAAAATTTAATCTCGATTACTTTGCGTTCTTACGAATCTATTTGGGATTCGACCTTGACTCGCAAGTTCTCTACTACGATAGACATAGTCCTATTTCTAGTATGTGCTTTACACGCAATCCAGATTTTCTGGAGCCGTTTCTAGGGACTCATGTCAAAATTAATTTTTAATTTGAGATTCAGTGTGTGTATATATTCAAGTCTGTTTTATTGAGTATGTTTTATAGTCTGTTTATACTGGAGTCGTACAAAGTCAGTTTTGTTTGAATCTGGAAAAAAATCGTATCCGATTAATCGAGGGTTACCCGCAATTAATCAAGCTTCCCAGATTCGGCAGAATCGGTTATGTCAATTTAGCATCGAGTCAGTAATCAGAGTCTGTATTTTTTAGCCTACCAGGCGAGTGTAACAGCCACCGAGGCAAGTCATTAACTTTTTTTTATTATTTTTGTGTCTTGTAGTATGCTACACGGAGTTCAGCAACCAAACTCGAGAGATTCATACCAGAGATCAAAAAGTTTTCTAGACAAAAGAGAAAGGAAGCTCAAGAGAAGACTGATAGGATGGTGGAAGATGTTAGTTCACACGATGGAGATCAAAGTGAGAAGGAAGATGGTTTCCATCTTTGGAGGATACAGATAACACAATGGCGCGGAATGGACAAAACGGTGTCAATGGAAGAGGAAACGGAGAAGGAGTTTGGTACAAAGAGATAGAAGAACTCTACTGAGTTATGCAATGCCAACAATTGAGCAGTTCATGCAAGCGATTGTTCAGTCAGAGAATGTGGCTGAGATCTTTCACCCAAAGACAAACGTGATACAAATGGTGACCAATTACACTACCTTCCATAGAGTACCGAACGAAGATCCAAGTGTAAACATCACTAACTTCTTGGAGATAGTCAGCACAGTCAAACTAGTAGGAGTACCTCAAGACAACATTAAGCTGAATTTGTTCCCGTTCACTCTGAAGGACAAGGCAAAAATATGGTTATTGTCTCTAGCATCAGGATCGATCCAAACTTGGACCGATTTACTGTAGAAATTTATGAATAAGTACTGCCCACCTGGGAAGGTACTATAGATGAGTCAAGACATCATGAATTTCAAGCAAAACCAACCGAGCTTTCGAACAAGCTTGGGAAAAGTTTAAGGAAGCACAACGGAGATGCCCTCACCATGATATCACTCTGCCCGTACGAATGCATAGTTTCTATCACGGATTGCAGCCCAGTGAACAAATAAGAGTTGATGTATCGAGCAACGGATGTTTTGCATTGCTGTCACCTGAAGAAGGTGAAGAAAAGTTGGAACAAATAGCACTTACAAGCCAATGGGGAACGCATCAAATTGAGAATGCAAAGGTAGCTGAAAGAGTATTTGGAGAAGATACATCTTAAAATATTTTATACCAGTTAATGGTAATGAATGACAATATAGACGGCATGCAAGACTGCATTGCCAAGGTAGAGAAAGTTCAAGAAGTTGAAGCAACCAACACCGAAGATGTGAATTATTTAGGTAGGCAAGGAAATCCCTATAGGGGCGGATATCGCCCGGGTTCTCACGACCACCCTGGTTTTTGACTAAGTGATCCTACAAATGAAGAGAGACCAAGACAGACTGGGGATTCATGCCTCAATTCAACAAGTCATGTGGTTGGGAAGCAGCCATGGATAAAATGAGCTCAACTGTGACCGACACGGTCAATCAACTCACAAAATCCATGACCTAGTTGAATGAAAACTTCACCATATATTGTTAGAAGAATGATGTAAGACTGACCAATCAGGAAGCCTTAGTGCAGAATCTGTCGCCAAGTGGGGAAAATCTCCGAACAAGTGTCAGCCCGTCCTCCGGGAGGATTACCAAGTAACACTAAGAAGAATCCAAAGGACGTGAATGCAATTGTGACTAGAAGCGGAAAGGAATTGTCTGGACCGTTTATACCAACTATCAAAGAAGAATCAGAAAGCAGTTAGCATCAGAACGCAGCAAAATTAGGAAGAAAAAGGGATGCGATTAATAGGGACACCACGCCGATTAATCGGGTGTCTGCAGATTCAATAGACGAGCAGGTAGAACAGCAACTGGCAGCAGGTAATTATCCATGAACTGAAACTATTAATCTTGCTACTTTATCCTATCCCCCTATGAAATATAAACCCGAATAATGATGATGCTCGTTATAAAAAGTTCATAGAAATGTTTAAGAAAGTGCAAGTGAATATACCCTTGGTAGAAGCTCTGGCCGGAATTCCAGAGTATGCAAAATTCTTGAAAGAAGCAATCTCCACCAAAAGGAAGTTGTTAGACCTTGAGACTATTTGCCTTAACGAGGAATGCTCGGCAGTTTTGCAACACAAACTGCCTTCTAAGTGTAAAGATCCTAGGAGCTTTCTCATACCTTGCACAATTAATAGAGGAAGGTGCCTAAATAAAGCATTGTGTGATCTTGCAGCCAGTTTCAATTTAATGCCACTCTCCATTTTCCTTAAGTTAGGCATGAAAGAGTTAAATGATACATCTAGAACCCTACAATTGGCCGATAGGTCTATGAAGCAACCTTGTGGAGTGGTGGAAGATGTGCTGGTAAAAGTTGATAAGTTCGTGTTCCCTGTAAACTTTGTAGTGTTAGACATGGAAGCTAACCATGATGTTCCACTGATCCTAGGAAGAACTTTCCTAGCAACAAGTAAAACCTTAATAAACGTTTATAAGGTTGAGCTAATTCTAAGGGTATATGAGGACAAAGTAGTATTCAGTTTGATGAAAACAATGAGGTATGCACAAGATAGGGGAGAAGCATGTTACATGCTAGATGCCATAGACGAGCTTGTTTTGAAATTACATCAGCAAGTGGCACTAGACCCTGAAGTAGCAGAGACTTTGCTCCTGAAAGAGGATGAAGGAAGTAATGAGGAAACTTGGCCTGGGTGTAGCGAAGGTCAAGTACGATAAGTAGAGCCTATATCTTCCGTGGATGTAAGAGGAACAATTCATAGACTTTCATGGCATAAGTTCTTTGACTTACAGTTGACTGGGAAGTTGCTAAGATCATCGCTGGAAGAGCCACCAAGGAATTTAACGTTGAAACCTTTGCCACTCACCTAAAGTATGTATACTTACAAGACGATACTCTTCCCCTCATAATTGCATCATCACTATCACCTTTAGAAGAGGAAAAATTGTTAAGATTACTGAGAGAGCATAATGGAGCATTTGGGTGGACGATTGCGGATATTCGAGGAATAACCCCATCGGTGTGTATGCATAAAATCTCTATAGACCCAGAGAAGAAAGCAGCGGCACAACCTCAAAGGAGGCTGATGCCACAATTGAAGAATGTTGTTAAGGAGGAGATTATAAAGATGTTGGAAATAGGAATCATTTTCCCAATTGCAGACAGTGAATGGGTGAGCCCGATTAATGTGGTGCCCAAGAAAGGAGGATTCACTGTTCAACCTAGTTAGTTTGATGAGTTAATCCCTATGAGGCTAATTACTAGACATCGAGTCTGCATCGATTTCAGGAAACTGAATGATGCAACTCGTAAAGATCATTTTCCCTACCATTCATTGACAAGATGTTAGAAATGTTAAGCGGTCATGATTTTAATTGTTTCTTAGATGGATATTCTGATTACTACCAGATCCATATTGCCCCCGAGGACCGAGAGGAAACAATTTTCACATGTCCTTATGGAACTTTTGCATACAATCACATGCCTTTTGGACTTTGTAATGCACCAGCAACATTCCAAAGGTGCATGATGTCACTATTTGCAGACATGGTGGAGGACTTTCTGGAAATTTCATGGATGACTTTTCTATATTTGGAGAATTCTTGGACAACTTGAGTAGAGTGCTGAAGAGATGTGAAGAAACCAACCTTGTACTTAACAAGGAAAAATGTCATTTCATAGTCATAGAAGGTATAGTGTTGTGTCATAAGATCTCAAAGAAAGGAATGGAGGTTGATAAGGCAAAAGTAGAGGTAATAGAGAAGTTACCCCCACCAAAAAACATAAAGACGTTGTGAGCCTTTCTTGGCCACGCAGGCTTTTATAGGAGGTTTATTAAGGATTTTTCTAAGGTTTTTAGACCTTTGACGGAATTACTTGCAAAGAGCGTGCTTCTGTATTTAGAGAAGAGTGCAAGCAAGCATTCAACACATTGAAGCAAATGCTTATAACCGTCCCAATCCTGGTAGCCCCAGATTTGGAACAAACCTTTTGAACTTATATGTGATGCAAGCGACACGGCAGTTGGAGCTGCCCGAGGAAAAAGGGAGGATAAAATCTTTAAGCCTATCTATTATGCCAGTCGTACCCTTAACAGTGCCCAAACGAATTATGCGACTACATAGAAGGAACTCTTAGCTATTATCTTTGCATTTGACAAGTTTCGACCATATTTGATAGGATCGAAATGTTAGGAAATCAATCGAGTAGTGCATCAAAATTTAAAAATTGATTTCCCGATCCAGGATCGTCTCCGTTTAAACAATAAATATATAAGAGAGGGTCCGGTACTATTACCTTGGTTGATCTAAAAGATCAAACTTATTAAAGTGATTAGAGATCTCATCAACCATAATCAACGTTTAAATAATTAATTGCTTTAATCGAAATAATATTAACCATTAATAATAAATCAATTTTTAATTTTAATTTTCTAATTTAAAACTATTTTAAATAAAATTAAAATCAAGTGGGTCTCTTTTGTTTCTTTACTTTTGATTCTTAATCAAAAGGATTCCTTTGGTTTGGTCCAAACCAAATTTAAAGGCATCCTGGGCCTTTTCCAAAAATCAAATATTTTTGGAAGAAGCCTAGGCCTATTCCAAAAATTTTGGAATAGCCTAGATTTGGTTCATAATCAAATCATATTTCTTTCCAACAAATTGGGTGATGCCACATGGCTTCCCAATGACCAAACTATTTGAACCATTGGTTAGTCACATGGCATTAACTAAACAAAAGAGAAATTACCAACCATGGACCTTATTGAAAAATAAAGATGCACAAAACAAAACAAGAAGGGGAGGGGGGACGGTGGGCCGACAGCCGCCGGTAGCCCGAAGGCCGCCGCAGGTGTGGCGGTGGTGCCTCCGCCGCCGCCCCAAATCCCATTTTTTTCCCTCTTTCTGTGCACTGTTTATGAATCAATATCATACATGATTTAATCTATTGGATCTAATTTACTACGCGAATAAAAGATGCTTATTGCTTAAGCTCGAAGACCGCTCTGATGCCACTGTTAGGAAATCAATCAAGTAGCGCAATGAAATTTAAAAATTGATTTCCCGATCCAGGATCGTCTCCGTTTAAACAATAAACATATAAGAGAGGGGACGGTACTATTACCCTGGTTGATCTAAAAGATCGACGCTTTGACCGTCCGGTAGGAGTAGATGTGCGCGAGCCGTCCAAGTGTCCGGCCTCTACTAGTAATCCACACGAGCACCTCGCCGGAATCCCGCCAAGGATTGCTACTAGAAAAACCCAACAGCTAGGTCGGCATTTTCTCTCTCTACAACCTCTCTCGAAGAAGCTCTCTTATTTTTCACAAGAACAACTAGCTCTTGGAATTATGGTGTACAAAAGAGCTAGCCAAGCCCTCGTATATATAGGATAGGTGGCGCCCCAAGTCTCCCAAATAATCCTTGGGTAACAAGTCTTGAGTAGAGTGGAGAGAAATAAAACATTTTCCTAATAAAATAAGAGAAATATCTTTGATTGATTTATCTCATTAATATTCAATATCTTATATTAAATATTTCCAATATTTTTTCAATAGCTTATATTGACTATATTTATCTTATTACCATAAAACTATTTTTCTAAAATCAATTAATATCCAATATTAATATTTTGATAATCTTATTAATTAAATTGCACAATCCAAGTGTATCTTATACACTAATGATCTGTGCCCCATGTGCCAAATAATTGGCTTCCGGAACATTCTTTAATTAGTAATATAATTAATATCTTGTATTAATTTATTCATAATAAATAAATACCACAATATCAATTTACCACTATAACCTTTATAGTATTAAGATAAAACTTTCCTTATTTGGTTATCAACTATAACCACATTTTAATCCGACTCGATGTTCATATGTGTGTGACCCGATAGGCTTCCGAATATGTTGGCCGTAGACATAAGGCGCAATTACAAAATGGCCTTCACCTCTAACGATCACGGATAGCGTCTAGCAACACGTCTGTGACCCCCAATCATCGGAAGAGTCAATACGCAATAACTACTACCTTTCATGTGCTCGGTTAGCGTGTAAATAGAATCCTATCGCTGTAATAATATCCATAAGGTCGTACATTGAGTGTCAAGCATTGACGACCGTATCTTATAATCTAGATATCATGCTCTCTCGAAGTAACTCAATTACTTCCACTTTGCAAAGATTCACAAGAGTAAGACATTTCCTATAATAAGGCCATTTCGGATATTCACCCCTACTCTTAGGGTACGCGATTCCCAGACAACCTAACATGTATACTCCGCATGCTTCAGTATCACACCCAATCACTACCTCATGATCGCCCCATGGTTAGGGGAAACCTCAATAGTGTCAAAGCATGACAATCCACACCGTGATGCCATGTAGACTCCGGTCCTAAGGATAATTACACAACCGTCACATAGTGTAACACTTAACAAAGGTAAGTGGGTCGATCCCAACGACGCATTCTCTAATACATGTCCACGTCATGTCCAAGTGTCTCTACACTTTGATAAACAAGATCTATCCCTGCCCTTAAAGACAGAAGACATCTAATACGTGCTAGCCTGTATGTACTATCAATGCCCTATTTAATAGTACATCAGCCTAGAGACATTTAAGTATCAAACTTATTAAAGTGATTAGAGATCTCATCAACCATAATCGCCTATCATGGTTTCTCTACCACGGTTTGATACTAAAGACGTTATCATATAACAATTCATAACCGGTTCTTTAAGAGAACAAATATATGACAACAGAAAAGCCATTTATTATATATGTATAATCATGAAGAAATAGTAGTGATGACAGTTAAAATATACCTATTTATGTCATCAATTATAACCTTAAATCGGAGTTAATTATATATATTTCGTATTAAATCACGTGTTTATATTTATTATTTAATGGTAAGTGATTATTAATATGATAATTGGTATTTAGCTGTTTTTATTATAAAAGAGCAATTAATTGTGTGATAAATGCTGATTTTGCAGATCATGATAAATCGGGAAGATAATTATCACGCAATCGGGAGATCTCAAGATAAAAGAGAAGAAAATCGGAGCATTGAAGAAAAGATTAATCAGATCAATTCAAAAGCATGGAGTGGGGAACAAGTCAGACGAACCGAGTGTGAAAACGCGTAAAGAGGGAGGCTCGGTCGACCGAGCCATGCCATTCGGTCGACCGAGCGTGTAGGTTCGGTCACCCGAGCCTAATGTGATAAATGCATGTCAATCTTACGGATTTTCCCTATGTCGGCTACAACTCCTATATAAGCAAAGCAGCCACGATCTTTGAGAAAGACACACCACTACAACACAAAACAATTCATACGATTTTAGATTTTGAGTTTTAGTTTTATTTTCTTTATGCTCGTACATTGTGGATTAATCGGATTCTCCGATTAGGGAGCGCATTAAAGAGTGGGAATCACTCTCGTCTTGAGGTATGACTATTCAATTATGCAATCTTTATTTGTAGATCGATGTATTTTATTATGGAGTAGTTTTTATTTGTATTGATTGCGTGATGTAGATCTATTTATGAACCCATGTCTTTAGGTTAGAAGCGTTAAGAAGTAATCATGATTTGTTCCGGCCGCGAATCGTGTTCGGTCGACTGAGACATGTCACTCGGTCGCCCGAGTCTTTGTCGTTCGATCGACCGAGTGTGGTAATGTGTGTAGGGCAATATTATGATCGGCCGACTCACGTCGATTCTCTCGAATTGGAATTAAAGCGAGTAATTAAACTGATCAACTTAGTTATTCGTCATCATAATTTAACATGAAACCCAAAAAGTGATTGTTACTTAGGATATAGATTGAATCGGCATCTAAAAGTCGCGCTTACCCTAGGAATGTTGCTTAGATGAGGTTACGGTTTATACCGGCATCCCTAGTCTCGTAATTGTGTCAGAAGTTATATGAGATGGAGGCATTAAAAAGCGAAGTCACGTAATGGAGGCACGATGATTTAGAGGGCCTAATTGGAGCTAAATCTACCTTAGGGGATGACTCCCGTAGTCATAATAATTAATCTTTAACGTTTGTTTTGTCTCGTTATCATCCTAATTCACATGGGGGAGTTATAATCTACTAGCGTAATCAATACCATTTGTTTAGATAATATCAACCGTATTATCCGTGTTTTAGTAGTCTTTAGTCTGTCTTTGTGTCTTGTGGTTGTCACTATTTTATTTATTGCATTTAGTTGGTCGTAGACCGCCCTTTCAATTTAGTTCTAATAGGATAAAGTTGTGTTTTGTTTGTGCCGAGTCTCTGTGGGATCGACCTCGACTCTATCTGGCTATACTACAATTGAACCTAGTTCTCTTGCTAGTGTGTTAGTAGGCATCGAGTTAATAGTTTAACTTGACCTCCATCAAGTTTTTGGCGCCGTTGCCGGGGACTCGAGTCATTAAATTAAGATATAGCTTATTTTGTTAGAAGCGGATTCGTGAATATTCGTGTGAATAAGAGTCAGATATTAAAAGCGATGTCGTAAAAAAAAAAAAAAAAAAAAAAAAAAAAAAAAAAAGCGTTCGATCGATCGAACCACGGCTCTCGATCGACCGAGAATTATTTTCTTTTACATTTACGATTACTGTCTTAGTTTTAAAACATTACGCTTCACATTTTATTTACGTTTTCCTTTCTCAAACTTATTTCGAGTCTGTTTTAGTTAGTTAGTTAAAGGCCTAGCCTTTACTAGTGATTAATTGTTTTATTGTTGTTTATTATTTTATAGTACGCTACTCGGAAATCGAAGGAACCGCTTGAGCCTTATAATCCTGAGATTGAGAAATTTGCGAGAAGGAATAGGAAGTTAGCTAGGGAACTGGCTAAGCAAGGAGGAGAAGATCCGAATCTTGAGGAAAGCGAGCAAGGAGTGGAAGAAGGACATACAACCGATCATTCTCGAGCATTACAATCAAAAGCGGAAATGGAAGGCATTCAGAACAATCCAAATCAGGTACCTAATCCTGTTGTTAATCCTGTTATCAATAATGCCAATAATGTGAATGCAAATGCTAATAATGAGAACCAAGCCTTAGTTCAAGGAGCGAGGCGTACTTTGCAAAGTTATGCAACGCCCACTATTGAACAATTCATTCCATTATCGTAGCACCGCAAGATCTTTGCGGAAGTCTATCACCCTAGACCTAATGTGATTCAAATGGTGACCAATTATTCTACTTTTCATGGAGTCCAAAACGAGGATCCTGGTGTTCACGTGACGAATTTCTTGGAAATCGTTAGTACTGTGAAACCAGAATTAATCCCGGAGGGTAACATTCGTCTTAAGCTTTTCCCTTTCACTTTGAAAGATAAAGCTAAGCAATGGCTTCTCTCTTTAGAGGCTGGATCTATTACTACTTGGGAACAACTGTTGCAAAAGTTCATGAATAAGTATTTTCCCTTAGGAAAAACTTTTAAGTTACGCCAAGACATCCTAGGATTTAAGCAACAACCTGGGGAGAGTTTTGATCAAGCTTGGGAGCGTTTCAAGGAAGCTATGAGGAAGTGTCCTCATCATGACATCTCTCTTTGGCTTTTAATGCAAACTTTTTACCATGGGTTGAGAGAGACGAAAAATTAGAGTAGACGCTTCAAAGCAATGGAGCGTTTGTTCTTTATCTCTGAGGAGGCACAAGGAAGATGGAGCAAATAGCGATGAATAGCCAATGGGGAGGCAATGACATAGCTACTGTGAAGATGGCCGCTGATATATTTGATGATAGTGCATCCACCAAAATCTTAGAACAACTTTCTATTATCAATGATAAGGTAGATGGGATGCAAGAGAGGATGACAAGAGTAGAAAAAGGGGCTGGAATCAAGGTAGCACCTCAAGGTGAGAATGCTGGTACTGAAGAAGCCAATTATGTCGGAGGAGGGTATAGACCTAATCATAACCATCCTGGATTCTGATATAGTGACATAAATGCAGGAGAAAGGCCTAAACCACCTACCCCTTATGTACCACAGCAGACTAAAACTTTTGGTTGGGAAGCTGCGATAGAAAAACTGAGTAATGTCGTCACTGATAATATGGGACAACTTTCAAAATCTATGGCTGAGTTAGCCACTAACTTTAGCCAATATTGTCAGAAGACAGATGCCAAGGTAACCAACCAGGAAGCTTTAGTCCAAAATCTCACACACCGGTAGGACAACTAGTGAGCAAGTCTCAACCTGGACCTCTCCCGAGGGTTGCCAAGCAACACCGAGAAGAACCCTAAGGATTTGAATGCGATCATGACAAGAAGTGGAAAAGAAGTAACTCCACCATCCCCGCAAGAGAAAGTCACAAAGAATAAGGATGGTGAGCCAAGCAATGAGACTAATACTTCGAGACCTTGCACGAGCAAAGGAACGATAAAGAACCTCTTTGGCCTGTAGAGTTGAACTTTACGATAACAAGTATCCAATTTTCACCGATGTCGACCCTTCAACTCTACCTTATCCTCCACCAAAGCCGAAGCCTAAGTTTGATAATAAGAGGTATAAGAAGTTCGTGGATATGTTTAGTAAGTTACAAATCAATATACCCCTAGTTGAAGCACTAGTTTGAAATGCCCGAGTACACCAAGTTTTTAAAAGACGCCGTCTCCACTAAAAGGAAACTTCTAGATTTAGAGACCATATGCCTTAATGAGGAGTGCTCACCATTCTTCAACATAAGTTACCCCAAATGCAAAGATCCGGGAAGTTTTCTCATTCCACTGCACCATAGGTAACGTATGTCCGAACAAAGCTTTGTGTGATCTAGGAGCAAGTGTGAACTGATGCCACTATCTATCTTTTTTTCGGAAACTAGGCATGAAAGATCTTAAGAAGACCTCAATCACATTGCAATTAGCTGACCGTTACATTAAAGAACCTGTGGAGTGGTTGAGGACGTTCTAGTAAGAGTTGAAAAGTTTGTATTCCCTGTCATTGTGTGGTATTAGATATGGAAGCTAACTACTGAAGTACCATTGATATTAGGAGACCTTTCATGGCCACTAGTAGAACTCTAATTGATGTTTACAAAGGTGAGTTGGTGTTAAGAGTGAACGAAGAGAGAGTTGCATTCAATGTCTTCGACACTATGAAGCAACTTTGATGATGGAGAGGATGCATGTTTCATGATGGATTCCATTGATAGGATTGTTCGAGAATTTCAACAACATGAAAGTATAAAGGATTTCTTGATACTTGTCTTAGAAGAAGAAGATGAAGTCAAGTGCGTGAGTAGTGAGGAGGAGAGGATGATATGGCCGGGGATGTAGTAGAGGGCCCAAGACCTGTAGAGGAAGTAAGTGTCTTGGAGATTGAAAGATTCTATCATAGACCAACATGGCATAAGTACTTGAACTTAAACTCACCGGGTCAAAATTTGAAGACCTCTTTGGAAGAACCTCCCACAAATTTGACTTTAAAACCTCTTCCCGCGAATTTGAAGTACGTATTTCTCAAGATGAGACCTTGCCACTGATCATATCTTCTTCCTTGACGGACTTACAAGAAGAGAAACTTATGAGAGTTTTGAGAGAGTACCATGGAGCATTTGGATGGACCATAGGCGACGTTAAGGGCATTAGCCCTAGCGTATGTATGCACAAGATCTCCGTGGACCACGAAAAGAAAGCGGTTGCACAACCTCAGAGGCGTTTAACCCCACAATTAAAGGAAGTGGTTAGGGATGAGGTTATAAAAATGCTAGAAATGGGAATTATATTTCCAATTGCTGATAGCGAATGGGTAAGCCCTATCCACGTAGTTCCCAAGAAGGGAGGATTGACGGTGCAAGCCAATGAGTTGAATGAGTTAATTCCTGTGAGGCTAATCACCGGTCATCGAGTATGCATAGACTTTAGGAAACTAAACGATGCCACTCGTAAGGACCATTTTCCTCTTCCCTTCATCGATCAAATGCTCGAGACCGATCGGGCATGCTTTCTATTGTTTTCTTGACGGGTATTCGGGATACTATCAAATCCACATCTCGCCCAAGATCGTGAGAAAACGACATTTACATGCCCATATGGGACATTTGCTTATAATCGAATGCCATTTGGATTGTGCAACGCCCGCGACATTTCAACGGTGTATGATGTCATTATTTGCGGATATGGTGGAAGACTTTTGGAAATCTTTATGGATGATTTCTCCGTGTTTGAGACGATTTTGATTCATGTCTCACACATCTAACACGAGTGTTGAAGAGATGTGAAGAGACGAATCTTGTGCTTAACTGGGAGAAATGTCATTTGATGGTCATGGAAGGTATAGTACTAGGCCACCGCATATCAAAGAACGGTATAGAGGTGGATAGAGCCAAAGTTGAGGTGATCGAGAAATTACCTCCACCTACTAATCTTAAAACTTTACGAGGTTTTTAGGCCACGCTGGATTTTATCGTAGGTTTATCAAGGACTTTTCCTTAATCTCTAGACCTCTTACCGAATTATTGGGCAAGGACGTACCATTCGTGTTTTTCTAATGAGTGCATAAAAGCTTTCAACGAAATAAAAAGTAGATGGATTCTGGCACCCGTTCGTCGCACCGGATTGGGATCTTCCATTCGAAACGATGTGTGATGCAAGTGATACTTCTTGTTGGCGCCGCTTTGGGTCGAGAAAAGGATAAGATTTTTAGGCCCATTTATTATGCAAGTCGGACTTTGAATGCTGCCCAAAGAAATTACGCCACAACGGAGAAGGAACTTTTGGCCGTTATCTTTGCTTTTGACAAATTTAGATCTTACTTAGTGGGATCTAAAGTCACTGTATGGACAGACCATGCGGCTCTTAAGTATCTCCTAGCAAAGCAAGATTCAAAGCCGAGACTGTTGAGATGGATTCTACTGCTGCAAGAATTTGACGTTGAAATCCGAGATAAGAAAGGAAGTGAGAACGTGGTGGCCGATCATCTGTCGCGCTTACAATTAGAGGATGGTGAGGAATTGCCTGAGATAGGAGAATCTTTTCCTGATGAACAACTTTTCTCCATCACCACCATCGGGGGACAAGGTGATTGTGCTGCAGTTTCTTCGCGAGTAGAGGTTGTGAAGGAGAAGAAACAACCATGGTTTAGTTTATTTGTTAATTATCTATCCGCGAAGTATCTACCACCAAATCTCACTGTCCAAGAGAGGAAGAAATTCTTCAAAGATATTAGACACTATTATTGGGATGAACCGTACTTGTTTAAGCTAGGATCTGATAATGTTTCTCGGAGATGTGTGCCCGAAGAAGAATATAATGATATCCTGAAGCATTGTCATTCTTATGAAGTTGGAGGACACTACGGGGGAGATAAAACTGCGGCCAAAGTCCTCCAATGCGGTTTTTATTGGCCGACATTGTTTAAGGATGCACACCAATATGCAAGAGGGTGTCATGCTTGTCAAATGACAGGAAATATTTCACGGAGGAATGAGATGCCACTCAAGAGCATTTTAGAAGTAGAACTTTTTGATGTTTGGGGAATAGATTTTGTTGGACCCTTCACTTCATCATTATCTAACCGATATATCTTAGTTGCTGTAGATTATGTATCCAAATGGGTTGAGGCCATTGCTTCCCCCTACTAACGATGCTAGGGTTGTGGTTAGATTCTTGAAGAAGAACATTTTTCCAAGGTTTGGGACGCCAAGGGCAATTATAAGCGACAATGGTAGTCATTTTTGTAATAAACCTTTTGAGCGGCCGATGATTAAGTATGGGGTTCGACATAAGCTAGCATCGACATATCACCCCAGGACTAGTGGATGGTAGAAGTCACCAATCGAGAGATAAAGCGTATCCTGGAGAAAATCGTCAATCGACCGAAAAAGGATTGGTCGTTACGTTTGGACGACGCTTTATGGGCTTATCGGATCGCATATAAAACCTCGATTGGAATGTCACCATATAGGATTGTTTTGGAAAGGCATGTCATCTACCAGTAGAATCGGAGCACCGGGCCATGTGGGCAACAAGGATGCTAAATTTTGATGAGACGTTGGCGGTGAGAAGAGGATGTTAGAATTAACTCGCTGGAGGAGTTTCGTTTAGAGGCATACGAGAATGCCAAGATTTTCAAGGAGCGCGCGAAGAAGTTCCATGACAAAAGATTCGGATAGGACCTTTCAAGAGGGTGATCTAGTTCTCTTATACAATTCGCGCTTAAGACTCTTCCCGGGTAAGTTGAAATCAAGATGGTGTGGCCCATTTCAAGTACACCAAGTCTTTCCTTCTGGAGCGGTGGAGCTATTCAACTTCAAAGACGAGTCCAGATTTGTGGTCAATGGACATCGTATTAAGCATTATCATGGGCTTCCGCCTGCTGCTGAGGAGGAGGTTATGTACCTCGATGACCCTGTCTATGAATAAACCATCTTGAGCTTAGTCGAGCTAGCGACTATAAACTTAGAACTACTACCAATAACTATCTTTTTCGTTTTTCTTGTTAATAAAGTAGCATGCGCCTATCACGGTTTTTTTTTCATCTCGCCATGTTCCGAGTCTAAGTTCGGAATAAACGAGGTTTTTTTCCTTGATAGCCGTCATGTGAGTTTTTATTTAGGTTTAAATCCCTTTTGGTCTTGTCCATGGAAGTATAAAGTAAAATGGCTTAAACTGTTTTTAGATATTTATATCTAATTACTGCCACGTTATTTTATAACCTCCATAGACATGGTATTTGACGATTTCGTGGAGCTTGTTTGTTTATACAGGATGTGTCTGTCTCTACACGCTGTGCCAGTGATTACTCCGATATTGTTCCTTTACTTGGGAGCCGTTTCCAGAGCTAAGTCTTTCATCTTGACTCTCATTTATTTTTTTTGTCATTGAGGACAATGCCATGTTTAAGTGGGGGGCAGGGGACTTAGCTATATATTGTGCTATATGTTGAAAAAGTCAAGGGGCGGAATCTCGAGACAATATTGAGTCAAATTTAAAATTTTTATGGATAAATGCCAAGTTGTTTAACTCGTACCCTTAAACTTGTGAAGTTCTTATACTTAGAATTAATAGGAAATGAACCAAGTCGCGTGAGTACGTGGTCATGTTATACTTTTACGATAAATTGTAAGTAAACTTAAGGATATTCATGCCAACAATTGCAAGTAGTTAGGTATTGTTCAATTACTCAACATGTGAATCGCTGAGTACCGCATGAATTATAATAATTGAAAGAAGTATGTGTACATTGCGTAGATAATTGGTTATGAGGACCTAGTGTCGACATTTGCCGACTGATGTATTCTGATCTTCTAGCCAACAAAAGCGGAGTAATAAGCTTGGGACGTACCTGTGTTTTGACAATGTATTAAAACACTGGTCTTGTAGTAAGTTACCAAAGTAGCCTCGCGCTTGTGGTAATATTCGATGCTAATATTTGATCTAAGATAGAGGGATGCCCTAAAAAGTTTTCCTTCTTGAGATTGATAGTATCTGAAAAATATGAAGATATGAAAAAAATATTCAACTCTTTAAGAGGCTTTGAGTAGTACTCGGTCTCCAAGTCCAAAAACCCTATAGATACGCTCTTGCTTATTGTTCTAGTGCTTTAACCATTGCGAGGCATAAGAAGTATGGATGCTGATGTTGGTGAATTTAGATATGAAGTCTGCATAAACTCTAATCTTGCTACATTTATATAAAACCAATGCACATGCACACGATCACGTCGATTCATAGCGAGTAGTGAATAATGCATATCTTATGAGCATGACTGGTATGAGTTGACTCGGGTTTCTTGTGTAAGTATGAGTTGACCACGAAAAAATGTTGTCTTGGGAATAACTTGTTGATGCTTTGTTGGAATGAAGCAAAGTTTAAGTGGGGGCATTTTGATGACGATTAAAATATACCTATTTATGTCATCAATTATAACCTTAAATCGGAGTTAATTATATATATTTACGTATTAAATCACGTGTTTATATTTATTATTTAATGGTAATTGATTATTAATATGATAATTGGTATTTAGTGCTTTTTATTATAAAGAGCAATTAATTGTGTGATAAATGCTGATTTTGCAGATCATGATAAATCGGGAAGATAATTATCACGCAATCGGGAGATCTCAAGATAAAAGAGAAGAAAATCGGAGCATTGAAGAAAAGATTAATCGAGATCAATTCAAAAGCATGGAGTGGGGAACAAGTCGAGACGAACCGAGTGTGAAAACGCGTAAAGAGGAGGCTCGGTCGACCGAGCCATGCCATTCGATCGACCGAGCGTGTAGGTTCGGTCACCCGAGCCTAATGTGATAAATGCATGTCAATCTTCCGATTCTCCCTATGTCGGCTACAACTCCTATATAAACAAAGAGCCACGATCTTTGAAAAGACACACCACTACAACACAAAACAATTCATACAATTTTAGATTTTGAGTTTTAGTTTTATTTTCTTTATGCTCGTACATTGTGGATTAGTCCGGATTCTCCGATTAGGGAGCGCATTAAAGAGTGGGAATCACTCTCGTCTTCGAGGGTATGACTATTCAATTATGCACTCTTTATTTGTAGATCTGATGTATTTTATTATGGAGTAGTTTTTATTTGTATTGATTGCGTGATGTAGATCTATTTATGAACCCATGTCTTTAGGTTAGAAACGTTAAGAAGTAATCATGATTTGTTCCGGCACAGAACTGTGTTCGGTCGACCTAGACATGTCACTCGGTCGCCCCGAGTCTTTGTCGTTCGATCGACCGAGTGTGGTAATGTGTGAGGGCAATATTATGATCGGCTTCGACTACGCCGATTCTCTGAATTGGAATTAAAGCGAGTAATTAAACTGATCAACTTAGTTATTCGTCATCATAATTTAACATGAAACCCAAAAAGTGATTGTTACTTAGGATATAGATTGAATCGGCATCTAAGAAGCGCGCCTTACCCTAGGAATGTTGCTTAGATGAGGTTACGGTTTATACCGGCATCCCTAGTCTCGTAAATGTGTCGAAGTTATATGAGATGGAGGCATTAAAAGCGAAGTCACGTAATGGAGGCACGATGATTTAGAGGCCTAATTGGAGCTAAATCTACCTTGTGGGATGACTCCGTAGTCATAATAATTAATCTTTAACGTTTGTTTTGTCTCGTTATCATCCTAATTCACATGGGGGAGTTATAATCTACTAGCGTAATCAATACCATTTGTTTAGATAATATCAACCGTATTATCCGTGTTTTAGTAGTCTTTAGTCTGTCTTTGTGTCTTGTGGTTGTCACTATTTTATTTATTGCATTTAGTTGGTCGTAGACCGCCCTTTCAATTTAGTTCTAATAGGATAAAGTTGTGTTTTGTTTGTGCCGAGTCTCTGTGGGATCGACCTCGACTCTATCTGGCTATACTACAATTGAACCTAGTTCTCTTGCTAGTGTGTTAGTAGGCATCGAGTTAATAGTTTAACTTGACCTCCATCAAGTAGAAATGATCCGACCCGGTCGGATCCAGTCCAACCAGATTGGCTTTAGGACACTATTTCAACACGAAAGTCACTGTATTCACTGACCACGCAGCTCTGAAATACCTTCTAACCAAGCAAGACTCCAAGACGAGATTGTTGAGATGGATTATATGCTTACAAGAGTTTGATGTAGAGATCAAGGATAAAAAGGGATCTGAGAACCAGGTGGCTGATCACCTGTCAATATTTACTTTTCTAGAAGATGAGCAACCAACTGAGATCAGGGAGAGCTTTCCTGATTAACAACTTTTTGCCGTTTCAGTAGTAGCTCCAGTTGAATCTCAGCCCTGAAAAAATACATCAAGAGTGGGCAAGGTACTAACATTGTAAATTATCTAGCAGGAAGGTACCTACCACCGGAATTCACGAGTGCCGACAAGAAAAGGTTCTTTGCAGATCTAAAGCATTATTATTGGGACGATCCCTACCTATACCAGATGTGCCCTAATACCATTCTTCTGAGATGCATCCATATGACGAGATTCCAAGTATTCTGAGCCAATGTCATTCTAGATAAGTTGAAGGTCACTATAGGCCAGACAAGACAGCAGCAAAGGTACTGCAGTGTGGATTCTATTGGCCGACAATTCATAAATCTGCTTACGAGTTTACAAGAGCCTGTCATTCCTGTCAAATGACTTGTAACTTTTCCAAGTGGAATGAGATGCCAATGCATAGTATCATAGATGTGGAGTTATTCGATGTGTGGGGAATTGATTTTGTTGGGCCTTTCACATCATCAAAATCAAATCGTTACATCCTTGTAGCAGTTGATTATGTTTCCAAATGGGTGGAGGCAGTGGCCTCACCTACTAATGATGCCAGGTTTGTCCTGGAATTTCTTAAGATGAACATTTTGATGAGGTTTGGAGTGCCCAAGGCCATAATTAGTGACGGAGGGAGCCATTTCTGTAATAGGTTGTTTGAGAAATTGATGTTGAGATATGGGGTTAGACATAAGATTGCAGCAGCATATCACTCCCAGACCAGTGGACAAGTGGAGGTCATGAATAGAGAGATAAAAAGGATCTTAGAGAAGACTGTGAATCCCATGAGGAAGGATTGGTGTCACGGATTTTATTAATACAAAATAAACAAGTAATAAAACCGGTTAACCTCAAGTGCAAGGATCGTAGTATAGAGGCTATGCCGGGTCGATCTTCTGGGAACTAGATCATTGTTAATCCTAGCTTTTGTTTTAACTAACTATTGTCACGAATCTAACCTAACTGAACATCTAACCTAAACAAGTATGCAGAAAAAGTAACTAGACAGAGGATTGCTCCAATGCTAGGCAAGACTGAAAGCGATAAAAACTAAACTAAAGTGCAGGAAAAGTAAAACTAAAGCTAAGCAATTCAAGTTTAAAGGATTAAAATCAATTTATAACGAACGAACAAGCAATCGATCCACCTATCCTATCAACATTCAATTCTAATTCGGATTAATTCGTGATCTCTACTCAAGTCGTGATTCACCTAATCGAAGGCATAAACTCCTACTCTCGTAGACAAGTTCGTTTCCTAATCTTTTATCTCTCGATGTTAAAGATTACGTCTTTCTAACCTAGGCGTGAAATCTTTCAATTTCTAATCTAGAGATTTAATCTAATAACTTTCGTTTTGATTAGATTAAAGGTCTAAACTTTTATCATGGTGATCTAACATTAACATGACTCTCATCAAGTTAAAACAATCATAAAAGCAACGATCTTTCAATGTAATTGCAATACATAATGATAAACAATGATAAAAGAAACAAACTTCAAGTAGAAACTCACGAATTAATCACGAACAAAACTGAATTGTTGAATTGGACGGCTTCACAACGCTTGTTCAGAGAGGGATTAGCCTCTTAGCATCCTTTGAAAGCTTGAAATTGATGAAATAAAGAACATAAATCTGACTATCTAATCTAGATGTTTTATTGCATAAAAACTGGAAAATAAATGAGTAAAAACGCAGCCAAGCTGCTCCCTAGGGTTTAGGGATCGAAATTGTTTTTCTTAGGGTTGATTATGCGCTGCTATATATAGAGAAAATCAAGTCGGTTGCTACAGTACCGCTCCGGACGCTCGTTCATTATCATGGACGCCCGTCCAGGACCCAGCTCCAGTATTTTGCTCATAACTTCACTTCTAGGGCTCCGAATGAGGTGATTCAAGATGCGTTGGAAAGCTATTTCAATCCTATACAACTTCCATCAAGACAACTTTCCCTGAAAGTGCCTACAAGTGTGGACAAAATCCCCATGAAGTGCCTGGTTCCGGTTTCTTCAATGATTCTTCACTTAAACATCTTCCAACTCTTCCATCTTCATGTGATCATCGTTTAAGCTCCTTACTCATCATGAAAACGTACTAACAACATGATAGAAACATGCAAAATGTAACATCATACGAATAAACATAAAACACCGATAAAATCACGTAAATATCTCGATTTTGCATTTAAACACATTTAAAAATCGTTTACTCAATAATTCGATAAAACCAACACTTTTCTATAAAAAGTACTAAAATACCAAGGATATTGTTACGGGAATAACGTCATATAAATCATAAATTTCACCCTTAACAATTGGTCTTCGAAATTAGATGATGCTCTTTGGGCGTACAGAACCGCTTATAGGACCACAATTGGGATGTCACCGTTTATGATAGTGTTTGGAAAAGCGTGTCATTTACCGGTAGAACTCGGGCGCCGAGCCCTATGGGCTACGAGGTTCCTAAACATGGATGAAAGTTTAGCCGGTGAGAAGAGATTACTAGAATTGAATAAATTGGAGGAATTTAGACTTCAAGCATATGAGAATACATAGATTTACAAGGAAAGAATGAAGCACCTGCACGATAAAAAGATTCTCAACCGCACGTTTCAAGTTGGAGATAAGGTGCTGTTATATAATTCACGTCTTCATCTTTTCCTGGGAAGTTGAAGTCTAGATGGTTTGGACCACAAGTAGTCACAAAAGTCTTCAATTCAGGTGCATGTGAAATTAGGAATGAATACTTTAGGAAGACTTTCATAGTAAACGGCCATAGGCTGAAGCATTACCTAGAGCACAAGTATGACCCTGAATTGGAAGTCTTTATATTGGACGATCCACTAACAAATAAATGAGCCCTATTAGTACAGTCGAGCTGGCGACTATAAATTCAGAACTATTTCTAAACCTTTAATTACTGTTTTTTTTTGTTTTTTTTTTGAGTTGTTTGAGTCAATAATGTAGCATGACAATCGCAAGGTTTTTTTTCATCACATATATCTTTGGTCATCTGACTAGAGATATATGTGGTTTTTTCTTTCACGGTTCTCATGTGATACCCTTGTAAAAGTTTCCGCATCTTGCTTAGGCCAATAAAGAATAAAGTGGCTTAAATTTTTTTTGCGCATTCCTGAGGTGTGCACACTTACCACCACCTTATTTTATTTTTTGCCCTTCGCATGTTACTCACAGTTTTTGGAAGTATTCTGGAATGCAGTTAAATACTTGGAAGATGGATGACCTAGGAGCTAATGATTATGCTCCATGATTCACTATTTGACTTAACAGACCAATTCCAGAGCTAAGTACCTTTTTCTATTCTATGTTTTTATTATTACTCATTGAGGACAATGCCTATAATAAGTGGGGGGTAGGCGGTCTTAGCTGGTTAATCGATAAAGGGAATAATTTTGAAATTTTAACACTGTTTTTAGCTTGCCTATTGAACGTTCCGAGTAAGGAATCGGTAGAAAAATAGCCCAAGAACAATTTGAAGTTAGATATAGCATATTCAATTTAGTATGGAAGAATGAGCATGTGTTATGTTGCATTAAGTAGTAACTTATTAATTGCTATTCTACCGGTGCACTCAATTATTTGAGCACATAATCTGAGTGAGAAGTGTTTGAAATTAGATGATGAGTTGTTTTAACCGGAAATCATTATTTGTCTGTGTATATACTTTAACTAATTGTTGTAGGATAAGGGAAGCAACTTGAATGCCATAAGAGGTAAACCGGGACAAAACGGGCTTGCGAGTGAGAGAGAAAAAAGAGTGAGAAATCTGCCCCCAAAAAACAAAAAAAAGGAGTATATATATATATAATAAAGGCAGTGAGGGAAGTGAACTCGTAGGAAAAAGGGCAGGACACTCACATAAAAAAGAAACAAACGAGGACCTAAGAGTAATACTCAGTCCCCAAGTCCACCCGGCCCTATTAAGGTACCATGTTGTGTAACCAAGTCTAAAGGCAAAGTGAGCGAGTGTATGTGCAGGTAAGTTAAGATTGTGGGGTTAATACAACTTGATTCTCATCACAAACGCACTGTCACGAAGGATTTATCACACGACACATTGATGCATGGTAAATAATGATTAATGGTGAGCGTATGGATTGTTTCTTGATGTGTGTTCTACTGGAAATCTGTATTGAATATGTGGTACTTGATGGGGATTGCTCTTGGAGGTACATTCCGCCTTGATACTCTGCTCGAGGAAGAGCAAAGGGCTAGTGGAGGGGTAGTTAATGATGCTTAAAATAGTCTATCCTACGACATCAACATTCTATCCATTACGAGCTAAAAATAGTTGTTTCGACCTATAATTATGAACCATTTGAGTCGAATGTCATATGTCGGGTTCATGAGTCGAGTATTTTGCATTTAACGTTTATTTTCACTAATTCAATATTATTTCGTGCATTATTTGATTATTTTCAGGATACAAAATATTGGGCTAAGCATTGTGGACAATTTTGGAGCGGACTGAATGAAAGGATTAGGCCTAGGGTATTCTAGAACCTTCCAAACTAAGTCGGCAGAAGAAAAAGGACAAAAATACCCCCGATTAATCGAAAAGTACCGCCGACTTATTGAGAGTCCAGAATCTTCCGAAACGCGTTTTGTTGGACGAGGGGTAGTTCTAGGTATTTCTAAGTCGGTTTATTTAGCTATAAATTAGAGGCCTCGCCCTCAGATTTCAGTGTGAGTAATTGTACCTCATATTTACAATTATTATGCAATAAAAGTTATCTATTTATGTTATGAATTCTAGTCATGGAGTCGACGGATTCGCCTCCTAGGAAGAGATCCGAGGGAGATCTACACTCATCTTCGAGTGTATGATTTTCTGTCTTTTTCAAGATATAGATCTATCGTTGTTCTATTTGACTAGTATGTTTTGATTATTTATTTAGATTTATTATGTAGTAGTTAGTTTATTTTACCCCATTTTTGTATAGATCTGATTCGTTGATGAAGAAATAATGAAATGGTGATTGAGTTTTTTAGATCTGCGACTGTCTATATCGCTAGATCTGAATACCTAGTAAATTACTAGTTCATGATAATCGGTGCCAGCTACGTTGATCGACAGATTTAATTTACGTGTTAGTAGCCTGATCAACTATTCGCATGTCATCGTAAATTAGCATGAAGGATTGTTAGTGAAGTGTTAATTTGGACATTCTCTTGATGGATCCTTAGGAATGTGCTAGTCATAGTCGATAGCTACCTAGGGAGGTTTTCGGTCTTGAGCCGGAAACTGTAAAACTTATTGTGTATGAACTAATACAACCAACGAAGGAGGTTAGTTGCATATAGAATGTCTGACGTCCTTACAATTGAAGTAGACAGGGTTAGGAGTTTGCACCCGTCGCTGACAATGAATTATAATTTACCAACGGGGATGATTAATGCATGTTATGGGGGGATAACTAATAACTCATAATTAGACTAATACCTTAGAAACTCTTATGTGATCCGTTTGAACTTGCATAATCTTGTTTGTTTATTGGCCCCACTTTAATTCTTCTTATATTATAGTTGGTCGTAGACCGTTATTGTGACAATTCAATCTCGATTACTTTGCGTTCTTATGAGTCTCTGGGAGATTCAACCTTGACTCGCCAGTGCTGTACTACGATAGACCTAGTTCTATTGCTAGTAAATGCTTTGCACGCGATCACCCTTCCACCCCAAATCAGACTCTTTCCATCCAAATCATTTGTGCAAGAACTATAGGCAATAGCCGATGTGTTCTGCAACAACCTTGTTTCAACGAATCCACATCTTACAAAAAGTGCCCTCCAAAAATCGATCTTTTCATGTCGTTGAATCCATAACTTGCTTGTTTCTAGCATGATCTCATCAGATGTTCCAATCGCCGTAATCCTAAGATTAGTTAAGGGACATGTCTTACGTTCGGAAAGTGCCTGCATTAAAACAGTCCATTGTGCATCGTTCTTGATTCCATAATTTTTGTAGCGGATCCAACACCATTTAAGATGGATTGGATCCCTGCACATCAAACAGAGTTCACAGTTAGGACTACAAAAATAATAGCCCTTCTTTCAACAAAAATAAACAACAAATTGACAGATTCAACAATTCAAAAAGGCAAAGACCCATACCTGCAAATTGACAGATTTCATGGATATTTTTTTACTCTTGAGGTCGTCCCATGACTCCCATCATGGCAGTTTGCCGTCTGTAATATGTCTGTATTACATTGTATGGCATTGTATATGTCTGTATTATATTTATCCCATTCTCAAGGTCCATCCTTGCTTGAAGAGATTCCGAGAAATAATACACAATTCTTTGTACTGGGGTCCCCTTCTTGCAAGCAGAACGCGTACATACTGAGCAATTTCTGGCAGCAGCTTGAAGAAGTATTGCAATTTCAAAGTCTTCCATAACAATTGTTGGTAAACTGGAAGGATCTTCAAGGCGATTGCCTTATGATTGAAAAAGCATCAGCATTTTCGTTTTTCAGAGATCATCTCCTGTAATTGAGCTTTAGCTGATTTCATGATGACAACAGCAGAGGAACATGGATTCTTGGTTAAAAGATCAGAGCTTTGAATTCCGGGATCTTCAGCAGACAAGCGCTTCACTTTTGTACCATAAACTTTAATCCCAAATGGATTTGCAGGTGGATGCGAGCAGGGCCGTCCTGGTGTATTTTTGGGCCATAAGCCTAATTTTTTTGGGAGCCTTGATTGTTTTTCAATGTTTTTTTCTTCAATTTTTGTGGAACATTGCCAGCAAAGTGCTATAACTATTAGCATTGATCACTTGTCACTTGACATTTTTAGAAGTAATAGTGTGTAATCCATATGAATGAAAGCAAATAATAAGATGTTTTAGGTAATTAGCTAAACGTAAGTCTTAAATAAACAGATAAAGAAACAAATAACGTCGCAGTTCACAAGCACACGTACTGATGTAATGCATAAAAAGAAAATATTAAAACAAAACTATACAAATTTTTATGAAACCAATAAAGAAAAATATACAAAACAAAAAATTTTAGGAAAAGAGTACGTATGGTTATGAATGTTTCATACTTGCTGAGAAGGTTTAAACACTTCCATTCTTGCAGTTCTCAGAGATACAAGACACTTAGACCTCGAGGATTCACTTTTAAGTTCTATTGAATCTAGTCTTTGTGCAAGTCCAATTACATTTGATTGTTGGCCAAATATTTCAATTTCCCTAAATGATCCAAACATCCTAAAATCACTTGTGCTTCAGATAAAAGCGCACAATTACAAAATGTTAGAAGGATCAATTCCTATTACAATTATTTTCATATTACACTACAAAGCTATGATTTCAACTTAGTCTACAAAAGTACGGTGTTATTGTCCAAAAGGAAAAACACTCCTACTACAGACAGATCATTCAAGATCTAATAAAAGTACTTCTAGAACCATCAAATGGAAAGATATTACTCTTCCAGATGAATGGGTTCTAGAAATTTAGTCCCATTACACCGTAAATTACCGTAAATTACGAACTAAAACATGTTACTCAATTCACTGATGGCAAAGTAAAACTTCTTTTTGACAGAAGAAGAAGTACAAGTGCTCGATGCACTGATCCTAGATCTGTATCTGACGATACTTCTGATACTATTGCTCTAGGCAGAGTATCACAAATCCCATCGGTTATAGGCACCTCCAAACCAAGAAATTCAGTTTCCGATGTCCCTGTTACAAGGTTAATTAAGAAACGTAGATTATGTTTCACAAACATCAAGATCTTTTTACCATGCTGACAACGAGATGGGAAACGAACCGACAAACCCTCCGGAACCTATCAGCCCCTTTTTTCAGTCATTACTGATAATTTTAATGAACTAAATATAATTGAAAAAGATTTTACAATTAATAAAAAACTTCTTCAAGATGAATTTTACTCTGAAAGGAATACAAAGAAAAGAACTTGGTTCTTTGACAAATTGCTGTTAAATCGACAAGAAATTCAAAACAAATACTACGATTTTGTAAATAATTATAAGATCCATATACATTTCTTTGACTGGTTTGAAATTTATTCACTAGAATATTGTATTGACTACCCTTTCTCAATCATCATCAGTCTTATTCCCATTCGTAATAAAAATCCGGAATGGGAAACTATCCAAAATTCTGCAAAAATAAAATATTTTCACCCACCTTTCCAAAGCCTAAAAATACAGCACAAAGACCAATCTATAGAAGCTTATCCAATCAAAATGCCCGGAGAAGACTACAAAAGAAATATAAAAAATATTATTTCACAAAATAATTACACAAACACTAATCTTCACACAATTGGAAAACAATTAGAAAAAATGGAAAGACACATGAAGATTACACAAATAGAGAAAACTCCTCAATCTGACCATTCAGATACTTCCAACGTATTCAAAAACCCAACAACCCCGGTCTTCAAACCATACCAAGTGTCTTCTTCATCTATCAACGATATCCAAAAGAAAAAATCTGATTTATTTAAAGATTTACAAAACATGCTTCAAAAGATGTCAGCCAATTCATTTTCTGAAAATCAAATATCACCTGACATCCCGACAACAACATTACAAGTTAATACAATTGGAAAAGAATATGACTTAGAATCACAAACCGACACTGATACCTCAATAGATCAAAATCACATAAACAAAATAGGATGGAATTCACAAAATGTTCCAACTTATCCTCTTGACATTATACCTGTCGAAACTCAAATTCAAAGGAGTTTTAATGCATCATCCATTTATAATTGGAACTTAGATGCTATGAATGAATATCAAATTATATCCCTCCTACAGCAAATGACAATGGCTGCAAATGCATATAGAACGCAACACGGGGTCCAAGATAGGACTACCGCGGAACTACTAATTGCAGGTTTCTCAGGACAATTAAAAGTATGGTGGGATTTTTATTTAACACATGACCAACATGACCAAATACTTAGTTCACTTAAATACGATGAGGAACAAAATCTAATTCTTGATGAGCAACAAGAACCCATACATGATGCTGTATCTACTCTAATACATACCGTCTCAATATATTTTCTTGGAGATCCAACAGAATTAAAAGAGAGAAACACAGAACTCCTCTCAAACCTACGCTGTAAAAAACTCAGTGATTTCCAGTGGTATAAAAATAATTTCCTAACAAGGGTAATGCTTAGGGATGATTCCAATCAGTCTTTTTGGAAAGAAAAATTCTTGGCAGGACTACCAACCCTGCTAGCAGAAAAGGTAAGAAATAGAATTCGAGAAATTTTAGGCAAACAAATTATTCCATACGACAGATACACATATGGACAACTAATTAGTGTTATTCAACAAGAAGGAATGAAAATATGTCAAGACCTCAAACTTCAAAAACACATAAAATATGAAATGCAAAAAGCTAATCTTGAACTTGAAACCTTTTGTCGACAATTTGACAATAATCCTTTTAGACAGGAATCCTCTTGCCAAGGAAATTGCAAAAAATCCAATTATAAAAGCAGAACAAACTATAAGACAAACAATAGGAACCTAAATAGAAATAACAAACAAAACAAAAAACCCTCAAACAATAGTTTCAACAAAACTAAAAAATTTAATAAACCAAGTCCAAATTGGGTAAAATACATTGAATGTTATAGTTGCCACAAAAAAGGACATACAGCTAATTATTGTAAATTAAAAAGAAAACTTATTGAACTTAATCTGGAGGAAGAAATTATAAACAAAATCTCAAACTTACTTATAGATTCTGCTAGTGAAACAACTAACGATGAAAGTTCGGATAACAATGGAAAAGCAAAAATGGACGATACACTAGCAAGTACTTCTGAATCAGAAGGAAACACTGGAAAAATGTTAAATGTTATCTCAAAAGAACAACAAATTTTTATTGATATATTACAACAAATCAATGATCC
Organism: Gentiana macrophylla; assembly: GCA_026214975.1. NCBI lineage: Eukaryota > Viridiplantae > Streptophyta > Magnoliopsida > Gentianales > Gentianaceae > Gentiana > Gentiana macrophylla. The sequence continues at coordinate 87,285,180 of CM047817.1, forward strand.
AGCTATACAGCAACAATATCTCAAAAAATTATTAAAAACTTTTAAACATGAACCATTAGCATCAAGTACTTCCAGGAGTACTTACGATTTAACGACAATTTTAAATAGAAATAAAAATAAAATAGATAACATTAGAAATCAAGATCTACAAAAACATATTAAAGAAATAAAAAATAAATTAAGAGAATTAAAAAAGAAAAACAAAAAAAATGATTCAATACTAATAAAAACCATCAATGAAACATTGAAAACAATAGTGACACACATAATGAGAATATTGAAGATATTACACAAGAGCTACAAAACATCACAAATACCCCAATTGATTTCCTTTTTGTTTTAAAAGAAATTACATCAAGAAAATATATCATAAATATTACAGTCAAATTTATGAATGATTACGAAATTAATACTATTGCACTTTTTGATACCGGAGCAAATTTAAATTGTTTAAGAACAGGGTTTGTCTCTATAAAATTCCTACAACAAACCCATGAAAAAATTTCAGTAGCAAACAATTCAAAACTAGTAATCTCTGCAAAAATAGAAGCTTCAATACTCAATGATGGGGTCTCTTTAAAGACATCCTTTGTAGTTGTCAATGATATCCATCACTCTGTAATTCTTAGCACTCCGTTTATAAACCTTATAACACCATACAAGATTTGTCCAGATTCTATTACCTTCAAGATAAACCACAAAAGACACATGTTTCCTTTTTTAGAAAAACCCAAAACTAGAAGTCTAAATTTATTGAAAGCTTGCTCTATACATGAAAGCACAATTAATAATATAGGTTTTTGTGCAAAAGGACTAATTTGTGACTTAATAGAGTTTCCAGGACACAGTTATTTTATAAGGACAAAACACATCTTATTTGACTAAATTACCCTTTTTTCCTTTCCCCTATACGTGTTCCTTTTCCCCAAAATTTTGGTCACTCATGCGTTGAAGCCACCGTCCACCATTGAACGTTGCTCGAATCAAATTCTTGAATCCCTTCTCCTTCATTTCTCACCTTATTCTTTGAACGCTGGAGAAGGCTCTGTTCAGCCGCATCTTCTTCTTCTCCGGCCACCTCTGTTCAGCCGCATATTCTTCTTCTCCGTTCACCTCTGTTTAAGACCCATCTCCGATCAAATCATACCAGAAAATATGGCTGCTGATTCTGTCTCGATTCGGTTCTGTTTATCACACAATTTCTGTCTTGATTCGGTTCTGTTTTGGACACCATTGTTGCAGAAAAAGAAACTCCGGTGGTTGCAGGTGCTTCTTCTCCGGCGACTGAAACCTTGGTGTTGTAGCAGAGAGCTCCGATTGATGAATCTGTTTTTTTTTTTTTTTTTTTTTTTTTATGAATGGAAAGGAAAGAGTAACAGATAGATTGTGATTGAAATTGATGAATGGAAGGGTGATTGGAATTGACGAAGAACGATTGAACGATTTAACGATTTGAATGATTGGGGATTAGGGTTTGTGGATTTTCGGCTGCAACCACTGCTCCGCCCAAGTCCACTTTCCGGCCAAGAGAAGGCATGCTGTTTTATTTTTTTGTTTGTTTTGGTTTAGGGTTGTTACTATTAATTTTGTAACGTTACTAGGATGTTACGACATTTTTACGGACTGTTACGACTTGTTATTGGCCGTTACTACATTTTACGGGTCACATTACTATTTGTTTTTAGTCTGTTACTACTTGTTTTTAGGATGTTACGACATTTTTTTGACTGTTACGACTTGTTTATTGGCCGTTACTATATTTCACGGGGTTGTTACGACTTGTTTATTAGACGTTACGACTTGTTTTTAGACCATTACTACTTTTTCATTGGATGTTACGACATTTTAAGGGCTGTTACTACTTGTTTCTTGATCATTACTATTTGTAGAGGGTAAAAAGTAACAAGGGTTTTTTTGTCCAAATATTTTGTTTTTGTCCTTTATAACATCCGAAAAAAAAGAATGTCCTTGCAGACCCATTTATGTTTTTTTTTGTCCTTGTAGCCCCTTCCCCCTTAATAATATAATACATAACAAGTAATTCGAGCTTAATGAACTTCAAAAAAGATGCTTCATTACAAAGAATAAATAAATTGCTTAACCAGCCAACTATAAAAGAGAAAATACTAAGACTACAAAATATATTCACATTAAAAATTTGTGCTGAACTACCAAATGCATTCTGGAACAGAAAGCATCATATGTTTGATCTGCCCTATGAACCATATTTCAAAGAAAAGGACATACCTACTAAAGCTCGGCCCATACAAATAAATACAGACCTTAAACAATTTTGTAGAAAAGAAATACAAGATCTTGAAAACAAAAAATTGATTTCTATAACAAGATCACCTTGAAGTTCTTCTGCTTTCTATGTTAATAAAGCCTCTGAAATTCAACGAGGAACTCCAAGACTAGTCATTAATTATAAGCCACTTAATAAAGCATTAAAATGGATTCGCTATCCAATACCTAATAAAAAGGACCTTTTAAATAAACTCCATGATGCTTTCATATTCTCAAAATTCGACATGAAATCAAGTTCCTGGCAAATACAAATAAAACCAAAAGACATATATAAAACAGCTTTCACAGTTCCATTCGGGAAATACCAATGGAATGTAATGCCTTTTGGTTTAAAAAATGCACCTTCTGAATTTCAAAGAATTATTAATGAAATATTTAATGATTATTCAAAATTCTGTATTGTGTATATATTGATGTACTTATATTTTCAAAAACTATTGATGATCATTTCAAACATTTAAAAATATTTTTATATGTAATTGAAAAAAGCGGTTTAGTAATATCTGAACCCAAAATGTCACTTTTCCAAACAAAAATAAGATTTCTTGGGCACTATATTACTCAAGGTACTTACACACATTGAAATATCTATAAATTTCACTACAAAATTTCCAGATAAAATTCTTGATAAAAAACAATTACAAAGGTTCTTAGGGTGTTTAAATTATGTATTTGACTTCTACCCGAATATAAACAGACTAGCAAAACCGCATCATGACCGTCTAAAGAAAAACCCTACATCTTGAAATACAACACATACAAAAATTGTTCAAAAAATTAAAAAATAGGTCACACAGATTCCATGTCTCCACTGGGCAGATCCTGAACTTCATAAAATTGTAGAAACTGATGCTTTATATATTGGTTACAGAGGAATTTTAAAGCAAAAACAAAATTCTAAAGAACTAATTGTTCAATTTACCACTGCACATTGAAATGATACCCAAAAGAATTATTCCACAATCAAGAAAGAGATTTTAAGCATTGTTTCATGCATTAAAAAATTTCAAAGTGATTTATTAAACAAGAAGTTTTTGTTACGTATAGTCTGTAAGAGGGCAAAAGAAATTTTACAAAAAGATGTACAAAATCTTGCATCAAAACAAATATTTGCACGATGACAAGCGATTTTAAGCATTTTTTATTTTGATATTGAATTTATAAATGGAGATACAAATTCAGTTCCAGATTTTCTTACACGAGAATTCCTACAAGACAGATCCGATGGCTTCGAAAGTTGACAAAGGCAAAAAAGTTGCAAATTCAAGTACTACAAAACCCAATATGTCTTGGTATGACATTGTATTCAAAGAATAATAAGACGCCAGCAGTATTGAAGAATCTGGTTCCTTAGACCCGGAATCACAAAGATTTCTTGCAAAGTTATTACAAAGCCCTGAATTTCGAAAAATGAGTTTATCTCAACCAAACACACAAAACCTACTAGAATTACCTACATCATCATCATCAAAACCCATTGTTTTAACATCAAACTCATTTCAACCACTCGCAAAGCCTTCAACCACACAAAACACAAACACACAAAAAACAGTTTACACAGTAAAACCATACTCCCAAAATATTACTACAATTGAAGCCAGTTTTCACAAACAATATCCTTTTCAATCCCTCCAACGTTACTTTGGAAAATGGTGGTTTTACAAACCTTGAGATTTGCAAAAAAAAACCCCAATTTTTTACCAAACAATCATACAAGTTACTCAGTCAACGAGGTTTGATCACAAATATTATCAAAATAAGCAAACCACACCTGCATATTCAACTGTAAAATTCACAAAGTTATTGCCCCAAGAGATTGGTATGGAGCTCCTTCTGAGCCTATCGCATTCCCAGAAGAATACAAAGAACAACATTTTTATAAAACTACATTCAACTATTGGGAATATCAATAGGCATGGTCAATGCTTTTTTCATTCAAAATCAAAACAATCAACATACTTGGTTGATGCATTTCGATATAAAAATTACGGATATCTCAGAATTTCCATCATGGTGGGTTCAGTGGTGGGATTACTTTGGTTCAGTACCCGAAATACAAAAAACCAACAGTGCTTGAATCATTCAGCTTTTTCAAAACAAAGTACAAGCCTTCCAAAGCGAGAAAAAATTTCCAGCATTTGCAACTTTAAGTACAAAATTCTATCTACCATGGATTGTGAATCGGTACGTAGATTATTCTGATAATCCTATTCAACTTATCCGACAAAGATATAATGTAAGATGGTGGGAAAAATGCAATATTGTAAAAAGTTTATTATCAGTACACATGGAGGCATGGTTACAAACAATAGGAAGACCCCAACAAATTCAAGTCCAACCTACTGCAAAGACAAAATTCTCGGAAAGGAAATCACAAATTGCAGCATTACTAGCTGCGTCAAAAACAGATGACGAATTACGACAAATTCTGTTCTAATATGCCTCAAATTCACAAACGTCACCTCTCAGTTCCATAGCATCGGTAAACGTTGATGAGGACGACGATGATTATTTACCGATACCTTGAAGAAGAAAAAAAAAGACAAACAAACACTACATTCCAAATTCCAAAATAGTTACCTGTAACACTCACCTGCACAATGCTTTTCACCTAAAATATATATATACATAAATATATTTATGCACACGGATATATACAAATTATCTATATATATATATACACGTATACACACACAAATAAACAAAAAATTTATGTTTTGCGTACAAGATAGATGAAAACAACAAATCATGACTCTGCAAAGACTACACTACAACACTTATCACAAGACGACAACACACAGCTCAGCAAAAATCAATATGGCAGACAAGACAGACATCACTAAAATTAAATGGAACTCATTTATCACAAAACAACAAAAGATGACTCAGTAAAGATATACCACTACAAATGGAGGACAAAACAAGACATCACTAGCAAGTAATGGACATCACTTATCAGAAGACGACAACACACAGCACAACAAAAATCAATATGGCAGACAAAAGAAGACACCACTTACAAATGAAGACAAGACTTCAATTATTACATTTATTCCCAACTGCATATAAATAGAAGCATTCATAAAGGAGGAAAGCAGACTCCTCTTCATACCATTTACAAAGTTTTATTTTCTCTGCAAAATAGGAACAAAATTTTATTTTATTCATTAGCAAAATCAAAGACGGCAAGAAGGAAGAGTGACTCTTCTGACATTTGTATCTCTAAACATTTTCAAATTCAAAGAAGGAATAAATTTTTACATAAAGGTTTTACATATTTCATGTTTATGTTATTTCATGATTATTAGTCCTTCATTTTATTATTGTCTTTGTGTTATAATCATATATATTTATTGTGTTACGTTAGGCATAATGTGAAAAGGTCAAAGTGCTGAAAATGAAATCAATGGATAAATGTTGGGCTGGCAGAAAAGTTATAGCCAACTAACTAATACTACATTCGTTCCAAAATATAATTCATCCAAGATATTTTCACACAGATTAAGAAAGTGGTTGAATGTCATAAATTTGATGGTTAATGTCTAAAATGTCCCTCAACTATCATTAATGTCATAGTTGTTAAATAATGAAAAGTGGTTGGAATGATAATAAATTATGGATAAGAAAGAGAAAAGAGAAAAAAAAATGTTGCATTGATAATGTAGAATGACTTATATTGTGAGACAAAATGAAAAATGTAGGATAACTTATATTTTGGAACGGATGTAGTATAACACAACTCAGAAAATGTATAGCAGTTGACCATTTTTTCTAGGGGCCCTAATATCATTATTTGAGGGAGGCCTCCCCCAAGGACGGCTCTAGATGCGAGTTTTAATTTCCTTGAATGGATCAGCAAGATAAGCAATCGGGTCTAAATATGCAACTTTAGATTGATTGAAATTCATGTTTTTAATTTTTCGGCTGATTACCTGATTTGCTATATACAATTTACAGACAAGTTTATGAAAATTTAATTGATTGATTAAAACAAGGGGCAATTGTTTAACGAAGCAGGACGTTTTGTCTGTTTGTAGGAAATACCACTTGGAAAATGGATCCCTGAGAATAAGCATAACGAAGCAGGACGCTTTTTCTGTTTTGTCTTATTAAAACAAATACCACTTGGAAAATGGATCCGTGGGAATAAGTATAACGAAGCAGGACGTTTTGTCTGTTTGTAGGAAATATATTCACAATTTATGCCGACCCGTTAAAAACAATGAAGAACAATCCACTCAAGAACAAGTTAAACAGTTTCGACAGACCCTTTTTTGTATTTTTTTTGAAGCAAAGATACGATTGAATTTATTACTAAGAAAAAGGTTCAGATTAATATATTTGTGTGATATGGTGAGACGTCTTTGGAGAAAAAGACATGTATGCATGACCTATTCAGTCAATATCGTAGACGTTTATATAAAACTTGTTGGAAAAGTGTATCGTTTCTCGAGTGATATACGGAACAGATCCGTAATTAACAGAAGTAATTACGAAAAAAATAAAATAAAGAATAATGAACACAAAATTAAAACTTCAAGAATTTGATCAGATTGAGGGCTCCACCGTAGGAGATTTGGGTCAACCGACCCGCTAAAATAAATATTACAGTATGAAATTTTTTGTAAGTTCACATCGACATGTGAGATTGGCCCCCTAATTTTTTATATTGATCTGTATTGACCCGTATTGAGCTATAATATATAAGACTAAGTATAGTAATTACAAAATATGACAAATTTTTGACCCGTAATCCCAAATTCCTGGAGCCTCCCATTGACATGAGCATAATGAAGAGCAACAAGTAAAGTTCTTCATCTGAAGAACATGAAATAGAACTTGAATTCATAATAAAGGAACTCGAATTCAACTGATATTCAATGCTTAATTCTCTCACTAACTTAATTAGGATGATCCTCTAGCAATTTACAGGATTACAATTAGCTTAAATTGGAATTTAACCTCCAAACATCTTCTCAACAATATCCAACGGATAGCAACCACCTTTGTCTACAAGGTGTTTGATAAAATCCTGAGAGAAGATGTATTGTTGTTTGAAATCTTTCTTCTTCATCTTAACTTTAGCTCATATATATTAACACCCCAACAAGTTGGAGGTTGTTGGGACATCCGACTTGATTGTCCAACTTGAAATTTTTTTCCTTCATCTTAGCTTCAGATCATTTGTTGACATTGAAGATGTTGGAAATACCAATCTGATTATGTAACTTGTGGAAACTGTGAGCATCATAGGTGTTAGAAAAAGTGACTTGACCTCTCAGCAGGGCAAGTCAGCTGAACAAGTCAGCTGAGCAATATCAGCAGGGTTTGCCAACAGGGGCTATGCCCGCAGGGCAATGTCAGCAGGGCAATGTCAGCTTGGCAAATATCAGCAGGTTACGTCTGGTGGAGTCATCAGAGCTCACATATGGGGTACTTTAGTCAATCAGCTAGTATTTAGTCGTGGCGGCTAGGTCTAGGGTTTGGTGACTATAAATACTCATCTGTTGTAACCTAGAATATTTGCAGTGGCATCAGGAGCAATTGTGCAAGCAATTGTAGAGTCAGTAAAATCTTCAATGATAATATAATCTCCTCGTTTCTGCCCGTGGACTAGTCGGCACATTGCCGGAAACCACATTAAATCCTGTGTTATTGTTTCTTGTGTGATTTATGCTTTCTCGTTTATTCTTGATTATTGCAATCCGTTTTAATCCCTGGCAGTCCTGTCATAACAAACTGGTATCGGAGCGTCAAGGTTATCATCAGGGAATCAAAAATCTATTCGAGTTTGGTTGATTGTCACCAAGATCGTAATTGATGCTAGGTTCTGAGATCAACGTTAGATCTCCGGCGAGATCAAGATGTCTGGGTTAGATGCAGAGATTGATAAATTCACAGGAAGGAACAATTTCAATTTGTGGCAAATCAAGATGTGTGCTCTGTTGAAGAAACTAGGGCTCTGGGCTCCATTGACAAAGGCGGCGGATGCATGAAACGCTGAGATGGCCAATCTGGAGGAGAAAGTACATTCAATGATTTTGTTGTGCTTGTCTGATGATGTTATTACTGAAGTTGCTGAAGAGGATTCCGCAGCAGGGATGTGGATGAAGCTTGAGAGTCTGTATAGGACAAAGTCATTGACCAACAAGTTGTTGATGAAGCAACGTCTGTTCAGTTTAAAGATGCATGAAGGGATGCCTCTCAGATATCATCTGGACAAACTGAACACAATATTGCTTGATTTAAGGAGTATTGGTGTTAAGATCGAATATGAGGATGCAGCTCTAATGTTGTTGGTATCACTGCCAGCATCATATGAGAATTTTGTTCAGTTTTTATTGTTGGAAGAGACATATTGTCATTGGAGGATGTTAGGGCATCTCTCCATAATCAAGAGCTAAGGCATAATTCAGCAGACACAGGTACAGACAATCGGGCTACTGGTTTGGTTGCTAGTAGCAGTTGCAAGGGGAATGGAATACCTAAAAAAATATGACATTCAAGAAGGGTGGTTCTAAAGACCCTAATGCAAATCTGGTCTGAGTCTGAATCTGAAGTGTTGGCAAGCAGGTGGAGCTTCAGGTCCATACTCAGCTGAGTTTGCAGAACTCTACTGAGAATAGTAAACACTAATCTGGCACTTGGTTGTGCATCTGAAGAATCAAGAGCTGAATCTGGTGGAACCAAAATCTGGGGTCGGCTGAGTGAAGGTTTGCTGATCTAGTACCAGCTGAGTGAAGGTCAGCTGAGTAGAGTGGAATGTTCAAGTCTGGGAAGTCTGCTAAAAGTCACTTGATTCCATCTGTCAGTAGAGTGGCATCTGTTGAATCTGTTGAACATGTCTGTGTTGGTTCTGCATATGTGTCTGGAAGTCTCAGCAGAGTAAGGTCTGCTTAGCATCTGGTGAACATGTCTGAGGTGGAGTTCTCATCTGGAGTTAAGTCTCAACTAGAGGAGTCTAACCTAAATTCTATTTTGTTCACATCTGGTCAGCTCAGAATCTGAATCTGAATCTGCAATCTGTTTGGTTAAAGTTGAATCTGAAGAACTCAACTGAGTGTTCTCAACTGAGGTCGTTACATCTGTATCTAGTAATCATATCATGTCTAGTGATCAAGTCTGAATCTGTTGATCACATCTGTTCTCAACTCAATCAAGTATGAATCTGTTAACAACAGAGGATCTCATCTGAATCTGGGAGGCTCTAATCTAAAGTTGGTTTCTCATCTAGAGTTAACTCTCATCTGGAGGAATCACATCTGAAGTTGTTAAGACTGAGGAAATTTGGAAATCTGGCTCACCAAGGGTAGGTCACCGAGTGGATTCGTGGAGTAATCCGCATGAGATATCTGGCATTGACAAATGCATCTGGTACAAGTACATCTTGTTATGCAATCTGGTTTACTATGAATGAGTGTTCAAGTCAAGGTGGAGATTGTCAGAAAAAGTGACTTGACCTCTCAAGAGACAAGTCACCGAGCAATGCCAAAGCAGGTATGCCAAATAGGCAATGTCGGCCGAGGCAAGGCCAGCAGAGAAAATATCAGCAAGTTACGTCTGGTGGAGTCAGCAAACTTCATATCTGGGGTACTTTAGTCAATCAGCTAGTATTTAGTTATGACGGTTAGGTCTTGGGTTTGGTGACCATAAATACTCATATGATGTAACCTAGAATATTTGCATTGGCGTCAGGAGCAATTGTGCAAGCAATTGCAGAGTCTGTAAAATCTCCAGTGACAATATAATCTCCTCGTTTCTACCCAAGGACTAGTCGGCATATTGCCGGAAACCACGTTAAATCCTGTGTTGTTGTTTCTTGTGTGATTTATGCTTTCTCGTTTATTCTTGATTATTGCAATCCGTTTTTATCCCTGACGGTCCTGTCATAACAGTAGGGTTTAGTCAAAATGTTATCCAATTGCTCATTGGTATGAACAAACATTAGTTAGGCATTCTATTTGCTATTTTTTCATAACTCTGGCAGTCAAACTAAATGTCCTTTGTCCTTTAATGGAATAATGGATTGTTGGATATATGAATGACAGTAGCATTGTCATAAAACAATAATGTAGGGATAGACACTGGTATTTGAAGTTCTTTAAATATAAAAATCAGCCCTTGCAATTCACAACTTTCATTTGTCATTGATCTATATTCAGCTTCCGAGGAACTTCTTGCAATGGTTGTGTGCTTTTTAGCTTTCTAGAAAATATAAGCATTTCATAAAAACATTAGCTGCCTTGAAACAAACTATTTAGTCTCTCAACCCCTAGTCCAATTACAATCAGTGTAGCCTTTTAAGTGTAGAGTGTTGTCAGCAGGAAAGACTAATCATATACCAGGGTTGCTCTTTATGTATCTCAGTAGCCTTTGTGTACCTTTCATGTGATTAAAAGTATGAATGTTTAAGAATGGACTGATCTATTGAACTGCAAAGGAAATATCTGATCTTGTGAAGTTGAGATAAGTTAACTTAACAATCAAGGATCTAAATTGAGTATTGTCTTCAAAAAGACCGGAATCACCATGTTGTAATGTGTGTTTGGACTGCATAGGTGTGCTAACTGGCTTAGCACCCAGAAAGTCAAACTCTTGTAACATATTGACGGTATATTTCCTTGGAGAAACGGAAATACTCTTGGTTGTTCTTGCCACCTCAATTCCTATAAAATATTGTAGTTTTCATATATCTTTGATCCTGAACGTTGCATTAAGATTTGTCTTAATATGATCAACATTGTCCATATTTGGATTGACAGCAATTATATCATCCACATACACAATAAAGGCTCTAAACTTACTTGCATTATCATTTTGTAAATTGGCTGTGATCATGCTAAGATTTTATGAAACATTGACTTTGTAGTGATGTTGTCAATTTATAATTACATTGTTTACTTGCTTGTTTCAAGCCATAGAGGGATTTGGTAAGTGTGCATACTTGGTGTGGTTCGGATTTGAGGCCTTGAGGTAACTACATGTATACTTCTTTATGGAGATAACCATGAAGAAAATCATTATTCATGTCCAGTTGGTGAGTATGCCAGTTCTGAGAAGTTGCTACCACTAATAAAGTCCTCAAAATTTTAATCTTGACAACAGAAGTAACGGTGTCTTGATAATCTAATTCCATATGTTTGTGTGTAACCCTTTGAACCCAATCAGTCTTTGTATATTTCTTTGGTACCATCACAATTTTACTTGGCTTTATACACCCATTTGCAACCAATGGCCTTATTTCCTGTGGGGGTAATGTAACAACCCTCATGTGTTGTTGGCATGCACAGGATATATCTCTTTATTCATTTCCCAATAACCATGCTTGATTGCTTAATTATATGTTTTTGTTTCTGAAAAACTACCAATAACAAGAGTATCACTTGCATAGTCAGAAGATAGATTGTCTAGATTCATAACCTAATTGAGTAGGTGTGGTGCGTCAATTATTGATTCAGCTATTGAGTAATCTGTTTTGTCCTTGTAGATCATATTGTTGTGGGATGGCACACTCTGTTGCGATGAACTAGAAGCTTGATTATTAGGTGGATTTGAAGTTTCATTAACTTCATCAGGGACATATGATTGTCCATTTTATGTCCATCTGAAAAGGAACTGGCAATGGCATTGTCTAAATTGTTTTTTGTTTGCCTAAAGTCTATTTAAACAGAGGAAAATGGGTTTCATGAAACTGTACATTATTAGAAACAAATATTTCTTTGTCAGAGATGTCTAACAATATAGGGCTTAAAAGTCGTAGAATTTCCAAGGTATACACATGTCCGGCTTCCAAAATCAAATTTTAGTTTATGTTGTTGCAAGGTGCATGCAAAGACTAAACAACCAATTTTTTGAAGATTTTGTAGTCAGATGGCTTGTCATATAGCATTTGATATGGTGTATTTCTATAAGAAAATGTGTTGGTTGTATATTGATTATCTTAACAAAATTGGAAAGCAAAAACCCATGTATTCCTAAAGAAGATTAGCTTGAAATCTCAACGACCTAGCAACATTTAGCAAATATTCTTGTTTTTTTTTCAGAGGTATTATGTAATGCCCTGTAACTTGGTCCTGACGGCGCTACTTGAGGCATAATAGATCCAATAACTACTTAGGCCCGTCGTCCTTGCTTTGCCTAAAATGGTTAACTAGAGTTGACAAGTCCATTATGTCTCAACCTTATATCTTAATAATCATTCTTTCAATTTTTCAATGGTTCCCTCTCTTAAAGAACAATTGTTCTCGCCAGAATCATACCAGAGGTATCTAGATGTGGCCCATACCGTCTCTAATGGTGTGACATTTAGATCAGTCTAGTAGTCGGCTCTGCTACCACTTGTAATGCCCTAAAACTTGGGCCTGAAGGCATTACTTGAGGCATAATCGATTCAATAACTACTTAGATCCATCGTCCTTGCTTGGCCTAAAAGGGTTAACCCGAGTTACCAAGTCCATTATATCTCAACATTATATCTTAATAATCTTTCTCTTATTTTTCAATGTGTGATATTACATATTTACAGAACTTGTAAGATGTATAGTGCCATTTTTCTCAAGGAATTCATTTTGAACTTAGACCCATTATATGTTCTCATTATCTTAATAGGTTTACCAAATTTAATCAAGGCATACTGATAGAATGATTTAACAAGATTTTAAGTCTCATACTTGGTCTTCAAAAGAAAATTCCAAGAAAATGCGGAAAAATCATCCACTATAGTAAGAAAATATTATTGATTGTTGATAGTGAGATCTTTCAAAGATTTCCAAATGTCCATACGCACTAATTCCAAGGAAGATCGAGTATTACTCTACCTTAAAGGAAAACATTCTTTTTTTGTTTTGCCATAGGAAAAATATTACAAACTTCATTATCAAAGAAATTTACATCAGAATTGTCTGTGCTAATGACATGCATTCTCTTATGTGATAAATGGCCTAATCTATAGTGCCATAATAGATGTTGTTCAACATGATCAACATGACAGAAGAATTACAAACAGAATTGCAAGCTAGTCACATTCTTTTATTCATTGTCCATCGAATTTCATGTAGAATGTACAGACCCCTTTGCATATTAGCTAAACCTGTCAGTTTTGGTGACTTGATCTCTAAACTGATGAATAATCTAGTGGAACTAATCTGGAAAACTGAGACTGAGAATGATGGTCAATTCAGTAAAGTATATTCAATTCTATGAAAATCAGTTTGATGAAGTGCAACTGAGTTTCTTCGAAAGTCGCCAGCGCCTCCGTCTCACGAGTTTTATGGAGTATAGCTGAGTTCTACATCTGAGTAGTTGATTACAAGTCTGGGAAAGTCAGTTTTGAGTTGAGTTTAATCTGGTGGATAACAGCTGGAGCTGGGGTCCACATCTTGGGTATTTATGACAATTCCGACAAAGATCTTTGGCGGTTAGGGTTTGGGATCTGTGCCTATAAATACCAATGTTGTAATCAATGCAAGAGTGTTTCTTTCAATTTTTGAGGAATACCTTGTAACTTTGTGCATAATATATCTCCTTTTTCTATCTGTGTAGTAGTCGGCACAACGCCAGAAACCATGTTAAATAACTGTGTTCTCCTTGTTTCTGTGGTTTATCAATTTCACCATACTTTAATCTTGTATTGCTTCTATTTTAATCTTTTTTAAACTGCAAGTCTCTCATATGTGTTTTAAAAAACTGGTATCAGAGCATCAGGTTCAAGATTCAGAGAGTTGCAGGTGAACAGAGTTGATCTTCACCAAGACCGGTGACCGATGCTAGGATTTTGTGATCAAAGGTTTGTTCTTTAATTAAAAGGATGTCAGCAATGAACATAAAATTGATAAATTTACAGGGAGGAACGGTTTTAGTTTGTGGCAAATCAAAATGCAGGCCTTCTTAAAGCAACAAGGATTATGGACTCCTTTATCTGATAGGGGGATGCCAGTATGGAGCAGAAAGCACATTCAACCATCATGTTGTGCTTGTCTGATGATGTTATCACAGAAGTTGCTGAGGAAGACACCACTGCCAAGTTAGGGTTAAAGCTTAAAAGCCTGTATATGACTAAGTCATTGACCAACAACTTGCTGCTGAAGCAGTGGCTATTCATCCAGAGGATGCATGAGGGGACTCAGTTGAGAGATCATCTTGATCAGCTGAACACAATATTACTTGATCTCAGGAATACTGATGTTAAGATTGAGGATGAAGATGCTGCTTTGATTTTGTTGGTTTCATTACCAGCTTCATATGAGAACTTTGTGCATTCCTTCATAGTTGGGAAGGATACAGTTGCTTTAGAGGGTGTAAGGTTAGATTTATATGCCAGGAGCTAAGACATAAGGCAGCTGGGGCAGATAATGATGTTGCAGGACTGATAGTCAGGAGCAGGAGTGGAAAAGAGCATGGTCAGTCAAGGAAGAAAAATTCCAAGAAGACAAGGTCCAAAGTCCTTAAATCCACAGATGTTTGTAACTACTATAAGGAGCAGGGACATTGGAAGTCCAATTGTCCAAAGAGAAAGAAATAGTAAGAGAACAGTTCTGGCACAGCTACTGTGGCAGGTGAGCATGATTCAGATGAGGACATGGTCCTAGTGGCAGGAGAGTCAGCACATCAAACTGATGTGTGGATTCTAGACTCTAGGGTATCCTTTCATATTTGCCCTCACAGTGAGTGGTTCTCAAGTTATCAGCAGACAGATGGTGGTCATATATCAATGGCAAACAACAAGGTCTGCAAGGTAGTTGGGATTGGCTCAGTTCAGTTGAGGACAGAGGATATAATATTCTATAAATTGAGTGAAGTTAGACATGTTCCACAAATGACCAAAAACTTGGTATCTCTCAGTTCTTTGGACAGCAGGGGATTCAGTTTTAAGGGGGGAAGTGGTGTGCTGAATGTCTATAAAAACTCAGTTGAGGTTCTTAGAGGAATCAAAAAGGGACTCTGTATATATTACAAAGGTCAGTTGTTGCTGGTTCTGCTGCTTACAAAACTGTGGCACATGATACTTGGTCACATGGGTAAAAAGGGGATGTAGGTTCTTTTTTAGAAATATCTTCTTGGGGGATGTAGAGTCAAGAATCTAGACTTTTGTGAGCATTGTGTGTTTGGGAAGCTTCATAGGAGCAAGTTCTCAAAAGGGGTACACAACACAAAGTCAACACTTGATTACATTCATTCTGATTGTTGGGGGGCATCAAAGGTGGAGTCATTGGGTGGTCACAGATATTTTGTGTCCTTTATTGATGATTATTCAAGGTTGACTTGGGTGGAGATGATGAAACACAAAAGTGAGGCATTCAAGAGTTTCATGCAATGGAAGGCTCTAGTTGAAAATATGTTGGGGAAGAAGATCAAGAGGCTTTGATGTAATCCGTCCCGATGACTTGGGACTGAAATAAAAAAATGCGACTATGAAGACATTATTTGTGTTATTGGGCCTGAATAATTAGTTACTGGACTTGTTTGATTTTATTTTATATTGTTTTTCAAGATGATGCACGATCAGAATCAAAGAAGAATTTTTTTTTGAACAATGATGATGCAAACAAAGGAACAAATAAGAACAGAAAAACATTTTTTTTTTGTTTTAAAGAATAAGAAATGGCATTGAAACAAGAAAAATTAAACCGGGAATATTTGATACCTTAGTCGCTGAGCTCTGCTACAAACTGATGCGATACATGCCCAGAAAATAACTAAGGGATCAATGGTAGCTACGAAAACCTAGTCCTAGCATCTCCGACCTAGGATCGAGGCAAGAACACACAACGCCCGCTCACGATGCTGATTCATTCTTAAAGGGTGTCTTCTCTACGACGAAGAGAAAACTCAATCGCAAGTGATTGTTTTTAAGCCGACTCGACTTAAAGAAATGTTTAACTAGAATCACAATAATAATGTGTTGTCTTTACAATGATAGTTTAATGCCTATACATAGGCTTCAAATAAAAGACTCTTCCATCTCCTAAGCAATATGGGACAAATTACTTAGTAATTTTCACCATTTTATTTCCTATTGGGCCTAACTTGACTATAATAAGCTCAAATGTCTTTTATTTGCTGAAAATAAACACTTGACCCAACATGCTAGCATATAGGCACCTTTTTCATGGGCCTTACTACCAACTAGGCCCAAAAGACCTTTATTAAGTAGACTAGAAAAAACAATATAAAATAAAATCAAACAAGTCCAGTAACTAATTATCTAGGCCCAGTAACACAAATAATGTCTTCATAGTCGCATTATTTCTGGCCCAAGTCATTGGGACGGATCACATCAGGCTTTGTACAGATAATGGTCTGGAATTTTGTTGGACTGAGTTTGATGCGTTGTGCAGAAATGAGGGTATTTCCAGACATCGCACAGTCAGGAATACTCCACAGCAGAACCGGGTAGCTAACAGGCTAAATCAAACTCTTCTAGAGAGAGCAAGATGTATGTTTTCTCATGCTGGTTTGTCAATGAGATTTTGGGCAGAGACTGTAACCACAGCCTTCTACTTAATCAACAAGAGTCCTCACACAGGGATCAGTCTCAAAACACCAGTTGAGATACAGTCAGGCAAGCCTGCAGATTATTCAGTTCTAAGGGTATTTGGAAGCACAATTTACTATCATATCAGTGAAGGGAAACTGGAACCAAGAGCCAAGAAAGGAGTGTTTGTGGGGTATGGTGATGGAGCAAAGGGGTATAATTTGGTCATCAGCAGAAACCAGAGTTATTCTCAGCAGAGATACAGTTTTCGATGAAAATTCTATGCTTAGTTCATTAGTGAGAGGGACTAATGAAACTGAAACCAGTGCTGAAACTGAGAAAACTGATAGTAAGGTGGAGCTTCAGGTGGATTCAGTTGGAATGCAACAATCAATTGTTCTAAGTCAGTTTTCATCTGATCTGGTTGCTGAACCAGAGCTGAATCCAAGCTAGTCAGCTGAGCAAATGTCAGTTGAGCGTCGAACTGAGAACGTGGGTCAACAGAGTATAGCTGTCAGCAGAGCTAGAAGATCCAATGTTGGGGTACCTCCCAAGGGGTATGGGTTTGATGAAATGGTTGGATACGCACTCCATGTTGCAGAAGAAGTGGTTGGTGTTGAACCTTCTACTTCAACGGAATCAGTGACATGTTCTGAAGCATCTCAATGGTTTGCTGCCATTGGAGATGAAATGGAGTCATTACTGAAGAATCAAACTTGGGATCTAGTTAAACATCCAGCTTAAAGGAGAGTTGTTACTTGCAAATAGATCTTCAAGAAAAAGGAAGGAATAACTAAGGTAGAAAGAGTTAAGTATAAAGCATGTTTGCTTGCAAGAGGATTTAGTTAGAAAGAAGGGATGGACTTTGATGAGATATTCTCACCAGTGGTCATAGATACTTCAATTAGAGTGTTACTAGAAATGGTGCCACAACAGGACTTAGAACTTGAGCAGTTAGATGTGAAGACAACTTTTCTACATGGTGAGGTAGACAAAGAGATATACATGACTTAGCCAGAGGGTTTCTAAGTTCCTGGTAAGGAAGATCTTGTGTGTAAGTTGAAGAAGTCCTTGTATAGACTGAAACAATCTCCTAGACAGTGGTATAAAAGGTTTGACAGTTACATGATCTAGTTGGGTTACAGCAGAAGTCCTTATGATTGCTGTGTTTACAACAATCAGTTGGAAGATGGATCATACATCTAACTTGTGGTATATGTGGATGACAAGCTGATAGCTGCAAGAAAGAAGTCTGATGTTCAGTATCTGAAAGACCTTCTCAGTGCTGAGTTTGAAATGAAGGATTTGGGTGCCGCCAAGAAAAATTTGGGGATGGATATCTGGAGAGACAGAAGTCAGAAAAAATTGTTTTTATCTCAGCAGGGCTATATACAGAAGATTTTGTCAAAGTTTGGCATGTCACCTGCTAAGCCAATACATACTCCTATGGCATCAAATGTTCATTTGTCAGTTTTTTCTTCACAGTCAGCAGATAAAAAGAAGTACATGTCAAGAGTTCCTTGTGCTAGTGCAGTTGGCAGTCTGATGTATGCCATGGTGTGCACTACGCCTGATTTGGCTCAAGCAGTCAGTGTTGTCAACAGGTTTATGGATCGACATGGAAAGGAACACTGGAAGCTGTGAAATGAATGTTCACGTACCTTAGAGGTACAATTGATGTTGGTCTCATTTATGGAGGTGATATGATGGGAGTCAACTTTACGTGATTCCGGTGCATTTTCTACCCCCGTTTATCCGACTTTTAGCATGTTTCTTGGTGTATTTTGACCATCTTTGGGGTAATATCGTGAGTTTATAGCACGGGGAGTAATTCCGTCGCTTTGATGGTTTACTACCTCTTTTTATTGATATTAACCTCATTCCGAGCACCTTTACCCTCCGGAATGGTTTGTGTGTCTTGTTCGTTTATGATGTTGTAGGGCCTAGGTGACTCGAGGACCCGGAAGGCGATGTTTTGGACAAAGGGACATGTTCGTAGCACAAGAGTGGAGTGAAGAATCATCGACGAAACCGGAACCAGTCACTTCATGGGAATTTTAGCCACACTTTGAGGCATTTTCTGTACTTGTGGTCTTCATGAAAGTTGTAGAGGATTGAAAGAGCTTTCCAACGCATGTTTAATCGCCTCATTTGGAGCCCTAGAAGTGATGTTATGAGCAAAATACTGGAGCTGGGCCTTGGACTGGCGTCCAGAAAACCCAAACGGGCGTTCCAAGTCTCACACGCACGTTCCAAGCCTCAAACGTGCGTTCCAAGTGATGAAATTGAGTACAGAGTTGAAAGCTCTCAAACGCTGGTTTAAGAGCTATCCAAACCAGCGTTCCAGGCAAGCCAAACGCATGTTTGACCCATGGCAAACGTGCGTTCTACATGTTACAAGCCAGAAGCTGCCCAGATCTCAAGCTAAACACAAGTTCCACCTGCTCAAACCAGCGTTCGAACCAAAAACCTGCAGATTTTCCTCTCCCCCTATAAATTCCCCCTCATTCCATTTCTTGGGGGACTTCGACTTTCTCCCTTCCCTTAGCTAGGTTTTGCTCGATTTTTGTAAATAGTTTGTTACATTACTTTTTTATGTAGATCAAAGACTCCCTAACTCACTCTTTTCATTTCTTAGATTAGATTTTCATTACAAACAACAAGTCTTCATCTTTTATGTAATTCTCTTTTGTGTGCTCTCCTTCTCCAAACTCGAATTTCTGCACTTTAATGGTACATTTCTTCTCTCTTTTACTTATTATGTCTTTAGTTCATTGTTTCTTTCATGTTTTAATTAGTATAATGAGTAGTTAATTCCTCCCCATAGCCGGGTCATGTGATATGTGATGAAATCACCCTTTGGGTGATGAAATTGGGAGTGGGTAGTGTGTTTTATTGTTGTTTCTTGCATGTTTCACGTCTTAGAACTTGTTATAACGGATTTGAGCTAGATTAGCTACCTAGGTCAAATATCACACACATCACTCTTGAGAGTTGTTCGAGAGAGAGGGTGTGGGAAAAGGGTTCTAGGATCGCGGTGTAGTCTCGGTTTAGTCGTTAAACCGAGCTCCTCGTGAGGTTACTCGTTTCTACGTTTAAGCGGCTCTAGTGCTAGACATGACATGTTAGAAGAGAGTTGTTCACACCTTAGCATAGCACAAGGTGTTAGATGAGAGTTGTTCAGACGCTAACACCGGGTTTAGGAGTTCGCACCCGTGAGATTGAATGTAAGAGCACGTTTAGCTCACTACACACTTTTGGTTTTGTTAACCCTCGGGGTTGAGATTAGTCATATTGATCATGGTTCGGCTATGTCCCTTTCTCCCTCGTTGAATTTAGTAGTTTAATCTTCTTTCTCTCTTTTATGTTTTAGTAAAGTTGTAATAACCAACATTCCAACCACTTGTTTGCCTAGACTAAGACACAAGTTCGCTTTGGTACTCACAAACACACCTTTCTCTGGTGGGATCGACCTCGGACTCCTGAATTATACTAGCAATCGACCCGGTCCATCACGGTTTAGAGAGCTTGTTTAGTCACCGTTGTCTTGAGTATTATAAATCTGTTTGGTGAAATAAACGCTCATCAAAATGACGCCGTTGCCGGGGATAAGTGTGCTATTTGTGATATCTTGCAAGTGAACTGAAGGCTTGGGCCTAGGTTTTGTTTTATTGTTTTCTTTTTATTTGACGGATTTTTGTCATCAATTGTGGTGGTGGTGGTGGCTTGATACTTTGATTGTGTTCTTGTTGTTTTCTGAGTCTTGCAAACTTGAGCCTTAATGGAAGGATTTTTCAATCCATACTATTCGTCTCAACAACAATACTTCTACCCACCTCGCATACACGAACCATGTTATCAACAACCGCTCGTGTCTCACCCTCAGATCAACAAAGAGAATAGCCACGGTTCATGGGCTTATCAAAGGCCCTAATACATCTCATAATCGAATTTTGGTTATTCGAGTCACGAGCCATGGTATTATGAGGGTTGTCCAAATCCTAATGATTTTCAAGATTATGGTGCTCGTGACTCAAGAGTTGATAGTTTCACACAGAGTCACCACCCAATCCGACCGGCATGGCAAGAGCCCTACCATCCACTTCATCATGATCGCTTGCACCTCATCCACACGAGGAGTGCATGGAGCATATAGCATATATCTATACTTATGATGAAGCAAGTAGGGAAATGGACAGAGTGGATGAGCTTTATGAAAAAGTTGCTATAGCCAAAGCCGAGAAAATTTCGGAAAATCAGATTTCTGACTGGGAGATGCGAATGGATGATCTGAAGCAGGAGCTCATGGAATCTACGATTCGGGTTAATGGAATCCGAGAACAGAGTAAGAAAGATGAGAATGAGACTCCTATGGATGAAGAAAGTTGGGTAAATATGCACAAGCTTCTATGGACGTTGTGTGATAATCTCAGTCGATTCGTGAAAAAACGAAGAGTGGAGCATGAAGAAGATGCATTTGCAATAGAGGCGGCTAGGGTTGATGAGGACTTTACTGTTGAAGTTCAAGTCGAGAGTGAGGTTGATGATTCAGTTCTCCATGAAGAGATTTCTGAGCCAGAGAATGAGTTGGGATTGCTCATAGTTCCACCTCCGATTGCGATGTTTGATTATGGCCGGTTTCAAGTTCTACCTACTACACCCTCACCCCTTGAGATAAAACTTGCTTTGAAACCTTGGTGGAGCGTGTGGTGGAGCCGCCCATTGTTATGGTGAGCAAGAATTCTTTGGCAACGAAACGCTTTGGGATGAAGAAGAAGAGCAAGATTTAAAGATGGTAGAGGTGCACCTTTTATCTATTACACCACCGCTCGAAGAAATTCAAAATGATGATCTCGAAGGGTGTATGATAGATTTGAGCACAATGTTTGATGAGACACAATCAGAGTCGGAGGAGCATATGGGATCGCCCATTTCTTTATCACTCCCGAATGGAGATTTCCATAAGGAGTGTATGAAGAAACCTTATGAGACTGAAGAGCCTTCTATGGTAGAGCTGCCAGGAGTAGAGATTATTAGCATGCCGGTCCCGGATTATTATACTCTTCCACCTTGTGTCGATGAGTATTACGAGATCGATTTTGTGTACTCACCGGTAGATGGAGTTCAAAAATTTTAAAGAGGAAACCTACCATGGAGTGGAAATTTCAAGAAGAAGATGATGACCAATTTTGATGAAAGAGGATTCCCGAGTTGGGAAGAAGTGACATCGAGGGCCATGAGAGGTAAGTTTCTAATGACTTCGGCTTCCTTGATGCTTGCCCTTTTCATTCTTCTTCAGTTGTTGATCTTTCTGAGCTCGGATTTTGGTTGATGGTTTTGATGATGCGTGTTGGAAATAAAATTTTTGAATTGTTGTTTTGAGTCTTTCGTTGTTTGAGTCCGTTTTGCGCCACTAGGTCGAGCTAACGACGTTAAACAAAGCACTTCTACCTTTCCTCGCTTGTGCCAATAGTATAACTTTGAAAAAATTGGCACCATATAAGTCATTTTGTCGAGCCAACGACGTAAAACAAAGGCGCTTTCGTGATTCCGGTGCATTTTCTACCCCCGTTTATCCCACTTTTAGCATGTTTCTTGGTGTATTTTGACCATCTTTGGGGTAATATCGAGAGTTTATAGCACGGGGAGTAATTCCGTCGCTTTGATGGTTTACTACCTCTTTTTATTGATATTAACCTCATTCCGAGCACCTTTACCCTCCGGAATGGTTTGTGTGTCCTGTTCGTTTATGATGTTGTAGGGCCTAGGTGACTCGAGGACCCGGAAGGCGACGTTTTGGACAAAAGGGACATGTTCGTAGCACAAGAGTGGAGTGAAGAATCATCGACGAAACCGGAACCAGTCACTTCATGGGAATTTTAGCCACACTTTGAGGCATTTTCTGGACTTGTGGTCTTCATGAAAGTTGTATAGGATTGAAAGAGCTTTCCAACGCATGTTGAATCACCTCATTTGGAATCCTAGAAGTGAAGTTATGAGCAAAATACTGGAGCTGGGTCTTGGAGTGGCGTCCAGAAAACCCAGACGGGCGTTCCAAGTCTCACACGCACGTTCCATGCCTCAAACGTGCGTTCCAAGTGATGAAATTGAGTACAGAGTTGAAAGCTCTCAAACGCTGGTTTAAGAGCTGTCCAAACCAGCGCTTCGAGTAAGCCAAACGCACGTTTGACCCATGGCAAACGCGTCGTTCTACATGTTACAAGCCGTGCGCCCGGATCTCAAGCTAAACGCACGTTCCACCTGCTCAAACCAGCGTTCGAACCAAAAACCTGCAGATTTTCCTCTCCCCCTATAAATACCCCCTCATTCCATTTCTTGGGGGACTTCGACTTTCTCCCTTCCCTTAGCTAGGTTTTGCTCGATTTTTGTAAATAGTTTGTTACATTACTTTTTATGTAGATCAAAGACTCCTAACTCACTCTTTTCATTTCTTAGATTAGATTTTCATTACAAACAACAAGTCTTCATCTTTTATGTAATTCTCTCTTGTGTGCTCTCCTTCTCCAAACTCGAATTTCTCGCACTTTAATGGTACATTTCTTCTCTCTTTTACTTATTATGTCTTTAATTCATTGTTTCTTTCATGTTTTAATTAGTATAATGAGTAGTTAATTCCTCCCATAGCCGGGTCATGTGATATGTGATGAAATCACCCTTTGGGTGATGAAATTGGGAGTGGGTAGTGTGTTTTATTGTTGTTTCTTGCATGTTTCACGTCTTAGAACTTGTTATAACGGATTTGAGCTAGATTAGCTACCTAGGTCAAATATCACACACATCACTCTTGAGAGTTGTTCAGAGAGAGGGGTGTGGGAAAAGGGTTCTAGGATCGCGGTGTAGTCTCGGTTTAGTCGTTAAACCGAGCTCCTCGTGAGGTTACTCGTTTCTATGTTTAAGCGGCTTTAGTGCTAGACATGACATGTTAGGAGAGAGTTGTTCAGACCTTAGCATGGCACAAGGTGTTAGATGAGAGTTGTTCAGACGCTAACACCGGGTTTAGGAGTTCGCACCCGTGAGATTGAATGTAAGAGCACGTTTAGCTCACTACACACTTTTGGTTTTGTTAACCCTCGGGGTTGAGATTAGTCATATTGATCATGGTTCGGCTATGTCCCTTTCTCCCTCGTTGAATTTAGTAGTTTAATCTTCTTTCTCTCTTTTATGTTTTAGTAAAGTTGTAATAACCAACATTCCAACCACTTGTTTTCCTAGACTAAGACACAAGTTCGCTTTGGTACTGACAAACACACCTTTCTCTGTGGGATCGCCCTCGGACTCCTGTAGCTATACTAGCAATCGACCCGGTCCACTGCCGGTTAGAGAGCTTGTTTAGTCACCGTTGTCTTGAGTACTATAAATCTATTTGGTGAAATAAACGCTCATCATGATACTCATGAACTGATCACAAGATACTGTGATGCTGATTATGCAGGTGATGTGGACAGTAAAAAATCTATGATTGGTTATGTTTTAACATTGAGGAATTCAGTTGTCAGCTGGAAAGAAAATCTTCAGGCAACAATGGCTTTATCAACTACTGAAGCTGAGTTTATGGCTCTTCCTAAAGCAGCCAAGAAGGGTGTCTGGTTGAAGGGACTAGACAGTGATTTGGGGCTACATCAAAGCCAATACATACTCCTATGGCATCAAATGAACATTTGTCATTTTTTTCTTCACAGTCAGCAGATAAAAAGAAGTACATGTCAAGAGTTCCCTGTGCTAGTGCAGTTGGCAGTCTGATGTATGCCATGGTGTGCACTACGCCTGATTTGGCTCAGGCAGTCAGTGTTTTCAGCAGGTTTATGGATCGACATGGAAAGGAACACTGGAAGCTGTGAAAAGAATGTTCAGGTACCTTAGAGGTACAACTGATGTTGGTCTCGTTTATGGAGGTGATACTCATAAACTGATCACAAGATACTGTGATGCTGATTATGCAGGTGATGTGGACAGTAAAAAATCTATGATTGGTTATGTTTTAACATTGAGGAATTCAGTTGTCAGCTGGAAATAAAATCTTCAGGCAAAAATGGCTTTATCAACTACTGAAGCTGAGTTTATGGCTCTTCCTAAAGCAGCCAAGAAGGGTATCTGGTTGAAGGGACTAGACAGTGATTTGGGGCTACATCAGGATCAAGCTGAGATGTATTGTGATAGTTTGAGTGCAATTTGTCTAGCTAAGGATCAGCTTCATCATGAGAGAACCAAGCATATTGATGTGAGGTATCATTTTCTGAGAAATGAGAAGAGGGTTGTAGTGAAGAAGATCAGCACCAAGGATAATCCTGCTGATATGTTCACTAAACCAGTTCAGCAGAGCAAGTTTCAGTTGTGTCTGGACTTGCTAAATATTCAATGCTTGTAAACTAAAATTTGGATACTCAGTTTAGGGCAGATCAACTAAGTGGATTCTGAGGAGAAATCTGGTACTATACATCCTGGCATTGATGAATGCATCTGCTATAAGTACATCTGGTCATGCAATCTGGTTGACTGTGAATGAGAGTTCAAGTCAAGATGGAGATTTGTCAGTTTTGGTGACTTGATCTCTAAACTGATGAATAATCTGGTGGAACTAATCTGGAAACCTGAGACTGAGAATGATCGTCAGTTCGGTTAAGTATATTCAATTCTGTGAAAATCAGTATGATGAAGTGCAACTGAGTTTCTTCTGAAGTCAGCAGTCAGTTCTGGTCTGATGAGTTTTGCTGAGTATAGATGAGTTCTACATCTGAGCAGTTGATTACAAGTCTAGGAAAGTCAGTTTTGAGATGAGTTTAATTTGGTGGATAATAGCTGGAGCTGGGGTCCACATATGGGGTATTTATGACAATTTCGACAAAGATCTTTGGCGGTTAGGGTTTGGGATTTGTGCCTATAAATACCAATCTTGTAATCAATGCAAGAGTGTCTTTCAATAGTGTGTCTTTCACTTTGAGAGGAATACCTTGTAACTTTGTGCATATAAATATATCTCATTTTCTATCCGTGGAGTAGTCGGCACAACGCAAGAAACTACGTTAAATCACTGTGTTCTCTTTGTTTCTGTGTTTTATCAATTCCGCCATAATTTATGCTTGCATTGCTTCTGTTTTTATCTTTCTTAAACTGCAAGTCTCTCATCTTTGCTTTAACAAAACCAATCATTATCTTCTTCTCATTGTCCTGCAAAACACACTAGTCAGAAGTGAATGTTATGAACAATTTAAATCTCTGGTTAGTGCAGGCAAAGAAATCAAGTTTGATTTAAAACCAGGAATACATAAGACATTTTCTAGAACCAACTAAGGGTTGATGGTGACTCGACCAATGTGTATACCATGTATGTAATGTCCATTAGGTAATGCAACCTTAACATTAAGTATGGATTGGAAGTTTGACAAATATGTGACAGAACACACTATGTGGTATGTAGATCCAAAATCAATGATCCGTTAGACTAATCTAACATAGAATCGTCACATGGTCCTTTAGTAAGAGAAAAGGGGGCATTCAAAGAGTAAACTTGATTGACCATATGATCTTCATTGTGTCAATCATAATTCAGGATGTGCATCAGCTTTGAATATTGTTAAGATGTTAGTCCTTCAATTAATTTCCCGTTTGTTCATTGGACATTGCTCCTTGATTATACTCGTGAGTGATCCGACCACCTGATGTTTGTTCAACCAAATTAGCTATGCCTTTTGGATATCCATGTTTCTTATAGCAATTATCAATTGTGTGTCCAGTAAATCCACAAAATGTACACCGAACCTTCTTATTTCCTTTATAATTCTCTTTCTTGTACCCAAAAGCATAGGTCTTATGTGATCATAAGGTTTGTCAATTGATTACTCTAAAAACTTCTCCGAGTCATAAGAATAGAACATTATTGACTTTTTAGCTTATTAAGGGAATAGTTATTTATCCTTCAATATTAATAGCCATGGAAAAAGCACTTTGAATTGAAGGAAAATGCACCATTATCATTTCTCGTGAAACCATATGTTTAAATTCATTCTTTAAACCCTTCACAAATCCATCACATAATCAGACTCCATGTGGTCAACAAGAACATTAATGGCATTACAATAACTATTGTTCACATGAACATTGAGGATTCGACCTAACAATTTTGATTTGCTCCCACAACGTTGTCACCTTTGTAAAATAAGCGGTTACAATAAGATTCTCTTGTTTCATTGTGTTGATCTCTTCACGAAGGTCATACAGCCTAAATGTGCCTACACTAAACAATCTATGAGCTAAGTGCTCCAATACATGTTGTGCTGAATTCAAGTATATATAAAACACTTTAAGCAATAGTACTTACAATGGTGGCACATTGTCTCCAAAGTGGAAAATTTGTATCAGTGACTTCAAGTCTAGGAATAGTCCCTTCGACAAACCATAGTTTGTTCTTTCTAATCAATTCCGTCTTCATAGACTTACTCCATGGATGATTATAGTTTCCATTTAGCATATGCTAAACCAGAGCAAGTGAAAGGTTCTTATTCAGAAGCGGATAAAATCGACTTGTTGGATTCAATTATTGACGCGTAGCCATTTTTTTGCTAGATTTTCCAAGGAGCTAACAACCAATATTTTTCAACAAAACACAGCAACTATGAATTAAAGCTCTAATACCATGTAGAATTTTATTCAAAACTTCTAAATTTTGAAAAGAAAAAAAACAGATTGACATAATTAGTATAGTGAAGTACACCATAACTTTGACATGTCAGAACTACAAGCTCTTGACCTCAACCTGAAATCTAAGATGTATGAAGACAAAATCAAGTTGTGGAGAGTCCAGAAGAGGATGGCAAGAGAGTAAAAGGGTGAGAAGACTACAATCAGAAGCGCATTGGAATACTATGAAGAATTTATTGTTGTTTATGAAGAAGGAGCTTTTAAAAGAGGTGATCTAGTTCCCAGTTGGGAAGATGCTTGGACGGTATGGAAAGTCTACCATCCATTTGCAGAATTTTCTACTCTTGAAAATCATTGGGAGAATATGTTATGATGGATGGAGATAACTTCAGATGAAAGAAATAGAAACAGATGCAATCAAACGTAAAGAATCAAAGGAGATAACAAGAAAACAAGAAGAACACAGATTTAACGTGGAAAAACCCCTCTCAAAGTGAGAGAGATAAAAAAACCACGGGCAGAAAAGAGATCTTTATTATTATGCACTGAGTTACAGATTTCACACACACAGATAATGCAACAACTACTGTATTTATAGGCACAAATCCCTAAACCCTAGCCCCCAGGCATCTTTGTCTGATCTGCCATAAATACCCTTACACGTGTCCTCCTTTTAATGACACTGTATAGCTGTCACATAACAGAATTAACGGATGTGGGACCTGCTTTGTATTCCAAGACTCAAAGCAGACTTCACCTGGCGACGAAGCTTGATAAACTCCACCTATGCGACGCATGAATTGAATACACTTCTCAACTGTCCATCATACAACTGAGTCTTCAGATTGGTACCGCCAAATGTAGAGTTTAAGTCACTTTATTGACAAATCTCCACCTTGACTTCAACTCTTACCAGAGTCAAACAGATTGCATAACCAGCTGTACTTGTACCAGATGCATTCGTCAATGCCAGATGTACTTGTACCGGACTATCTCCACAAAGATCCACTCCGGCCGACTCCCTCGATGAGAGTTTCCAGAAACATATTACAAGCTTTGAATATTTAGTAAATCTAGGCAAAGCTGAAACTTACTCTGCTAAACTGGTTTAGTGAACATATCAGCAGGATTATCCTTGGTGCTGATCTTCTTCACTACAACCCTCTTCTCATTTCTCAAGAAATGATACGACATCATTGTGCTTGGTTCTCTCATGATGAACTGATCCTTGGATAAACATATTGCACTAAGATTTGTCACAATATATCTCACTGATCTGATGCAACCCCAAATCACCGACTAGCCCTTCAACCACATACCCTCCTTAGTCGCTTGAAGAAGAGCCATGTATTCTCGCTCAGGTAGTTGATAAGGCTCTGTAGAGGGTCAAGAGTAGCTTTCAACCGACCACTTGCATTTCTAATGTAAACACATACCCGATCATTGATTTTCTACTCATCAACATCACTGCGTAATCAACATCACAATAGCTTTGTGACCGGACTAAGTATCACCTCCATAAATGAGACCAACATCACCGTACTCTCTCGTGT
Organism: Gentiana macrophylla; assembly: GCA_026214975.1. NCBI lineage: Eukaryota > Viridiplantae > Streptophyta > Magnoliopsida > Gentianales > Gentianaceae > Gentiana > Gentiana macrophylla. The sequence continues at coordinate 87,314,169 of CM047817.1, forward strand.
ACATGAATATCCTTTTAACTGCTTTCCAGTGTTCCTTTCCAGGTTGAGACATAAACCTGCTGACAACACTGACTGCCTGAGCCAAATCAGGCCTAATGCAAACCATGGCATACATCAAACTGCTAACTGCACTAGCATAGGGGACTTTTGACATATACTCATTCTCTTCAGCTGATTGTGAAGCATAAACAGAAAATTGAATTGATGCCATGGGAGTATCTATTGGTTTTGCAGTAGACATACCAAACTTGGCCAAAATCTTCTACACATAACCCTGCTGAGACAAGAATAATTTCTTCTGACTTCTATCTCTCCAGATCTCCATTCCCAAGATTTCTTGGCTGCACCCAAATCCTTCATTTCAAATTCAGCACTGAGAAGGTTCTTCAGATTTTGAATAGCAGACTTCCTTACAGCAGCAATCAACATGTCATCCACATACAAGACAAGATAGATATGAGATCCATCTTTCTGCGATCATGTATATACACAATGATCATAATGACTTCTGTTGTAACCCTGCTGAAGCATAAAACTGTCAAACCTTTTATACCACTGCCTTGGAGCTTGCTTCAAACCATACAATGATTTCCTCAACTTGCAAAAATGATTTTCCTTGCCAAGAACTTGAAAACCCTCAGGTTGTGTCAAGTATATCTCCTTATCCACCTCACCATGTAGAAAAGCAGTTTTCGCATCTAATTGTTCAAGTTCCAGATCCTGCTGTGCCACCATTGCTCGTAACACCATGATTGAAGTGTTTCTGACCACTGGTGAAAATATTTCATCAAAGTCAACCCCTTCCTTTTGACTGAATCCTCTTGCAACCAAACGTGCCTTATACGACCCTTACGCGCTTAGTTATTCCTTCCTTTTTCTTGAAAATCCATTTACAAGTCACAACTCCCTTGTCAGTAGGCTGTTTGACCAATTATCAAGTCTGATTCTTCAATAATGACTCCATTTCATCTCCCATAGCAAACATGCCACTTTGAGATGCTTCGTACATATCATCTTTGCTCCCTGTAAGTAGTAGGTTCAACCAACCTCTACCTCTTCTCAGAACTTGGAGTGCATATCCAAACCAAATCATCATATTCATATCTCTTTGGAGGTATCCCAACATTAGATCTTCTAGCTCTGTTTGGCGTAATCTGGCGATCAATGTTTGTATGATGCCCTACCGAGGTCTCGATGGTGGCTTGGATCGGATTACGGTTTTATTATCCAGATCGAGATAGTGTTGATTTGGATCCACTTTGATTGTTGCATATCGAGAGACTCCACTTGAAGCTCCACTGTTTCTCAACACTATCAGATTCAAGATCGGTTTGATTCGATGAACCTCCTCTTGATGAGTTTAACATAGAATTTTCATCAAACACAACGTCCCTGCTGAGGATTACTTTGGACTCTGCTGATGACCAGATCCTATATCCTTTTACTCCATCACCATACCCCACAAACACTCATTTCTTGGCTCTTGGCTCCAACTTCCTTCACTAACATGATAGTAAGTCATACTTTCAAAACCCTTAGAATCGAGTAGTCGGCGGGCTTTGCCCGACCACATCTCAAATGGTGTCTTGAGATTGATCCCTGTGTGAGGACTCCTTTTGATTAAGTAGCAAGCTGTTTTTACAGCCTCTGCCCAAAATCTTCTTGATAAACCAGCTTGAGAAAGCATACATCTTGCCCTCTCCAGAAGAGTTTGATTCATCCTTTCAGCTACACCATTCTGCTGAGGTGTATTCCTTACAGTATGATGTCTGGCAATACCCTCAGCTGCACAAAATGAATCAAAATCCGTCCAGCAGAATTCCAGACCATTATCTGTATGAAGCTTCTTGATTTTCTTGCCTAACTGATTCTCCACTAGGGCCTTCCACTGCTTGAAGTTATTGAATGCATCACTTTTGTTCTTCATCATCACCACCCAAGTCATCCTTGAATAGTCATCTATGAATGACACAAAATATCTGTGACCACCCAATGACTCAACTTTTGATGGACCCCAGCAGTCTGAATGGATATAATCAAGTGATGCCTTTGTGTTGTGCAACCCTGCTGAGAACTTACTTCTATGCAATTTCCCAAACACACAATGTTCACAAAAGTCCAGATTCTTAACCTTATATCCCCCAAGAAAACCTGCTGAAGAAAGAACATGCATAACCCTTTCACCCATGTGACCAAGTCTTATGTGCCCACAATGTGGTCTCTTTGAGACGGTGAATCTAACGAGGATGCAACAAAGAAGAGTGCAGATCTGATGATCCTTGTAATATATACAAGGTTCCCCTCTTGATGCCTTTGAGGACTACAACTGAATCTTTGAAGACATTCAAATTGTCCACCTTCACCATGGCTGAACACCTTGTCATCAAAGTAGACTAAGAGATACCGAATTCTTGGTCATCTGTGGAACATGTCTTACATCTTTCAATTATCACTGCAATTTACCATCCTCTATCCTTAACTTTACTGAGTCAATTCCCACAACTTTGCAAACCTTGCTATTGGCCATATAGATTTGAGCACCATCCATCTGCTCATAAGTAGAAAACTACTCCTTGTTTGGACAAATATGGTAGGATGCTCCAGAATCAGGTATCCACACATCATTATGGTGTGTAGAATCCCCTGCAACTAGAACCAGATCCTTATGAGATTGCTCAGTAGCCAGGGCTTTGTGCCAGAATTGCCTTCCTGCTGTTTCTTCTTCCATAGACAATTGGACTTCCAATGTCCCTCGCTCCTTCTGATAATTACGGACATCATGAACTTAGTACCTTTGGACCCTCGCTTTCTTTTTCTTCTTCTCATCCATATCATTTTCCACTATTGCTGCTAGCTACTTAGCCCAAAGAAATGACTTGTCTATCCCATCCCACCTTGTGTCTAAGCTCCCTGGCATGTAAGGCGGACCTCACATCCTCTAAAGCTCTTGTACCTTTCCCAACTATGAAAGATCGCACAAAGTTTTCATATGATGTCGATAATGACACCAACAATAGATAAGGGCTGCATCTTCATCCTCAATTTTAACATCAATATTCCTTAAATCAAGTAATATTGTGTTCAGCTGGTCAAGATGGTCCCTCAGTGGAATCCCTTCATGCATCTTCAAACTGAACAACCTCTGTTTCAACAACAACTTGTTGGTCAGTGACTTGGTTTCTCTTCCAGACTGGCATAATCTGCCGCACCTGTATTTGGTTTGTCAGATAAAGGATTCCACAAACCCTGCTGTTTCTACAATGCACGCATCTTGATTTTCCACAGACCAAAACTGTTCCTTCCTGTAAATTTATCGATTTTCACGTTTACCGCTGACATCTTTTCTTGCTAAAGATCACAACTTTATCACAGATCCTAGCACCTTAATGCTGGTCTTGGTGAAGATGAAGTTGATCGTACAGATTGTTTTCTCCAGAACCTCGCTCTGATACCACTTAATATAACGGATGGAGATAACTTCAGATGCAAGAAATAGAAACAGATGCAATCAAACGTAAATAATCAAAGGAGATAACAAGAAAACAAGAAGAGCACAGATTTAATGTGGAAAACCCCTCTCAAAGTGAGAGAGATAAAAAAAACCACGGGCAGATTAGAGATCTTTATTATTATGCACTGAGTTACAGATTTCACACACACAGATAATGCAACAACAACTATATTTATAGGCACGAATCCTTAAACCCTAGCCGCCAGGAATATTTGTCTTATCTGCCATAAATACCCTTACACGTGTCCTCCTTTTAATGACACTGTATAGCTGTCACATAACAGAATTAATGATGTGGGACCTGATTATTCCCGTACTCGGCAGATTTCACCTCACGACGAAGCTTGATGAGACTCCACCCTACTAACGCACAGAATTGAATACACTTCTCAGCTGTCCATCACACAGCCGAGTCTTCAGATTGGTTCCACCAAATGTAGAGTTTAAGTCACTTTACTGACAGAATATAAGGAAACAAGAACAAACTGAAGCACCCAAGCAACCTAAGCAGAACTCAAGAGCTGAGCTAACATCTATGTATTTTGTTTCATGTTGTTCTTACTTTTTAGTAGTTGTAATAGCTGAAAAAATTTATATAAAGAAGATGAAATTTGTTTTTATCTATTTGCTTTGCTTTTTAGGGTATTGGCATCATCAAATAGGGAGAAATTGTTAAAAATGTTATAAGTTTTGATGATGAGCGTCATATTAGTTGTTAAAGATGTAAGGGAAAAGATGTATAATGTTAAATGTACAGGTATTACTAAAGACTTATATTGTATAGGGTAATCAAACATGCACTGTAATAGTCAGCTAATAAGTTTTTAGTAGACTGGGACAAGTTTAAAATCCAGTATATTCTATGAAACCTAAGCTAAGCTGAGCTGAGGTGAAGACTGAGGGGACAAACTGCGACTCAAAAAAAGAGAGGACAAACTCAGTTATGAAGACCTGAAGGCTGAGGGATCAAACTTAGTTTTGAAGACTGAATAGATGAAGGCTGAGGGATCAAACTCAACAGTAAAGATTTAAGCCGAGACTATAAATTTATCTTCAAGTAACTCTGTGATGGCTTGAAATAACTTAACAGATCTTGTACAAAGGCTTGAAGTTAAAGTAAATGTGATGAGAAACTTCAACTAATGAGAAATATGGTGTACTCTGATCACACAAATTAAGGTCAGATTAAAAATCAAGAATCCAAATTCAATTGAGCTAAACTTGACAAGATCAATTGAATACAATTTCAGTCGAGCAGGTAAGTCAACCTAACTGAACAAGACTGATTCGAAGTAAGATGAGCATATTTTCAGCTGAGAAGAATCAAATACTAAAATCAAAAGTACAAGTATGATTAATAATTCATGAAGTATATTTTGAAGATATTATTCAAGATAAGCATTAATTTGGGACGTTTGATAAATGAGAAATCAATGGAAAGTTTATATGACTATTAAAAGGATTATTGGAAGAGAATATTCAAGGAATATCATTGCTTGATAGCCTGTCACTGTCAGAAGGACACTGACACGGACACAGGATCATGCAGAGCAATATTTTAGAGGGAATAATCAGATATATCTGCAAACGGCTAATGAATTCAAAATTTGACCGTTGGATGTATGCACTATAAATAGAATACTTGAAAACCAGCAACAAATAATTAATAATATTGTATATTGTATTTACACTGAACAATCGATCAAGTTTCCAACTCTACTGAGTTCTTCCTAAAAAATTTGAAATTTCATAAGGCATTCAAGCTATATCAAGAACATTCAAGTGCTGAATCTTTCAAAGAACAATCTAGCTACAACACTTGAATCAGAGCTACTGAACTTACAACTTATTCATCCAAATCAAGCTAAAAAAAAATTCCTTAGGATTCAACTCTCTTTACTCATAGTTTAGAATCAGTGAAGCACGTCAAGTGTCAATGAGTGAGTTAGCTAAATCAGTGTATCTGAAAAGAAGCTGAGATTTTATGTTGTGGATCTGTTAAAGGAAATCCTACCCTTGAAGAAACATCTAAACAACTTCAGTAAATCAGCAGATACAATGGTGAAGGACTGATTGTTCAAGATTGTGAAGCTGAAGAATTACAACCAAGGATAATTATTTGACTATTGTAACTATGTATAAGAACAATAGTGAATTCCTCCAATATTACAGGAGAATAGTGGACTAATATATTACACCAACCTAAACCACTATAAATCATTGTGTTTTTACTTTCTGCAAAAAAAAATTCAGTCAAGTAGCTTAGCTCACACTCAGCACACTTGAACACATTATCACAAATCTAGTTTTGACCAAATGTTTTAAAAGGCATTATAATCCATTGCATAAAACTCACCTGAGCTCAGGCTAGTCAGCTTATCTGAGTTATTAAAACTCTAAGTTTACCAAGTATATTCAAACCCCCCCCCCCCCCCCCCCCTCTCCCTCTCCCCTTTAAACTTGTTTCAAGCCTTTTCATGGGGCCAACATCATCAACTATATACCCTATATCACTAGTGCTCTACGTTATAGAGTAATATATCTGTTTAGCATCAACTATATGTATCGTGTACATGAATAGATGTTACGATACGAGAGCGATTTTGATGATCATTACCCTCTGTTATCGTTACGTTCAACTTTTTCTAAACAACCCATTTTTTCAAGTTTTTTTTTTTTTTGTTTCAATCAACTTTTTTTTTTCTCTCCACGATTTAAAAATTCTCCTTTTCATAATCAACGGCCTTTGTCTTAACAATGCCGTAATCTAAAAATCATAAACCGTAGACCCGATATATGTTTTGCTCGATGTTACAAGTAATGGAGAGAAAAAAGACTTGGTAATAATAATAGTAGTTCTCAACTTTCAAATACAACATCTCATGTTATACTATCTAACACAAGCAAATATCTGCGATATCTCATACATAACAATAGTGATTAAGAAGATGCTTTGGTACTCTTAATGTAGTCTCCAGGTTGAAACGAATTCCAACCGAGTACCACCCCACCCTGCAATCATGCATTTCCCATCACTTTCTATATGTAGAAGATTGCGATTTACCGATCTTCCTAGCAACAAATATGCTTGAGACAATGCTGATGGACTTAATTCTGCTTCCACAAAACCACATTTCCCGAAAAGGGACCTCCAAAAACTCGCACTCTCAAGTCTATAAATCCTCTCTATACCATCACATGTGATTGCATTTCGGATTCTATCTCGATGGTGAATTTCTTCAGAGAGTTTCCTATACAAGTGATTCTCAAAATACACCTGAAGCCCATCAAACAAACAAGAAAGATGGAAAAGAGTTTGAGTACATCTTTCCACAAAATCTGGTGAATTTAAGGCAGCATCTATTTCGTGGATCACCATTAAACACGGGTTGAGCCCTTTCATGGTGCATATCAATTTCTCCAAGTCATTAGGCCATGCTAGCACACTCCAAAGAGAATTTGATGTGTAGATTGCTAAAGTCTCATCAGCTTCAACCTCGAACATATCGCTTCTTGATATCTTTGAGGTCAGACAATACAACATTATACGCTAAAGGAACATTCATTGTCTGAGCAAAAGCAGAGAGCCTTTTCCCTGTTTCTTTCAATAGTTTTTTTGAAGTTCCAATTGCAGTTATCTTAAAAAGTTCAACTGGACATTCATATCTAACAGCAAGAGCCTGAATCAAAAGTATCCAATGCGACCCGTTTTTTATTCTGAAATCAATCAAATGAATCCTCTTGGATGATGAAACACTATCCAAGATGGATTGGATGCTTGTATATTGGCTGACCAACGTGGTGAAAAACTCCTGCTCGCACGACATCCGGGCAGGTAGAAGAGTGATCAAAGTCTGAGCCACATCCACTGGTATCCTGTCTTTTTCTGTCTTCCCATTTGGTGCAATAAACCCCCATTCTTGATCCATTTTAAGTTGAAGGGCCTCAGAGAAATAGTAAACAATCCTTTGCAGAGGAGTACCGATTTTGGATGAAGAACTCTGGCACCAATTGAGTAACTTCCTTGCAGAAACAAACTTTCTTTTGGCAACCTGTTCCATAGAAGCTTGAAGGACTATGCCCAGATCAATTTCTTCTTCATAAGTTAATTGCCCAACTTGCCTGGATTTTGACAGAATGGAGAAAACATCAACATTCTTGGATTTCATATCTTCCAATCGTGATTTGGCCAGCTTCATGATTGCAGCGGTGAAGCTCGGCTCATGAATCGGTCCATTTCGAATTTGATTAGAGATCTGCTCTGTTAAATTTTCTTTTACGTGCATGCGTTTGATTTTTGTACCATACACCTTGAGAAGTTCGAATGGCGGAGTAGAAACAACATTAATTGGGTTTAATCCATAGAAGAAGTTTTCTTGGTTTGGATTCGGATTCATGCCGTATATTGGTTCAAATTCAAAAAAAAAAAAAAATTGTTTGTTTCAAAACAGTCCGTTTCTAGAGAAAACTCAAAGGTGAAACTCAAAAATTTAACTTTGTTAGTCGCCTTAAGTTCCTTTTTAAAGGAGAATTGAACTTATTATCTCATTTGTTAGATATATTTTTTTTCCTTTAAAAGTGTTTATTTGTTTTATTAGATGACTTTTTTGTCATTTTTTAGTAGAAAATTAAGTAAAAGTTCATGTTTTGAAATGTTTTTAAGTAACCAGACCAAATATTTTTTACAGGGAGACTTATATAATTTTTATAGTATAAAAGACAAAAAAAAAAAAAAGCTTAAAAAATATTACAAAATACGTGCAGAACCTGCTTCACCTTTCCCTGTTTCACCTTTTTTTTTTTTTCCCCCTCTTTCAATCCGTATTTTCGAACACTTATATTTTTTATTTAGATCTTCAAACGCGATTAAAATTTCATTGAATTTTTTTATTTTTTTCAATTTCTTTGTTTTGAAACTTAATTCGATATATTTACATCGTTTTTCGCAAGATTGACGGTCGAAATTCATTTGGTGAATCTCGAAAATGAATCTCGAAAATCAATGAATATCGAGTAATAGTGAATTTCGACAGTGGATTTTCGGAAATTACGTCTGAATATAGTGAATGCGGTCTCAAATACAGAGCATGAAAAAATAAAAATAAAAACTAGTGAAAGAACTTTCAAGTTTAGAATTCTAGATTGAAAGATATAATTGTTTAAAAAAGATGGATCTGAAAGAAAGTGACTTGGTTTGTTTTTAAAGAGGAAATGATGGCAGCATTAAAAAAATAGTTTTGTCATTTATGCAAAAGTTTTGAAAAATTGTCATTTTCCTAATTGATGAAATGTGTTTATCCTTCTCCCCAAATCTCCCTTCTTTTAATACCCTTTTATATTTAGATTATGTACATTGCATTATTATAGTTAAATCTATAAGTGGCCGATGAAGCTTATGCTAGTGGTAAATACTAAGGCCTCTTGGTCCTAAATTCAAATCTCCTCCACCTAATTTTCGAAATGAAAAATGCAGTAAAATATTTAAATGTTAAATTTTGTGTTTCATTTGTCCCATCATATAAGATCTTTTTGACTTTTTAGATTTTTTTCTTATATTATAGAGCATTCTCACATCCCAAGAAATTATTAAATACATTATTTTTACTTTCAAATTAAATAATGTAATATTAAAAGTTACTCTTAAAAAAACAATAAAATATTTTGTCTTGAAATATTAAAATGTATCTTATTTATGAAATTTTTCAATCCATGGGAAAAGACAAAATGTCTTATATTATTGGCCTGTTAGTTTTTTCTATTTATTATTATCCAAAATTTTGAATTATTTAATACAACCTCTGTCGTAAAATGTAATTTAATTTAGCTTTTTGGCTTTGTCTAATAATGTTATTCAATTTAGAAAACCAATTAAAAATTTATTATCTTTTTCTGCTTTTACCCCTCTTTTATTATATACTATTTCACTGCTTTGCATTAATAACACTCAAAATCATTTTAAACATTTTTTTTCCATCAAAATTCTATCACTAACAAATTCGACCAACTTTTTTAAACTGTATAAAATATTCCTAATAGAATTATATTTTGAAGGGGCCAGAGACCATAAGGACAAAATAAGATACAAAATGGTAAAAAGGGACAAAAAAATAATAATAATGGTTGAGAAGACACAAAACACGCGTATTCTTACATGTATTACTACGTACACGTTGTAGAAGAATACGTAGTAGAATACAATAGTAATACGCGCTGCGTTTTATCCTTTTCAACCACTATCTTTTTTTCTTATCATTTTAGATCAAAAACAGTCCTTTACAACCTTTAACCTTATTTTGAAAATGAGGTAGTACTAAAATTCAGTACATTCACCATGCAATTTCACAAAATTTAAGCCGTATGAAAAAGAAAAAAAAAGGGACTCAGGTGAACAGCTTTTGCCTTTTGTGCTCTTTTTATTTCAAAAGGATTGAATCGGTAACCTAATAAACTCCAAAGGGAGGATTTGCATGTCGATAAATGTCATAATCATTTTACGACATCGAATGATTGTGTCATTTTATTTTTTGTATTTTCTTGAAAACGGTTTTTTTTCGTAATTATATTTGCTCTCCAAGTATATCTTCCAACATTCTGTCCCCCATTCTGCAATTGGCCGAACGGAACGGAATCAACGATCCATTTGTTACCGAGCAATGTAATGTAACACAATACAATTAAGGCTTTGCTAGGGAGTTTGCTTCGCTTCATGCTAAGATTGATGGGATCACTGCACATCTCGGTATTCAGCCCGTTGCCCCTCCACCCAGAGTCAGGAGCGGACCTACATACAGTTAAGGAGGGCAACTGCCTCCTTGATCCGAAAAAAAAATAAACTAACATATGTAGTATGCGTTTAGTTTGCCAATTTCTTAATTTTTTTTTTATTTGCGCTTTTTTTTTTTTTTTTTTCCCTTTACCAAGATCTTGCGTCATTCGCGCTACGCCAGAGCAACCCCACGTCGAGCTGCGTCTTCCACCGCCGGTCCATCTACTTCATCTGCGCCTCATGGTTTTGAGAGACACGACGACGATAAGGAGGACTAGTGGACTACTACGTTTCAGGTGACTCTGAAACGATGACTTATACTAGTTTATGTTTTTCTTTATTTTTCTCCATTTTCGATGTTGTTTTTACTTTTTTTCTTTTTATTTCCCCGATTTAGTTAAATTTTTGTAAGGATTACTATAATTATTTTGTCGGCTTATATTGTTTGTAGGTAAATTTTATTGCTTTCTTACTGTCGACTTTATGATTATATCGGTTTCTTTAGCACTGACTTTTCCGGATATGGTTTGCGTATAAAACTTTTTGCGGATTCCACGGATTGATTTCTTTTGCCCAAGATTGTAGCGTTTCCGATTCGCTTTCCAGCTCCACGCTTAACCCGAGCTAAGTTCATTTCTTTCATTTCACTATTTTTCAAACATTAGGGACAATGTTTAGGTTAAGTGGGGGTAGGGACGTCACTTAGATTTCGGCGTTGCATTTCATCAGTTTTCCCATTATCTCAACTCGTTTCGATGTTTTTTGACCACTTCTTCTTCTGTTTCTTTTCGAGCAAGATTTGTAAAAGAATTGAAGTCTTTGATCGAACTTTTAGTGCTATTTTTTTTTTTTTTTTTTTTTGAGAAGAGTGCTAATTAATTACATCTTGGTTTCACGAACGAATAGAAGAGAGTCGTGTTGACTTGTGACATAGTTGCGTATTAACCCCAAATTCTTTTTGTGAATCAACCCTTTTGTGGCTGTATAACTCATTTCTTCAGTATGTAGTATAGATAATGCATTATTTTGACTTGAGTTGACCTAGTTTTCCGAGCTTTGTTTTACCTTTGGTTCATTTAGGTCAAGTTGTGGATTCTATAAGGGCCAAGGATTCACGGATTCGGTAGTTTATCAAAATCAGTGGACCGTGATGATAGATAGAATTTTTAGAGCGACCTGCCCGAAAATGAAGAAATTCTTTGCCAAGAGGGTAGCAAGTTCCGTGTTAGATTTGAGAAGGTTTCTTGCTAGGCACCCATATTTGCAAGTTTCTAATTGATAGTCTAACCGACCCTAGCATAAAAAAAGAAGATAGACTCGAGCCTTGGAGGAGTACTCGGTTCTCAATCCGCCTTGCCCAGATGACTTGACGTACGATGCGAATTAATTAATCAATCTCAAAAAGGATAAAAGGGGAAAACCATGCTTGTGATTTGCTTGATAGACCCTGAGTCGATATAATGCGATTATGTCTGCGTTACTGATGTTGAGAGCTATTCACACACACACACACACGCCGGTTCATAAATATAGGAGTTTTTAATGCGTTACTGATGGATGACGGTTGATGCGCCTCCAGTCTTGACCGTGGCACTAGGTTGTTCTTAATTAACTTGTATATTGTTTCGAGAGTTCATTTTATTTTCTCTTTTTGCTTGCGACAATCAAAAGCTGAGTGGGGGTAGTTGATGACACCCTATGTGGTACTATATTCTATACATTGGTTTCCGGCAATGTGCCGACTAGTCCACGGGCGAAAGAGAAATATTACTGTAGAGGAGAATTATAAAAAATACAACTCTGCTAAGCGAACAATAGCCAAAATAGCTAAGACAATTGATAGTTTATCTCGATTTTGGTACACCACAATATTACCTTGGTACAAATTAATACAAAACCTAAAACTACTTAAATAGTAAACATAGTTGGCTGCCTTCATTCAATGTGCCTATGTGGGAATCAAAGTCATTAAATGGGGTTTGGCCCACCATAACAGAATGTAGTAGTCTGGTGTGGTGTATTCACTTTGTAGCGGTAATTTCACTACTTCCAAAGCATTCTTATTTTGTTTTGCTCCTGTTCTTTCACATCTTACATTCTTTTTGCGTGGATTTCAATTTTCTACAGTCTTAGATAGTTGCATCTCTTGATGCTGATCTTATTGATTTTGATTGGACTGGCTTACATGTCTGTGCTTGGTTGGGGTTGCTATATCACACAATTGGACTATCTTTTTCTGATTAATGCAAATGTTTTTTTAGATTTTAAAAATTAAGTCGAAAGGATATTATATGAGATATCAAAATAAAGAGAGAAAAAATATGAATTTTGGTAAAAGAATTTTGATGATCGGATTTTTAAATCAAAAGTTACGGTTGTTTTAAAAAAACAACAAAAAAAAAAAAAAACCCTCAAAAAAGAAGAAGAAGAAGCAGTAGCAGCAGCAGCAAACAACAGCAAAAAAAAATAAAAATAATAATAAAAGAGATAGCGTTCAGGCTTTCTAGCAATTGTGCTAGTATGTGGTTCCAGCAGCGAATGTTATGGAAGGGTATTTTGGTCCAATGATTTTTTTTGTCTTTTTTCACTCTTTTTAAATAGTGCGTCATATTTATTTATTTTGTATTAAAAATGGATAATCGTTTTGTCATTCGTTGTGGCACAACTGTTGTTCTCGTATCATTATTAAAAAAAAGGGAAAATTATGAAAAAGGACCAAAAACATTTGCGATTTTAGTAAAAGGACATGCACTTAATTTTTTAGTAAAAAGGACAAATTATCTTGCGTTAAGACAATTTTGCTCCTCTATTCACCCTTTAAAAAAACTACCATGATTTCTTAAAAATTAGATATAACAAAACAAAACAAAAAAAAACATACCAAAAAAAACTGACACGTTTTCTTTGGAAAAATAAAAAGCAACACCAAAAAAAAAAACCACGTTCCTCTCTAAAAAATGGTAGTGTCGCGTGGTATCATAATGTCAAATGATAGTGTTAAATAATATTGTTGCATGGTGTTGTTAATGTTGTTATAGTGTCAATATATAGTATCACAATATCAAATGGTTGTGTCAAATAATAGTGTCACATGGTATCACAATATCTAATAGTTGTGTCGAACAGTGTGATAATTAGTAGTAACATATTATATATCTGAAATTTATTATTAACACTAGTGACACATCTTCACCAGTGTCAGTGATATAATAGTAACAAATTGAATAACGTATTATTCACAAAAAAAATGAATTTCAAAACTATATCGGAAAGATATCAATATTGATATCAAAATAAAGATCACGAAAAAATTTAAATTATGGTAAAAAAGTTGTGATGATTGAAAATATAAATTAAAAGATATAATTGATTAAAAAATTAATAGAAGTGATATATATATATATATATCATACTATGTAGTACCTTTTAAATTTGCAAATTGGTACGACGAAAGTTTTTTTCGGCTTCATGCTCTATTGTTTTTATTTTATTTTTCCAAAAGACACGTATATTGGTTGAAACACGTGTAAGTTTCTCACTTTTATCAACATATGGTCACCACTACCGCTTGTATCGCATTTGTGGAGTTCTCGCCTGCAAATCGGGTAGGTTAACCTAGGCGGTGGCAGAGGCGGAGGCGGAGGCGGAGGCGGAGTATCGGTGGCCTTCTATTGCTTGGCTTTTGCTTCAATTTGCTGTTGATGATGTTAGCAACCCACCACCACCTTCGTTTGACCGACTATACGTACGCGGAGGGAGTGCCGATGGAAGATCTTCGCCACTTCGATTTCAAATCTGGATATCGGCTACTTTTGCTTTGTTTTAATTTCCCATGTTTTTGACTTCTTTTTTTGTCGTTGCTTGTTGATTTTGATGTTCAATCGCTTCTCACGTGAGCCTGTTTTGCCTTTAATTGTAGCAAACAATTGTAAGAGCTTCCTGTAGATAATATTTGTCTCCCACTGTTCAAACCCACCACCGCCTTCGTTGGTGAGAGTATAGATATATCGAGGTAGTGTCAATGGATATTCTCCGGCTATTTGGAATCTCGATATCGGTTCTGTCTGGTTTTTTTTACCCATTTTTTTGCTTTGCTTTTGTTCCTGCTTACTGCTTCTGCTGTTGTTTCATTTTTCACGGTGAGATTGTTTCATCTTTAATTGCAGCATTCATAAGAGCTTCCTGTTGGTTTTGATGTTTGGATCAAACTCCGGTGATTCAAGGTTTGTTTTCGAGGGTTTGGATCTACAGCCGAGCTTGAACAACCGCCGAATTTCTCATGCTCTTTCTCCGCTTCAGCTTTGGCTTTTTTACTGCCTTTGGTTTGCTATGTATGCTATTGCATGCTTGTTGACATGGAAGTTCATGGGTCTTGATTACAGGTTTTTCTTCTTGTTATTCCTTTTGTTTCTCCGATCAAAGGCTTTGATTGGTTTTTCTTCTTCTTATTCCTTTTGTTATTCCTTTTGATTACAGGTTTTTTCTTCTTGTTATTCCTTTTGTTATTCTTTTTGATTACATGTTTTTCTTCTTGATACAGGTTTTGATTGGTTTGCTCTGATTCAAGGTTTTTCCTATTGTTTTTCTTCTTTTTATACTTCTTATTCCTTTGGCTTTTTTACTGCTTGTTGCCATGGAAGTCTTGGGTGGGTTTGTACTGAAAAGATTCTTGGTGGGTTTGTAACAAGGTCTTGGGTTGCCTGTTCATTAGGTGTACGCTATCATCGTAGATTTTTTGTTAACTTTTGTGGGAGCTTACTAACCACATTGGTTGGGGTGATCTTTGGGGGGTTCACGTTCTTGCTTTCTCCGGTCATTTTCCGGTATGGTGATTCACTTTTTCGTGCAAATACATCTTCCCTTCGGGACTCATTAGGTGTAAACCATGATCATGGAGTTTGGGGTTAGATTTCTTGGTTTATTTGTTTGTTGTTTCCTAGGTTCTTCTCTAGGTTGGGTGTTTGAGGGATTCAGGTAAAACTGAATTTTTAGGCTGTGCCTTTCCCCTTCTACCTACGCTCTCTGGTGACTGAGTATAATGAGTCTCGGTCTTGCGGTGTTGGCGGTTGATGACAGATTGCAGTGTGTCTGTACATCTGTACGCTTTAAATTGAAGTTGAGTTCATTCTATGTTTTGCTAATGCGATGTAATCTCTACGACATGGTGGCAGGGCTGCATAGGGGTGACCTTTGTTGCTGTACCTCGGTTGTGAATAAGAAGTATCTGGATATTGCTCTGCCTTTTGATGTGCGTTGGTTTGTGTCTGGGATTGTCTCCGTGGTTTCAGCGGTTTTTAATAAGCACTACCCGTGTGCTCGATTTGGGTACGGTCAGCTCGTCCCTTAGAATGTTTGCAGACCCTTCTGCATTGTTATTGTTCCGCTTCCTCTCGCTGCAATGCTAATGATTTAAGCACTGGTATCTGCTTCTGCAGACCCGTATGTGCAGCGCCTTACTGTAGGTGTTTTCGTGATGTACTGCTCGTGGTTAGTGGTAGCATGTCTGCCTTTCTGCACACTTTGTTCTGCGTCTTTACGCTTTCTTTTGCGCGTCTTTTTGCATCCTATGTGTGTTTGTTATGAGTGGTGTCTTATCTGTTTACTCTGCATCCCGCATCGCATTATGCCAAGCTGCATTGGAGATTTCTCTGATATGTTTTTTTCACTGCAGGTGTGTGTTTCGCTTGGTCTCTGCGTTCTCCGCGTTTCTTGACCCATTTGCTTGCTTGTCCACGTCAGTTCCAAATACTTGTTTACTCCTTACAATTTATTCTCGCGCTGTACGACCTTGTTTCCATGTCTTGGTTGCCCTGCCTAGCCTTAGGTTCACATTAGTGACGCCACAGCAGCGATTGCACAGTGGAGAGTTAAGGTTCTGGTCGTTGAAAATAGCGTGTACACAAACGAGGGCGGAAAAAGTCTTCAAAAAATGCTGCTTGTAGATGACCAGGTTTGTCCCAACAAGGCTGACTTACACTTTCTTCTGTTCTATACTGCATTGTACCATCTCTTTTAATTTACTTCGTATGTGCACATGATCCAAACAGGGTAGCAAAGTCGAGAGTGTCCTTTGGAACACCAACACCAATGTCCTACAAAGAAGCTTTCTTCCTTTCTCGACCTACATCATTGGCGGTGCAACAGTACAACCCATCAAGCCGGGCTTCCAATAATGGCTTTTGTTATAATTATCTGAGATTTCGTTAATGGCCATGTTGTTCTGGTTGTAATACTTTGATGTTTGGGATTGGACGCGGTATCAATGCCATGTTGTTCTGGTTGTGATACCTAAGCTATCTACACAACTACGCTTACATGCGTCTAACAAAAGCTTTAAAACTTATGTACACATTTTATGCATGCAAAAAACAGCAAAAACGAGGGCATAAACGTGCATCGCACGTTGCCGGCTCTAGTATATATATATATATATATATATATCGTGGTCATCTAAACGTGGTGACATAGCTTTCATGCGGCAGTTTTGTCAAAAAAAAAAGGCTTTGATGCGGCAGTTTTAAAAAGAAAATGATTTGAGGGGTAATTTTGTCATTCGAACGGTCAGTTTGTCCTTTTTACTTATGCTTGTCATTTTTGCTAATTTCTGAATTGTTTCTGTCCTTTTCAAAAAGTCTCCGTTATAAAAATATAATCCCCTCCTTCACAATTTTTAAATATTTATATAGGTTTTGCCAGGAAGGACATATTTACTTATTTATCGGGTTTAAAGGAAACTGATAATTAATTAGGAGAAAAATAATATAAACTTCCAGCACTACCCTTTTTATTTATTTTTATAAATAAAATCATGACAAAACCCTAAATCGCAATTAGTTCTCTGCGCATCATGGCATTAACGCCGGTGAAAAAAAATATCGATCAGCGTTTAGTTAAGCGTTCAAAAGCATAGCATTAACGCAGTTAAATGGCCGTAACCCTAAATCGCAATTAGTTCAGCGTTCAAAAGCATCAGCCCTGAACATGGGTTTGTCCCCCCTGGAAGGTATCGTTCAAAACCACCGCCGCCGTTTCTTTTCAAACGCCACCGCCGCTGGTGATGCTGCTGCTGCTGATGCGCCGCGCTACTACTGAATCATTCAAAACGGATATGGAAGGCTCGATGAAAGAAAGCTGCCATTTTTGTGCTGATTTGATGCATTCAAAGCCAAGGATTCACAGCATTCAAAGCCAAGGATTCGAGTTCGATTTAGAGCATCAGAAACGCCATGCCATCACTGATATAAGGAGTCGTGATTTCGTTTCATGAATGCCTCGATTCAATGGATTTTGAACGGCTGAGTGAAAAGCATAACCTGAATCCGACCCGAAGGCTTCCTGCTGTACATGTTGATCTGCATAGAAAATAATGTAGTAATTTGATCTTTTTTTCGATTTTTTTTGCATAACCTGAAAACAAAATACTACATTGCTGATCTGCATAACCTTAACAGAAAATGCCTTAGGAGATGTTCTTTTTTTCGATTTTTTTTTGCTGTTAAGAAGAGGATATTTGGAGAATGAGGTTTTTTGTTTGATGGAAATGATCATTTATGTTCCATGGGATGTTACTACTTGTTTATGGGCTGTTACTACGTATCATACATGTATTTTATATGGGTTGTTACTACTTGTTACAATATGTTTTTGGATTTACGATATGGATTTATCTATTTTATGGTCTGTTACTACTTATTTATTGGACGTTATTGTATTTTTTGGGCTGTTACTACTTGTTTTTTGACTGTTACTACTTGTTTATGGTCAGTTAGTACTTGTGTATTGGCTGTTACTACATTTTTATAGGCTGTTACCACTTGTTTTCTGGCTATTACAACTTGTTTATGGTCTGTTCCTACTTGTATATTGGCTGTTACTACTTTTTCATTGGATGTTACTACATATTATGGGCTGTTACTACATGTTTCTAGGCTGTTACTACTTGTTTTTTGGCTGTTACTACACTTTATCTAGCGTTACTACATATTTAATGTGTAAAAGGGTATTTTTGTCCATTTATTTTGAATTTGTCCTTTTTAATCACATAAGCTATTAATTTTAAAACCAAAATAACCAAATTTCATACGTAATATATGAAATTCACTATCGAAAATCACTATTGTTCAATAGTCACTGCTGATAGTGAATTGTATTAATAACGATGCAATGATATCAAACAAAATTTTAAAACGAAGAAAATGACAAAAAAAAAATGGTGAATCTTTTTTTTATAATTTTTGGAGATATAAACCAAAGATATAATGATGAGTTTGGATTGCTAGAATACAATTGAATGCAATGGAATTGATTGAACATGATTTCATTCCCATGGTGTGCGGTGATGGGTAATGTGAAGTGGGTGGTGGTGGCCGGGTGAAGATCAGTGGTGATGGAGTTGGTTGTGGGCAAGGATAATGACAGAGTTTGGTTGTAGGATAGGTTATGGGTAAGAATGGGAAATACGGGGGTGATATGGGTGGTGGTAGGGGTGTAATGGTGAAAATATTGGTAGCATGAGGTGGTTGTGGGGTGGATGGTGTTGTGGATTGGGTCGTGATGGGGGATGGTGGTGATAGGGTGGGTGGCGGTGGTGGCGGCTGGTGGTTAATTAAGTGCAGGGTGGCGGTGGTGGATTGTGGAAGGGTGGTGGGTGGGTGGTATGATGAGCGGTGGTTGTTGATTTCTTATTACTATGTTATGTTTTATATTTCATTCAATCAAATCATTTCGTTCATTCAATTCATTTCTGAAAGGAACTAAAAAAGTTAAAATTTATTCTAATGGAATAATGGAATGAAAATTCATTTTATCCCCTCGCATCTAAACACATAAAAATGATGGAAAGGAATGAATAATAACATTTAACTCCGTACCATTACAGCAATCTAAACGTCCTATGAGTTTTATAAACAAGGGAGCAAAAAAGAAATTGTTAGTGACGTGAGAGATTTGGAAAACGGGGAAGGAAAAAAAACCAAATGATTTTTTTGGGATGTTGTTGATAAGATGTAATTTTTATCCATAAATTTTGGTGAAGGTGTCATATAGCCTATAAAACATTTATGTAGTCCTATTATGTTGCATCGATGCGCAACCACAATCTAGAGGAAGGGTGAATAGAGTGTGTGGGATGTTTGCCTATTTTAAAATTTATAGCACTTAACAAGAATTGCAGACAATAAACTTGTATAAAAATAGAGTTTAAAACAGTTCATCACACTTAAATAAGACTGAAAGCAGGTCTTTATCTAAGCTTGGTGATTCACTGTTAAACCTAAGTAAAGTTTCAAGCAGTTTGATAGAACACTTAACACAGATTTGAAAACACTTGATTAGGGTATAATTTGTTTAATATAAAATGTCTAGTTTCAATTCAATACCGGATGTCTAAAAGAAATTGGCAAAACTGGAATTATATCAAATTGATACAGCGGATAATATAATGCAGATACAAGATTCACTGTTCTAAATTACAAATGATATACCACTAGCAAATAAGAACAGTGAATTTTGTCTAGATAATTACAACTTCAGCAAGCTATGTAAACTCAAAAAAGTATAGATTATTATACACAACTTAATGCTCAGCAGGAATACAACCAAACTACAAGATCAGGAAATAAAGATCAACAATTTGCAGGTTCAGGTTAATAAATAACAGCAAGAAAAACTAGCTATTACATAACAGGTACAATGCTCACCATCTAATAGTTTAGCAGAAAACGGCCTGAACACTCAGCCAACTACAATGGTGATAATCAGATCCACTTAGACTAAATTATCAAACTTAAGTTACAATTTGCTGAGATACAAGTCCAGCCAACCTACACAATCCGATCCACTACATGCCTACACTAGTACAAGTTGTTCTCAAAGACACAGGATATTCAGGATGGGAGCAACAACAGGTGCAGCAGGCAATGAGCAGTAGGGAAGCTCAGGATGCAAGACAAGTTCAGCAATATGAAAAATACTTCAAGTGTTCCGAATTTGATTGACAGCAAGACAAAGTGTATGCAAAATATCAAAATTAGAACCAACAAGTTTATGGGGATCAAAACAAAACAACAGAATCATACACTGCCTGAAAATCAGGCCAACCAAGTCTCTAACAACAAATTAAGACCTACAACCTTTTTCACTAGGCAATGCACAACTAGCATTTTCAAACAATCGTGCTATGTAGTTACAATTTTCAGGGACCTTAATTCAGCAGACTTGTCAATGGTGTGTAACTCAAAACAAGCACAAAAACCATAATCTTAAACACAGACTCCTGTCAAAGTGCAGAACACGGCCTTTAAGTACTGATTCAGTTTAGACTTAAGGTACAGACAACACTGGGCAGTCCTGATATTTCAAATCCGTCACACTGTTGTCGTATACCTTAATCAACAAAGAATCAATCACCACAAACAATGTTCACACAATGGACAAACACAGAACCTATCCAGCAAAACCAGTATCACAAACTAAAGACTACTGTTAAGCTAAACAAGCAATCAACACAACCAGTACACACAGAAAACTTATAGCTAAAAATTATAGTGTTACCATGCACAAGGAAACACAGAAACCTCAAAGCCAAGATTGTGTAAAAGCTATTGACCAGAAATCACACTTCTCAATAGCCTAAACCAGAATCAGAACTTGATCACTTAAGCTGATGACCAAGCAAAGACTCAACTTCTGTGCTTTAAAAAAGAACCAGAAAAGAGAAAAAAAAAAATCTAGTGTATTGAGGGACGTAGGATTGCTCAAGAAAGATAGTTCTAAGTTGTTGCAATCCCAATTCACTATCCTGGCCTATTTATATCCTAAGGGTATGAGGAACCCTTAAGTCAAAAGACTTTAGTTAAGGTTTGCCCATTGGTTTGAATTTTGAATTTCAAAATCAAGTACACTGATTAACCCAAGTGTACTGATTAACCCAAGTGTTATAACTCAGAATTTGGTTGGTTTAGTGTTTTTGTTAACAAAATCACCTCAGTTTGCCAGTTAAGGCCTATAATAGAGGTATTCAAGGCTATGAAATTGTTGAACCGGATTATTTAAACCAAAATGAGTTAGACACTAACACTGTGGGAAGCCTTGACACTTAATAGAGACTTATAGAACTAGTTAAAACCGTTCATGGTTTGACCAATTTGGTGCAACAAATTTTTTATCAGGTAGTAGGTAGGGGTTCAGAATTGGTCAAAACTTATTTTGACTCAGGGTTTGACTATGAAGCCTAAAACAAAACACTGAGCTGGTCTAATCATGCTATTAAAGAACAAAAAATCCAACCATAGCATGATTGACCCATTATTGAACCAAAAGGTTCTCATGATTGACTCAGACCGGACTATTATTGACCTCACAAGGTATTAATACCCTCAGTCAAACCGGTACTGAATGTAAAAGCAGGTCAAGCAAATTTACCAAAGCCAACCCGGCTTGGAAGTCGGGTTGGAAGCCAACGGTCAGTGTGAACAGGCAAGGTTACAGGCTGGATAAGGATTCTGATAGTCAGAGCTTCAATTTCTTCAACATTAATTAATTAACTATATTTCAATGTAAATAATCTAAACATTCAAGGTTAGGAAATCAACTAATTAACCAAATAATCAGAAAATCAATAAATTTACAAAATTAACTATTTGGGGAATAAGGCTCAAGGACAAAAATATTTCAATACTTAAGAGATAGGACAAGTTTGAGAAAATGTTTCATAAAGGACAAAAAATATACCTAAAAAGACCCTTTTACCCTCAGTAATAAAAATTTGTGTGTGCATAATCCTCCCATTTTCACGCACTCAACCTCGCTCCCCAAAATTGTTGGTTCACGGAAATTTTCACAATAATGCTAAATTCATCGGAAATTGGAGGGATTTTCACGAGAACGCAAATTTCATCGCAAATTTGCAAGGATTAATACTCAAGTCGATCTCAGTTCAAAGCTGTACAATCACGTTCCTGACGGAGAATCAATTACAACGGGTAGGGTTCCAATTATGCGAAATTGATTTGGTTCGAAATACTAGGGTTCCAATTCACTCTTCCCCCTTTTTCTTTTCACCTTTTCAGAGAGGATTGGAATTGAATTCACTGAACAAAAACAGTGAAAACGAGATCAAAAGTAGCTTCGAAGCAAAGATTTGATGAACACATTCATAAGGGAGTACTGATTGGACGAATTCACTGCTCCGTTTTCTTTATTTATTGGATGAGATGTTTATTCATTTTGATTGTTTTCTTAGTTACAACGTTTGGAAGTAGGTTATGTTTGGGTTCATGGAAAAAAAAAATTGTGTTTATGAAAAAAGTGAAAATTTTACAGAAAATTACATTCACAGTATTTCTCTCAATTTTTATGTTTTAGTTCCTAAAAGTTTGGTTCACTGAGAAAATTGCTTATTTGCTTCTTCATTATGTTGCATAATTCCTTCATTCTTCTGCATAAAGCATAAAATCAGATTGAAAACATCTTATTTCTTCATTGTTTTCTTTCCATCCTTTTGGAGCTTCTACTGTCCTCCCAAAGGCGATGCAACTGTCTTTAATATATTTCTCTGCCTTTCAAACTCGCGTATGTTAGCAGAGTTTAATCTTTAAAATGTAGTACAAAACTATAATGCAACAACTATTGTAATGCAAGTATGGCTTTATGCATTTTTGTTTTGGTACATTTGCCTCTTCCTTCGTTATCTTCCTCACATCTCAACTAAATTTTTGGGCATCACCCGTGCAACGCACGGGTTGCTACCTACTAGTATAAATTATAATTTTAACTTATATTTAACGGTCGTAATTGACATCAGCGTATCGTTCTTGTATGTTATAGTGCACTCACAGACGGACTTAAGTGGAGATAGGTGGGGCCAACACCCCAATTGAGATTGAAAATGACGTAGTTTTAATGGTAAAAAAAATTAAAAACACTACTAATATCCCTACTCGATCATTGAATTTTTTACGTGCCTCTATTGACAATTTTTTTGGGCCTGCCGCTAAGTGTACTTACGAGTATAATTATGAGTTTTGTTGTTTCTCTTATCGAACGAAAAACTCAATTTGAGTGGTGATATATCTACTACACAATATATGCAATACACATACACTACACATTTTTTATATATTGATTATAATAAAACACACTTCAATCAATGACCATGAAGTTTCATCATTCCCACTCAAAAAAAAGTTTCATCATTTTTTCTCGGGTTTTCTTCTCTTGTAATTTTCATTGTAATGGTGAATTAAACTATGCTACTGAGTTTGGTCAGCTGAGTGTAATACTCTGCTGAGTCTGGTGTGGAAAAGCTATGATATGGTGTTCAGCTGGGACAGATCAGTAGGGTTGATCTACCTGCTGATGTTAAGGCTATTGAAGACAAGGCTACTGATTCTCAGCAGGCTTGGGGAACACGTCTGCTGCATGGTATTCTGGTTTGGATAAGGTTACTTCTGGGGTATTTCAGTCATTATCTGGTTTGGCTGTTTAGTCGGTTAGGGTTTAATTCCCAAGGCTATAAATGCCATTCGTATTAATTGTAACTTGATGTAACTTTCTCATATAAAATATCCTCGTTTGTCCGTGGAGTAGTCGGCACATTTCTGGAAACCTTGTTAAATCTGTGTTCTTCTTGTTTTTGTGTTTGTTTACTTGTTAATTGCTTATCTTTACTCACAATCACCATCACTTCTTGATCGATCCGTCATAACAAATTGGTGTCAGAGAGTCCAGGTTCATCAAGAAATCTATTTATCTATTTTCAGCAAGGTAGATTGGCACCAAGGTCATAATTGACGCTAGGATTTGGGATCTACGCAAGCTTTTCTTGTGAGAAAGATGTCTGCTTTAAATGTCAAGATTGATAAGTTTACAGGAAGAAACAGTTTTAGTCTATGGCAGATCAAGATGCATGCTTTGTTGAAGCAACAGGGATTATGGGGTCCCTTGTCTAAATCAACAGAAGGTAGTGTTGCTGTGAGAGCCAGTCTGGAGGAGAAAGCACATTCAACAATTATGTTGTGCTTGTCAGATGAAATTATAAAGAGAGTTTGAGAAAGTAAATAATACTTGAGTAAACTTCAACTTAGTTTATTCATCATAAAAGAGTGAGTATAAATAGGTACAAGTAAGTGAGAAAGGTCCTAGTAGAGTATAAGCTAGGAGAGAGCAATTAATTACTAGAGTCGGCTAGTATTAATTGCTAGAGTTGTCTATTACCTAATAAGACAAAATAGAGTTACTTTATGACTTTATGACATATTAATTGTTTATTCAATACAATTAATATGTCTTACAATTAATATGTCTCACAATTAATATGTTACACTAATGTAACGTAATATTTCCACACCCCCCCTCAAACTGGGTTGTATATGTTTATACAGCCAAGTTTGCTACTCAGTCTGCTGAACATAAGTGGCGGAATGGCCTTGGTGAGAATATCAGCATTCTGGTCTGCTGAGGAAACATACCGCAGTTGAATAATCTTGGCATCAATCTTCTCCTTCGTGAGGAAGTGTCATCAAATGTCCACATGTTTGGTTTTATCATGATGGACTGGATCCTCTGCCATGCATAAGGCTGAATTATTGTCACAGCAGAGTGTGATAGGTTGCTAAAGTTCAGTAAGGACTCTTTTTATCCATAGAGCTTCACAAATACCCAAAAGTAATGCCCTGAGTTCACCCAAAGATCGCTTCTAGAGAGACAAGAGGGTTGTTTCTTGCTCCTCCAGTGACAAGATTTCCCATACATAAGAACAATGAGCTTTGTAGTGGACCTTCCATGCTCTATGTGGCGGCCAATTTCAATCAAGAAGATCGATGTAAACCTTGATAGATCTCTCACAGACTTGGTGAAAAATGCGGCCTTGGCCAGAGTGGATTTCAAGTACCTTAGTATCATGTTCACAAGATCCCAATGGTGCTCAATGACGGCAATGCATGAACGGCTTACTGTGGATCGACTCCATATGCAATATCGGTCTTGTATGGGATAGATAAATGAGTTTCCTACAAGTCTCTCGATATTGATCCTTCCCGACAAAGAATGTCACCATGCAAAGGGGATTATTGGGGTCTACTCAGGGATACAAAGAGTTTGCGACCAAAGATACTAGCTTTCTTGGCAGTCCAACACATATTTCCTTTGAGAGATAGAGATACCCTGGTTGTTTCTTGCAATTTCCATACCAAGGAAGTATTTAAGATAGCCCAAATCCTTGACTTGAAACACCTTTGCCAAGAGGGTCTTCAAATTTTGGATCTCAAGAGAGTCATCACCAAGAAGGATGATATCATCCACATATACAATAAGAATGGACCTTCTCTCGGTTGGTTGTCTTGATAAACATAGTGTGATCTGAGTTGCATTGATGATATCCAAAGAACTTTGACCACGAGAGTGAGTTTCCCAAACCAGGCTCTTGGGATTGCTTCAGGCCATATAGAGATTTCCGAGTTTGCATACCTTGCCCTGAGTGTGAGGATTGACAAAACGAGGAGGTACATTCATGTAGACTTCCTCGGTGAGGTCACCATTGAGAAAAGCATTTTTGATATCCAATTGATGTAGAGGCCGAGTCAAGTTGGATACCAGAGAAATCAACACTCGACAAAGGTTCGGTTTTGCCACTTTGGTGCAAACGTTTTTTATAGTCAATGCCATAAGTTTGAGTGAAACCCTTGCAACCAACCTGGCTTTGTACTTGTCAATTGTACCATCAAGATTGTATTTGATAGTGAATAACCATCTGCAAATGACTGCCTTCTTGCCTTTTGGAAGAGTTGTGAGATCCCAAGTATGATTATCCAGAGGCGATCATCTCTGCTTTTAACAAAGAGCCTTCCACTTATCATTTTGAAGAGCCTCCTGAATATTTTTAGAAATAGAGTGAGAATCCAAGTCCTGTGTAAACATGGCAAAGACAGAGACAACCGATCATAAGATAAATAAGTATGAATAGAGTGATCGATTGCAAGATCTCTTTCCTTTCCCGAGAGCAATAGGCCTATCATCAATGTCGCAGTCTTTGAGAGTCGATGAGGTTGTTGAGGTTAAGAGTTTGCTTGAGGAAAGGGTTTAGGTCAATTTCAATCGAGTTTCCATCGATGGTCGCCTCGGTGGACTTGTTTGTAGTAGGAGTCCTTTCAAAAATTTGACATCCATAGAATTGTAAAATCTCTTTTCGGAAGGAGAGTAACACTTGTAGCCTTTCCTGCCCTTTGCATATCCTAGAAAATGCACTTGTGAGCTTTGGGATCAAGTTTGCTTCATGTTGGGCATGGATATAGACAAACACAAGACAACCAAAGATTTTTGGAGGTAATCGGGAAATAAGATGGGGCGAGATGTGTGGGCGATAGGGTTTTGATAGGAGTTTTGAAGCCTAACACCCTGGTGGGAAGTCTCATTGATTAAGTATGTGGAAGTCAATATAGCTTCACCCCACATATATTTTGGGACATTTGTGGTAAACATGATAGACTGGCCATTTCTAGCAGATGCTGTTTTTTCTCTCAAAGAACCCCATGCCATTTTGGTTTGAGGAGTCTCAACACAACTACTTGATATGGACAATTCCTTTATTCATCAAGAAATTACCGAGATTAGACTCATAATATTCAAGAGCATTGTCGAGTCTTCAAAATTTTGATCTTAGTGTCAAACTGAGTGGAGACCATGTTGTAAAACTCTTGAAAGATGGATCCAACTTCGATTTATCCTTTATTAAAAATAACCAAGTGGTTCGGTGTGGTCATCTATGAAGGTAACAAACCACCTCTTCCCTGTTATGCTTTTTACTCTTGAGGGTCCCCATACATCACTGTGAATTAAGGTGAATGGTGTGGATGGTAAGTGAGGTAATTTTGCATACACAGATTTGGTGAGTTTGGAAAATTGACAAATATCACATTGAAGATCATTCAAATTACAACCTTTAAACAATTCAGGATCTATAGACTTTAAATAACTAAAACTGGGATGTCCTAGTCTATAATGCCATAACATGATATTGTCAAGGTTTTGAGTGCAGTCATTTGGCGGCGGTCTTCGGCCTTCAAGTAGGTCGACCACATACAGACCTGAGCACGGTTTAGCAGTCCCAATCACTGCCTTTGAGGAATGATCCTGGAAAGTGCACTGATTCTCATTAAAAACAACAGTCCAGTTCAAATCTTTAGTAAGTTTACTGACAGATATGAGATTGCAATCTAATTTTGGAACAAATAGGACATCCTGTAGGCATATCTTATTAGTAAGTTGCACCTTACCAAAACCTTTTGCACTAGAGATAGATCCATCAGCAGTCTTAACATTGTGAATTTGGGGACATGGCTTAAGTTGAGTAATGAGATCTTTATTACCATCATATGGGATGAGGCCCCGAGAATCAACAATCCAGGTTTCATTACTAATAGATGAGTAGAATTTACCTGTCTTTGGCATGAGAGGCTATGTCAAGAGAGTGACTACCTCCCTTTTGTTGAGTTAGGAAGGCTTTGAATGCGGCAAGTCAGTGCATTCAACTTTGTTGTCATCTTCTTCCTCACTTATGTGTTCCGCCTCGACTTTCCTTGGCGGTCTCTGAGGTTTTGGAGGAGTTAGGCTTGCCATGTAGTTTCCAAAGCAAGTGTCCTTGGTGTGATTTGTGCGTTCGCGAAGTGGTCACGAGAACGCCTTTCCGCTTTATCGGTGAGCTTCCGTGTTAGGAAATCTCACGCGAGGGAACGCAGCGGAATTTAAAAATTTGATTTCCTTTTACCCAAGATCGACTTCGTTTAAGCAATAAACAAATAAGTAATAGACGGTGGTTACCTTGGTTGATCTATAAGATCGACGCTTTGACCGTCAAAGGAGAGTAGTTCTGCATAGAGCCGCCCAAGTGTTCGGCCTCTACCGCTAGTCCACACGAACAGCTACTTGGAATCCCATCATGGATTGCTATTGGAAAACTCCGGTTGCTAGACCGGCCTTTTTCCCCTCTCTCCAACTCTCTATAGGATGCTCTCTATTTTACACAAGAACTATTAGTTCTTGGAATTGTGATGTCCAAAAGAGCTTGACACCCACCTCCCTTTTATAATGGATGTGGCGCCCAAGAGGTGTGGAGGAGAAGAAAACCTTTTTCCAATAAAATAAGGAAAATATAATTGATTGATTTATCTCATTTATTATAATATCTCATATTAAATAAATCTAGGATTTTGTCAATATCTCATATTGAATATTCCCAAGATATTGTCAATATCTAATATTGACTATCTTTATTTTATTACCATAAATCAATTTACACATGTGTATATATATCACTTATATATATTACAAACACATAAATCTATATATAAATATCTAGCTAACACAAATGTGCACATGTATATCTTATATACATGTAGCACACAATGTATGTAATATATATTTATATATATTAATATCTTATATTAATATATGGTAATCTTATTAATTAAATTGCACAATCCAAGTGTATCTTATACACTTCAATGTGGCGCCCCTTTGACCAACAAATTGGCTTCCGGAATATTCTTTAATTAATATAATATTATTAATATCTTGTATTTAATTTATTCATAATAAATAAATAACACCATATTAATTTACCACTATAACCTTTATAGTCTCGAGATAAACTTTCCTTATTTGGTTATCATCTATAACCACATTTTAATCCGGCTGGATATTCATATGTGTGTGACCCGATAGGCTTCCGAATATGTTGGCCGTAGACACAAAACGTAAATTACGAAAATGCCCTTCATGCCTAACGATCACGGGATAGCGCCTTCAGCAACACACCGTGACCCCAATCATCGGAAGAGTCAAATGCAATGACTACTACCTTTCATGTGAAACAGTTACCGTGTAACTTACAATCCTATCGCTGTAATAATATCCATACGGTCGTTAGTCGAGTGTCAAAACATCAACGACCGTATCTTATAATCTGGATATCAAGCTCTCTCGAAGTAACTCATTTACTCCCACTTTGCAAAGATTCACGAGAGTAAGACATTCCTTATAAGAAGGCCATTTCGGATATTCGATCCCAATAATAGGATACGCGATTCCCGGACGACCAATCATGTATACTCCGCATGCTTCAATATCATACCCAATCACTACCGCATGATCGCCCGTGGCTGGGGAAACCTCAATAGTGTCAAAGCATGACAATCCACACCGTGATGCCATGAAGACTCCGGTCTTAAGGATAATTACACAACCGCCACATAGTGTGACACTTATCCGTGTAAGTGGGTCAGTCTAACGTACGCATTCTCTAATACACGTCCACGTACAGTCCAAGTGTCTCTACACTTCGATAGACGAGATCTATCCCTGCCCTTAAAGACAGAAGACATCCAATACGTGCTAGTCTGTTTATACTATCAATGCCCTGTTTAATAGTACATCGACTGTAGAGACATTTAAGTATCAAACTTATTAAAGTGATTAGAGATCTCATCAACCATAATCGCCTATCATGGTTTCTCTATCACAGTTTAATACTAAGGACGTTATCACATAACAATTCATAATTGGTTCTTTAAAAGAACATATATATGACAACAGAAAAGCCATTTAATATATGTATAAACGTAAAGAAATAGTATAAATGATCCGACCCGGTCGGATCCGGTCCAACCCGATTGGGTTTAGGACACTATTCCAACAATCTCCCACTTGGCCTAAAACCAATCACTCGCACACACAAGACCAAGTTGAAACACAAGAATCTCATTCAATACTCGCAACTAGCCCTAGCCATAAACGGATCGCTATCCGTGGGGACTCAGACTATCTTCATATCATGTTCCAAATGACCAAGTCAAAGGAACCGCCTCAACACACACACGAATCTTTGACGAGACCCTGGTCCTTGCTTCAAGCAATGAATCCACTTACTATATCAACTATATAGAAAAGGTGGAAGAACCGTATAAGGTTCTGGAATGAACCTTCTAGATCCATGTACTGCTCCCGTTGCGCCTCTAAGGAACTACTGTGTTTTGGCTCAGTTGTAGAATTTACAGTGACCCATAGGCTAGAACATTTCCAGCTCAACGTATCACTTAATCAAAGTGATCGCAAACCCAGCATCAGTAGCTCCCACTCGCCTTCATAAGGCTCTGTGGATTTACGTCCGTATATCTATGTTTATTTAATTCCAAGTTTCAATAAACTAGGAAACTTTCCTTAACTTGTTTAAGGATATTCTCGACATTTACTAGATTTACTTTCATACTTGCTCATGACTATTCATGGACTATGAACATCCGGCATTAGCTATAAGATGGTTCCTATCGCAACAAATGAAGGAAACCTTCCATAAGCATCATCTTTCACCTTATCTTTAGGACCAACGTCCTAACATAGATAGATCTCGCGATCTATGCTAAACTTCTTTTAGCATCACATCTATATAGGTAAACTATAATCTAACAAAGCAGAAAAATCTATCGCTATAGATTCTCATTTCTAAAAATAAGAACCGCTAATCCAAGTGCTTTCGTAAAAGATCTTGAATTACCAAACATTAATTGATCGTGACATGGGGAGATGATTCATGAGAGAGATATCCAATACCTTACTCAAAAATAGTAATGCACTCCCACTATCCATCTTGCACATTGGGCATATCCTTCTTTGACTAAATCAAACTCCTTTGATTATCAAACAAAGAAATCGCTCTAGAGAAACTTGTTTGAGTCCATAAATGGATCTCGTGGACTTACGTGTCATGTTATTGTCTATGAACATCGAGCTTTACCCAACGCCTCTTCAACATTATCATATAGTCATGATACGGTTACAACAAGCATAGTCTGAATAGAACCAGGGCACAAATTGCCAAAGATAAAGACAATTATAAGGTTTACACCTCATGCCCTTCAAATTCACTATAACCTTATGGTAATCATATTACTATCTATGTCACCTTTCAGGGACACTCCCCTTAGGTAAGACAGACTAGGTTCACAACCTGGTTGTCACTGATGGAATCTAATTCAGATATTATGGCTCCTAGCCATATCTCTCAATATTGCCTCTCAAACATTCTTTCATAAGTCGTGAGATATTCATTCTTCAAGATGAACATACCAGCAGCCTTTTCAGGCTTAAGGTCATCCACAGACTTACAGAACTTTTGTGTGCACTGAGCAGTGATCTACACCTCATTGCTATGTGGCGTCCGCTCACGTTCCTGTGGTTGAATATATCTTTGTGGATCTCAAACTGTTTTGAGATCTGATTCACTCCCACTGTTTCTTTTGGAAGAAACACTTCCTCTAGAAGACAGCATGTTTGGAGACAAGCATTTTGCTCCGCGGACAAGTAAATAATATCTAGCGTACTTGCTAAGATATTCCACAAAGTTGCATATGTCGTACTAGGCTCCAAGCCTTTCTGACTTTGCTTATGACAACTTCAAATCATCGGTTAAGACAGATTTGACATTATCCTCTTCCATATCTAATATGGAATTTATTCAACATTTATTCTTTGGAACTCGGTTAAGTATAAGGGCACTATCCTTGCGGGTAAGGGATATTTCGCATGGCTTGCGTCACACCTTTATCATATAAAGTGTTATTTCCATTTTGGGAACACAATCTAATTGCGTATCCCAAAGATGGTATCCTTCAAGGAAGAATCTTATTCCTTTCGCAGACGACTTCAAAACACCCTTCAGTATTAATTACTTCAATCCAATTGAAGATTAATTCCTAAGTAGCTCATCAATCTCATATTCGCATTACTAGCTCAAACTTTTCGGCTTTCAAATTATGCACTTCACTCGAGTACACTTGACTATTTCTAAAAATAGACGTAGAGATTAATAAACAATTATTTGTGGCATTATTTGTCACAAGCCAACAAACATCGGAATGTTCGAGATTTAGACAATTTTTCTAGATTTTGCAACCTTTTCTTAAAAGGGTATACTGGTCATCTTTAGATAAGATGCGTATCACCCACATGATTTATAATCATATGGTTCAACATCATCGAAATGACGCTTAGTTACACGCTCTCTTCCGGAGAGACTATGTCTAGAACAACCCACGAGATATTAAGGATAACAAATCATACAAATATTTAGTTGAGATCTCATCACATATATCAACTATTTAGTGATAACAATCTAGTATGTTAGATTCAGTGACCTTCCAACTTTATCGGAATAACATTTATTCTTTACAATTGAATATGTCTACTAAATCCTAACAGATAACTGAAAGTGTGTTCTTCATAAGAACCGGAACATAATAACATTTATTTAGTTCCCTTATCAGTTTACTAGATCCAGAATATGGTAAGTGTTACAACGTTTGTTTCACCTTCCATTTTTGTATTCAATCTTTCTAATTTAATCACACTCGTAAGATATCATATATCTTAGAGTTGACTTGAACTTAGATTGATTTATCTCAACTTACTTGCCTATAATAGAAACTTCAATAAGTTCTCTATTTAAGCACATGCCCTAACTTTCATTTTAATCCTTCAAGCACTTGTAAATGTTTCTTAGTGTAGTCTTCATAAGACTTAAGAAAGATCACAAGAGCTATGTCTTTGATTTCCTTTCATAAAGAAAATCTAAAGTTTATTAAATAGTTTATTTAACCTTTTAAATCGTATTTAAAACATTAACTATTTAATTAACCTTTAAGCAATGATAGAATTAAGTCGATACTTAAATCTTACAATTTTGAAAACAACCTTTCCAAAATTAGATCTGGTCATTCTTATTCAACGTTTGAATTAATTGTCATCGTATGACAGAATGATCATCTTGGATCGTATCCAATATATGACTAATTCGTTGAAACTAATTTCAAATGATTTAATCATATCATGAGCTTCTGCTTTCATTAATAATTAAAGTCTTGGAGTACTCCATCAAATATGTAGTCTCCTTGTCTCTAACTACTATAACGGGATTGCTCATGTCATTGCTTATTTTAAAAGGATTAAAATTACTTAATCATTCTAGAGAACGTTTCTCAAAAGGTAACAGTCATAATTTGGTTTTACTAATCGAGAAATAAACATAAATATAAAGTCTGCTAAAACTACAACATAAAAAAAATGAAAATAAAAGAGTGTTGTTGTTTATACACGCAAAATCAAATATGGTCTTTGGGATTATGATTTTGCTCCCACTAGTCAACTACTCCCAATTGACTTTCAAGAATTAAAAATTCTTTAGTGGCTGAAATCCTATCTAGTTGACTCGATCCCCGACGTGGGCCGATCGACCGGGTCAATTTCGACGGTAGGTACTTTACCAATCGCGTCCTAACGCGACTTCCAATGGTTTGACTAGTCAACTCTTTGACAATTCACATCGCCTATGTGATAGTCAACCGTATGTCTCTAAAATCGACGGTCCCGACGTGGGCCAATCACCGCAAGATTCTTAGTCGAGTCGTAACCCAAGTATTCATGAGATCTCATAACGATCATATCTCGATAATGACGATATACCTGCAGTAGTCAACTCCCGACGTGGGCGATCAGTTGATCCGAACAAGGGCTCTTCACCGTCACTATAATATTGGGAGACATATTATAACTCGATTTTTGTTGTGGGAGTAATTTTAAATTAATTCACTTAATTAATTTTGAATTAATTCTCTTAATTAATTTAACTACGGTCTCATCAAGTATATCTATCTCTATAGACATACGTCCTACACATTTATCTAGATCGTGCCTAGTCATGCATCTATCGTATCATATAAAATAAACACAAGTACAAAATAAGTAAATGCGTAAAGTAACCGGTATGATCATGGACTTTTCTAGATGCGGTTTCGAATACAAATCGACGAAACCGCTGGTCACAATCTAAGGGGTAGCTGCAACCGCCAATAGGATCTTTAATGCGCCATTCTCCAACGGGATCTTTATTTTTCGCCTTTCTTTGGTCTCCATCTTCCGCCCATTCTTGTTACATTTAATTCTATCTAATAAAATAAATACACCCGCCGCACACGGGGAGTCAACGGAATGGGATAAATGCAGAAAATAAACTAGGTCACGCTTCTTCATAACGGCCTAGACAATTTTTAAACCAACAGAAAAATTAAATCATTCACATCTATCCTATCGGTCGAATCCATGATCAATCGGATCATTCATATAATCATATTATATCTACTATATCTAATCCATACAATAAATTCTTATGAAAAAGATAAAATTAAAATTTAACTACTTGCGTCTTAATTAATCAATTAACATTTAATCTATTAAATAATTTTATCCAATCAATTAACTAATTAACATTTAATTAATTAAATGATTTTAATTGAAATACAATTAACGATTAATTTTAAACCGATTTTAATTTTAATTTTAATTAATTAGAACTATTCCAAAATAAATCAAAATTAAAATTATTTCTCTTTGTTTCTTTCCTTTTGATTCGTAATCAAAAGGGATGCGCTTTGGTTTCTAAACCAAATTTGCTTAGCCAGTAGCACTTTCCAAAATCAAAATTTTGAAGTGGCTTGCGCTAAGCCTTTACAAATCAAATATTTGAAAGGCTGCTTGCCTATTCCAAATCAAATATTTAGAAAGGCCAAATAATTTTGGTTTAGGCGCAGCCACTTTCCAAAATCAAAATTTGGAAAGTGGCTTGCGCTTGCAGCCTTTTCCAAATCAAATATTTGGAAGGTTTAGCCTATTCCAAACAAAGTTTGGAAAGGCCATTATTATTTTAATCGCCATGTGGCATCCCAATGCCCCAAACTATTTGTACTATTGGTTAGCCACACGACACAACTAAACAAAGGGAAATTAATAATCACAACTATGAACCATATTAAATCACAAAATACACAAAACAAAACTCAAGCCACCGCGATCACGCCAAAGACGCCCGGAGCCGGAGGCGCCGCCGCCGCCGCCAGCGATCACACGGTGGTGGTGCCGCCGCCGATCGGCCGAGCACCACCATTGCCGCCTTTTTTTTTTTCTTTTCGTATCAATTTTGCGAATTAAAAATCTTTCATCTTTTAATCACGTGATTTAAACGATAAAATTAACTACGCGATAATAGCATGCTTATTGCTTAAGCTCAAGCTCGCTCGATACCATTGTTAGGAAATCTACGCGAACGCAGCTGAATTCAAAATTTGATTTCCTTTTACCCAAGATCGACTTCGTTTAAGCAATAAACAAATAAGTAATAGACGGTGGTTACCTTGGTTGATCTATAAGATCGACGCTTTGACCGTCAAAGGAGAGTAGTTCTGCGTAGAGCCGCCCAAGTGTTCGGCCTCTACCGCTAGTCCACACGAATGTAATTCGCGAATCCCATCATGGATTGCTATTGGAAAACTCCGGTTGCTAGACCGGCCTTTTTCCCTCTCTCCAACTCTCTATAGGATGCTTCTCTATTTTACACAAGAACTATTAGTTCTTGGAATTGTGATGTCCAAAAGAGCTTGACACCCACCTCCTTTTATAATGGATGTGGCGCCAAGAGGTGTGGAGGAGAGAAAAACCTTTTTCCAATAAAATAAGGAAAATATATTTGATTGATTTATCTCATTTATTATAATATCTTATATTAAATAAATCTAGGATTTTGTCAATATCTCATATTGAATATTCCCAAGATATTGTCAATATCTAATATTGACTATCTTTATTTTATTACCATAAATCAATTTACACATGTGTATATATATCACTTATATATATTACAAACACATAAATCTATATATAAATATCTAGCTAACACAAATGTGCACATGTATATCTTATATACATGTAGCACACGCATGTAACCATATATATTTATATATATATTAATATCTTATATTAATATATGGTAATACCATTAATTAAATTGCACAATCCAAGTGTATCTTATACACTTCAATGTGTGGCCCTTTGACCAACAAATTGGCTTCCTAATATTCTTTAATTAATATAATATTATTAATATCTTGTATTTAATTTATTCATAATAAATAAATAACACCATATTAATTTACCACTATAACCTTTATAGTCTCGAGATAAACTTTCCTTATTTGGTTATCATCTATAACCACAATTTGTTCCGGCTGGATATTCATATGTGTGTGACCCGATAGGCTTCCGAATATGTTGGCCGTAGACACAAAGCGCAAATTACTTAAAATGCCCTTCATGCCTAACGATCACGGGATAGCGTCTAGCAACACACCGTGACCCCCAATCATCGGAAGAGTCAAATGCAATGACTACTACCTTTCATGTGAAACGAGCCACCGTGTAACTTACAATCCTATCATTTGTAATAATATCCATACGGTCGTTAGTCGAGTGTCAAAACATCAACGACCGTATCTTATAATCTGGATATCAAGCTCTCTCAAGTAACTCATTTACTCCCACTTTGTAAAGATTCACGAGAGTAAGACATTCCTTATAAGAAGGCCATTTCGGATATTCGATCCCAATAATAGATACGCGATTCCCGGACGACCAATCATGTATACTCCGCGTGCTTCAATATCATACCCAATCACTACCGCATGATCGCCCCGTGGCTGGGGAAACCTCAATAGTGTCAAAGCATGACAATCCACACCGTGATGCCATGAAGACTCGGTCTTAAGGATAATTACACAACCGCCACATAGTGTGACACTTATCCGTGTAAGTGGGTCGATCCTAACGTCGCATTCTCTAATACACGTCCACGCATACCCAAGTGTCTACACACTTCGATAGACGAGATCTATCCACGCCTCTTAAAGACGAATACATCCAATACGTGCTAGTCTGTTTATACTATCAATGCCTGCTTTAATAGTACATCGACTAGAGACATTTAAGTATCAAACTTATTAAAGTGATTAGAGATCTCATCAACCATAATCGCCTATCATGGTTTCTCTATCACAGTTTAATACTAAGGACGTTATCACATAACAATTCATAATTGGTTCTTTAAAGAACATATATATGACAACAGAAAAGCCATTTAATATATGTATAAACGTAAAGAAATAGTATAAATGATCCGATCCGGTCGGATCCGGTCCAACCCGATTGGGTTTAGGACACTATTCCAACATCCTGTAAGCCTCAGTAACCTCAGCGGGGTTCCTGACAGTCAGCAGGGTGGCACTCTCAGTAGGGTTGTCAGCAGGGGAGTTCAGTAGCATCACTTTCCTCCTGCTTTCCTCATGTTTGACCTCAGCAAACATGGATTTGAGATTTGGGAGAGGTTTAGTAGCCAGAATTCTACCTCTAACATCATCAAGAGTATGATTCAGTCCAGTGAGGAACTTGAATA
Organism: Gentiana macrophylla; assembly: GCA_026214975.1. Lineage (NCBI taxonomy): Eukaryota > Viridiplantae > Streptophyta > Magnoliopsida > Gentianales > Gentianaceae > Gentiana > Gentiana macrophylla. The sequence continues at coordinate 87,351,768 of CM047817.1, forward strand.
CTCTCTTCTTTTCTATGATGTCTTTATACAGGACAGGATCCTTGACATCATTCCAGGAGTGAGTTTCCAACATATCTAGGTGTTGCCATGCCTTAGATAGTTGGTTGAAATATTGAGTCACAGACATATCTCCTTGTCTGCATTTTTGAATTTGAGCTTCAAGCTCATAGACCTCTGATGTATTGTCTTTCTTGGAGTAAAGATCCCTGGCATTATCCCAGATCTCCTTTGCAGTATCATACATCATAAAGTTCTCACTAATCTCTTTTGTCATTGATCTTGTGAGAATGGTCATGACTTGATTATTAGTAGTATCCCATGCTTCAAATCTGGGTCATCTTCAAAGCGAGGCGGGTTTAGAGCCGACAGTATCCCATCTTACCTTGTCCAGAGATGTACATTTTCATAGACCTTGACCACGGCAAGTAGTTGTTGCCATCAAGTCTATGATTAGTGTAAGATGAAGAGTCGGTGATCCCATCTGCTTTGAGGCAAATGGGACTCAACTGAGGTGAGGAAGCTTGAGATAATGAAGACATTCTTGATTCAAAGAGGTACCGAGAGTTTGCAGCCGGATTCGGAGTTTAACGCTCTGATACCATGAAGAGAGTTTGAGAAAGTAAATTATACTTGAGTAAACTTCAACTTAGTTTATTCATCATAAAAGAGTGAGTATAAATAGGTACAAGTAAGTGAGAAAGGTCCTAGTAGAGTATAAGCTAGGAGAGAGCAATTAATTACTGTAGTCGGCTAGTAGTATAATTGCTAGAGTTGTCTATTACCTAATAAGACAAAATAGAGTTACTTTATGACTTTATGACATATTAATTGTTTATTCAATACAATTAATATGTCTTACAATTAATATGTCTCACAATTAATATGTTACACTAATGTAACTTAATATTTCCACAAATTATCACAGAGGTTGCTGAAAAGGACACATCAGAGAAGCAATGGTCCATGATTAAGAGTCTGTACATGACAAAGTCTCTAACCAACAAGTTGTTACTGAAACAATGTCTCTTCAGTTTAAGGATGCATAAGGGCACTCAGTTGAGGAATCATCTAGATCAGCTGAACACAATATTGCTTGACCTAAGGAATATTGATGTGAAGATTGAAGATGAGGATGCAACATTGATCCTACTTGTATCATTTCCTGCATCATATGAGAACTTTGTGCAGTCCTTTATTGTTGGGAAGGACTCAGTGTCATTGAAGGATGTGAGATCATCTCTTCATGCTCGAGAGCAATGCCATAAGGCATCTGGTTTTGGGATAGACAGTCAATCTGCTGGATTGGTGGCCAGTGAAATTAGTAGAGGGCCAGGAAATTCTGGAAAGAAGAAATCCAAGAGAAATTTCAAGGGTCCTAAAGCTAAGGATGTCTTTAATTACTACAAGGAGCAGAGGCATTGGAAAAATGAAGCTCCAAAAAGGAAGAAACAGCAGGGTACTCAGCAGGTTACAGTTTCTTTGGGAGAACAAGACACCAACTCTAAAGAAGATATAGCCTTAGCAGTTTCAGAGTCAACAAGGCATAGAGATGTGTGGATTCTGGACACTGGGCATCTTATCATGTGTGTCCATACATGGAGTGGTTTCCAACTTATCAGCAGGTGGATGGAGGCCATATTGTAATGGCTAACAACAAGGTCTGCAAAAATACTGCAAAATAGTTGTGATTCTGAAGGGTATCAGGCAGGGGACATTGTACACACTACAAGGGTCTACTGTATCAGGTTCTGCTGATGTTGCATCATCAGAGGTTCACCAGTCACAGTTGACCAAGTTGTGTCATATGAGATTGGGTCATATAGGTGAAAGAGGGATGCAAATTCTGTCCAAATCTGATCTACTTGGTGGACATAGGTCAATGAACTGGATTTTTGTGAACACTGTGTGTTTGGGAAGCTACATAGGAGCAAGTTCCTAAAAGCAATTCACATCACAAAAGGGACACTTGATTATGTCCATTCTGATTGTTAGGGACCTTCAAGGGTGGAATCATTAAGTGGTCACAGGTATTTTGTGTCTTTTATAGATGATTACTCATGGATGGCTTGGGTAATTATGATGAAACACAAGAGCGAGGCATTCAAGCACTTCAAGCAGTGGAAGGCATTGGTTGAGAATCAGACAGGGAAGAAGATCAAGAGACTTAGAACTGATAATGGACTGGAATTCTGTTGGCCTGAGTTTGATGAATTTTTCAAGAATGAAGGCATTGCTAGGCACCATACTGCCAGAGATACTCCACAACAGAATGGTGTTGCAGAAAGAATGAATCAAACTCTTTTGGAGAGGGCAATGTGCATGCTCTCTAATTCTAGTCTAGCAAGGAGTTTTGGGCAGAGGCTGTTAACACAGCATGCTACTTAATCAATAGGCGGCCTCACACTGTGATCAAGCTCAAAACACCACTTGAGGTTTGGTCAGGAAAGTCAGTAGACTACTCAGGTCTAAGGGTTTTTGGAAGCACAGTCTACTATCATGTCAGTGAAGGTAAACTGGAGCCTAGAGCCAAGAAGAGAGTGTTTGTTGGATATGGAGATGGAGTAAAAGGGTACAGAACCAGGTCATCAGCTGAAAATAGGGTTATACTCAGCAGGAGTGTAGTCTTTGATGAAAACTCTATGCTAAACTCATATGTGCGAGCCACATCTGAATCTGAAATTGGATCTGAGACTGAGATGGTTGACAAATAGGTGGATCTTTAAGTAGAGTCTATTGAATTAAAAGACTCAACAGGGGATAGTCAGCACTCAGTAGATCCAGAACTGGATCCAAGCCAGCCTGCTTAACAAGGTTCAGCAGATACTCAAACAACTGATGTTGGTCAGCAAGGTATAGATCTCAGCAGAGCAAGGAGGACTAATATCAGACCCCGAAGAAGATACGGGTTTGAGGATGATATGATTGGATATGCACTACAGGTTGCTGAGGAAGTGGATGGTTTTGAACCAAACACTTACACGGAAGCTGTGACATGTTCTGGGGCATCCCAATGGCTTGTTGCCATGAGAGAAGAAATGGAGTCGCTTCAGAAGAATGAGACTTGAGATCTGGTCAAACAACCACAGGATAAGAAGGTGGTTAGCTGCAAATGGATCTTTAAGAAAAATGAAGGAATGACATGTGCTAAGATCATAAAAAATAAGACACTTTTGGTTGCAAGGGTTCAGTCAGAAAGAGGGGGTGGACTATGAAGAGATATTTTCTCCAGTGGTCAGACATACTTCCATCAAGGTGTTATTAGCAATAGTGGCACATCAGAATTTTGAACTTGAGCAATTAGATGTGAAGACAGACTTTCTACACAAAGATGTAGATAAGGAAATTTATGTGACTCGGGCAGAGGGTTTCCATGTTCCTGGCAAAGAATGATATGTTTTCAAGTTGAAGAAGTCCTTGTATGGACTTAAGCAGGCCCCAAGATAATGGTATAAGAAGTTTGACACCTATATGATTCAGCAGGGTTATAGCAGGAGTCCATATGATTGCTGTGTTTATCACAACAAGTTGAAGGATGGTTCAATCATCTATCTGGTTTTATATGTGGGTGATATGATGATATCTGATGTGAACTAGTCTGATATTCAAGATCTGAAAAATCTACTCAAGGCTGAATTTGAGATGAAGGATTTGGGGAATGCAAAGAAAATTATGGGGATGGAGATCTATATAGATTGGAAGCAGGAGAAGTTGTTCTTGTCTCATCAGGGGTATATTGAAAAGGTATTATCCAAGTTTGGCATGTCAGCAGCCAAACCTATAGATACTCCGATGGAACCAAATCTACATCTGTCTGCTGTGTTTGCTCCACATTCAGCTGAAGTGGAAGAATACATGTCAAGAGTTCCATATGCTAGTGCAGTGGGCAGTTTAATGTATGACATGAAACTGTCACTAGCCTGATTTGGCTCAGCGATCGAGTGTTGTCAGCAGGTTTATGGCTCAAGCTGGAAAGGAACAACAGAAAGTTGTGAAAAGGATATTTAGGTACCTTAAGGGTACATGTGATATTGGACTCATTTATGGAGGTAGTGCTCAATGTTTTGTCACAGGGTACTGTGATTCTGCTTATGCTGCTGATGTGGACAGTAGGAGAGCTATGACTTGGTATGTGTTTACTTTGGGTGGTTCTGTCGTAAGTTGGAAGGCAACTTTATAGGGTTCAGTGACATTATCTACTACTGAAGCAGAATACATGGCACTGACGGAAGCAGCAAAGGAAGCAATCTGGTTAAAAAGGCTAGTCAATGATTTGAGTCTGCATCAAGATCAAGCCAGGGTGTATTGTGACTGTCTTAGTGCAATATGTTTGGCTAAGGATCAGGTTCATCATGAGAGAACCAAACATATTGATGTTAGGTGCCATTTTCTGAGGAATGGGATGAGGGTCAAAATGGAGAAGATCAACACTGATGTTAATCCTGTTGATATGTTCACTAAACCAGTTCCAAGGGGCAAGTTTCAGTTGTGTCTGGACTGCTAAATATCAAAAGCTGTTAATCATGTATCTGGGAGTACTCAACTGAAGGTGGGGGTCTGCTAAGGTATTCAAATCTGAAGACAAAGAGGATTTCTGGCACTTGGTTGTGCATCTGGTCAGTTTGCATGAAGTTAGGTCAATGTGGAGATTTTTAATGGTGACTTAAACTATGCTACTGAGTTTGGTCAGCTGAGTGTAATACTCTGCTGAGTCTGGTGTGGAAACTGTGATCTGGTGTTCAATGGGGCGGATCACCGGGTTGATCAACTCTCTTGAAGTTAAAGTTGCTTGAGGACAAGGTCGCGATTCTCGGCCAGACTTGGGGCACGCGTCTACTGCATAGTTTTCCGTTTTGGTTAAGTTACTTCTGGGGTATTTCAGTCATTTTCTGGTTTGGTTGTTTAGTCGGTTAGAGTTGGATTCCCAAGACTATAAATATCATTCGTATTAATTGTAACTTAATGTAACTTTCTCGTGATAATAAAATATCCCCGTTTGTCAGTGGAATAGTCGGACATTCATTTTAAACCACGTTAAATCATGTTTTTTCTTTTTGTGTTTGTTTACTTGTTAATCTTTTATCTTTACTCATAATCACCATAATTTCTTGATCGATCCGTCATAATACATAAAACTAACGAATCTCTTTACCGTTTTTTGATCAATATTTGCAGGCACTTAAACTCTTTGGCCAGCCAATGATAGTTCATGTAACTGTCAGTCTACGTAGTATTGTGAATGTTTAATATATTATTATTCTTGTCATTTTATTGGATTGGATTCCATTTCCTTCAGAAAAGCATCTCTTCTGTTACTCTCCCCTCTAAATTAACACATTCAACATCACCAAAACCAATATTCCTACAATACAAAAAAAAAAATTACAATTCAAGAATTTGCAGAGTCATGGCTAATCTTCTCAAAGGCTTATTCTCAGCTCCTTTGTTATCCATTATTTCTGTTCCAATCCTCTACTGGGCTACCTCTAATCGAAAACCGAAAGAAACCCATCTTGTATTCTTTGCTCACGACAACTTCAACGGTCCAGACACCACAGCCCTGACCGTCGCCGGAAAAGATGGGCCGACTTCCAACATCCTCAAATTCGGATCCATAGCAGTTGTAGACGTTCCGGTGACGGAAGGTCCTGAACCCGATTCTAAAGAGATCGGGAGGGCTCGAGGTTTTTACACGAACTCGCAGCTTGATGGCAAAGGTTTACATATGGTGTTTTCGGTGGTTTTCACAGATGGGGAATACAAAGGAAGCACTCTGGAAATTCAAGGAGATGATCCGTTTGGAATGAAGGAAAGGGAGTATTCTATTGTTGGTGGGACGGGTTATTTTCGATTTGTTAGGGGATTTGGGGTTCTCACAACTGAGCTTCTTGACATTGATAATCTTCGAGCTATTATTAAGCATGATATCACTCTTCGCCATTTTTGAATTAGGGGAAACTAGTGAGAGAAAAAAAATATGTTCACTTTGAGACTATCTTTTTCATATCAACATTACATGATTTTCATAAATAATTCGTGCTACCAATTTGAGAATGTAGTGCAGGGATTGGCATGATTTTCCGGGACGCCGTGGGCGCGATTGTTGCTGCCTGCTTGTATCACTTCACTACGGTCGTCGAGGTCGAGACGTTGGAGATACAGGCAATTCTGTTGGCAATGAAAGAGGCTATTCATTTAGGGTTCACTGCGGTTATATTCGAGATGGACTGTTTGCCATGCGTGCAGGCTCTTACATGTCCGCCCGATCGAGGACTTGTCCGTATTTAGCTGCTTTGCTCAACATTGTATCGCTCTTTTACCTTTATTTGTTTTTTTCCTTTATCAAACGCTCTGGGAATTCCCCGGCTCATTTGTTGGCTAGGCATAATTTTGGCCATTCTGGTTGTTTTGTGTGGGAATAGTACCTACTCATGATGTTATCTCTGCTGTTCTAGCAGATCTGGTTTAATATAATTTAGTCTTTACTTTAAAAAAAAAAGATTGCTTAGTAGAACATCATGAAATGGTGGTACAAGCACTAAGAAACAAGGGCTAAATTGCAAATTTAGTCATGTAACCGGATATATTTTACGATTTTGGTTTTGGTTCTTCTCCGATCACAATATTAGTCCTTTAATTGTTTTTTTTTTTTGTAAAAATAGTCCTGAACGTCGGAAAATGCTGACTTGACAACTTTTTCCGGCCAAAAAAAATTTCATGTCATCCGAAATTATATAACAAGTACGTTTCCACATCAGCATTTTCTTCTTTTTTTCTTTTTAGGGGTAAAACTTTAAAATTTTACTAACTACAATCTGCTGAATACAAAAAAGTAAATGAGAGGATGGGTGACTATGTTGCACCGACACTCCAATATGGGTAACGTCGCGCCGTATCCGACACGCTTCCGACACGACACGCAGCGTCGACACGCGCCGACACATTTGCGGTGTCGGACATGTGTCGGTTGATTTAAAATAATGTTAAATTAAATTTTAAAACCGACACGCCAGTGACACGCCCCCGACACGCCAGGACACGTCCAAGGACACGGAGCGACACGGAGGGACACGTCCCGACACGAGGGGACACGCTCCCGACACGGCTATTTATATTTTTTTTTTATATTTTTTGTATTTTTTTGTATTTTTATATATTTTTTTATATATATATATATATATATATATATATATATATATATATATATATATATATATATATATATATATATATATATATATATATATATATATATATATATATATATATATATATATATATATATATACTAAATAATAATAAGTGTCACCCTATATTTTTGAAAGTTGCAGAGTAATAAGTGTAATGCACAATAATGCTTGTAATAAGGTAATAAATTATTAAGGTCATGTATAGATGGGTGATAGTCTCATTCCACATCTCGTATTAGCTTAAAACATTCTCTAGCTAATAAATGGCCAGGAGTATTTATTTGCTTTTTAATAAAATAGAAAGAGGTGAAAACTATATAGCAGCATTAAAGTATGACAGTCTTCTATAATATTTCCTGTAGGAGAGAGATCATCGATATGAGATAGGAGACGATGATAAGTTGTGAGTAAATTTCCTTCGATAACAATACGAAAATTGCCCCAGCTGATGGCTAAAAACAGAGCATGATAAATGGTCAAAGCTTCACCAACGATCACATCATAACCCTTCTCAAGCTTCCTAGAAACTATTTATGATGGTAACATCTTTAATCCTTACAAGACCTGCACAGCCGCAATGCCTTTATCGAAGGCAGCGTCCTCATTGAATTTAACTAGTCCTGAGCAGGGGCGGATGCATGTACACCAGGAGAGGGTCACATGATCTCACTGAGATCCAGGAATTTCTTTTTTAGATACCATAAACGCAACATAAATTACTTTTTCTTTTTTATTTCCGAACACGAATCATCTTTGATTAAATTCACAGAATCAGATTTTGAAAAGCGATAAACTTTTTACCTATATGTTATTTCTACTTTTCGACAGTGCGACAATGCTCTAATTAATCGTCCAAGCGTCCGATACATGTGTGGTTATACATGTACAGGAGGTGGACTTGTTACTGAATGATGGAAGTAAGCAGATTAATGTTGGACGGAGAGTTGAGGCATGTCGAAGAAGGAGTAGACGATGCTTATTGATGAATTACTCGAAAAGACATATAGAATAAACTGAGATCCACGTCCCGGGACAAGAAAATTCTGAGCTGCTGTACATGTGTCAGTGTTGTTCTTCGTATTCATCCGAAAATCAAGATCATCTGAAATGCCTCGAAACAAATTAAGTGGAATCCATCACTGTCGAAGATCAAGAACGTGATAGTTAAGAGAGCATCATCGATCAGATGAAGACATGGAAAGTACTGCTGCAACATTGCTCAGATCATCTTTCAATTTCTCTATAAAGATTCATCTTGTGCATTGCTATACCATCTTTATATTTATATTGTGCCGTCACAGTTAGCTGCAGAAACATATATTCAACCCGGTATGGATGGAGTCGACATTCTTGATATGAATACGTCGAGGAATTGAAGCTTCTGTTGTGGGCATACACCCTTCTACTGTTGGATGTGTCTCCCAACCTAACTCAGAAAATGTATGCAACAACACCACGTCGTGTGAAGCTTAAACACTAGATAGGAGCACGACTGATCTCAACAAAAATTTTGGCTTTGGCCAAGTTCGAAACGTTTGTTTTATAGTATTCAATGGGATAAAAGGGTTAATGTTCATTGTGTGTTCAATGTAAAAAACGACGTTGTTTTAGACAATATAAATGTCGTTTCATTTTGGATTAGGTTTTTTGTGTCCAATCTTGGACAACGTCCCCCAACTCGAATGTAGGAGCCTTTGTTTTTGTCTGATTTAGTTCATTGTTTTGGATCTGTCTCATTCTTTTAACAGTTGTTGCACCTCATATTTCTGCTTTTCTAGTTTTTTGACCTAATAAGAATGGATGTTTGTTGCTACGTTGTATTGAGGTTGTATCAAGTGATAACGAGTCAAGAATGAAAATATTTGAAATTGACTCATTTAACATTTGAGTTGAGACAAGTTGGCCTTGAATCATATCAAATCAAACCATTCAAATGGAAGGTTGAGCTGAACTTGAACTGTTTGCAAACTGTGCGACTCTTTTAATACTTTTTAATTTGTGTAATTAGGCATTTGTTGAAATTCCAATCCCTAAAAATAAAACGTGTCTAAGGTGTCTGTCTATCTTCTTCTCTGATTGAAATTGTGGGGAGGCTAAGGTTGTTGCATTTTCTTTCTCAAAGCTCCATTCATCCATATACTTCACAACAATTGCCGTTTATCTATTAACTGTGCTGGATATCGCAGCAAAGGCGACTGATCAACCTACTGTCTCGAACCTGAATTCTTTTTGCGCCACTGCTTTGAATCCATGAAATGTGGTTCGTAAATCTATGTTTCAGTATTTTTTGTGTGTGTTTGTGTATGCATATTTATGTATAATTAGGCATTTGTTGTACGAGTGTTTTCCGCACTCCCCACCACATGCATAGAAATTTTGAGGTTTTGAGTTTAAATGGTGAGGATAGAATGTGTTTCTTTTTTTTTTTTTTTGGTTTCAGGACAGAAATTGTGCATATGTATGTATAATTAGGTACTTGAATTGATTTTCTAGCATAGACTGAGCCAAGAGAGCTAAGTACAGAAAATAAGAGAAAGCAAACTCACTTTCTCGTCATCGGTCCAGGTTCGAACATCAGCTTATTTGTTTTTTTACTACTCCAAAGGGATGATGCTATTGTCGGGTAATTGAATGATTTGCTGGGTAATTGGATGATTTGCCGGGTAACCGTGGGTAATTGAATGATTTGCTGGGTAATTGTATTTAAAGTGTTGGTCTATATTATATAGTATAGATTATACAATGCATCATAATTCTTAACAAGCCATTACGTACGCTTCATTTTTCCTCTTCATTTCGGATCTTAACAAGACACCAACACTTGGAGCAATTCGAAATTCACGGTTAAAATTCGACAGTGGACTTGTTGAAATGAAGAGGTTGAAGATTGCAATTGACGGGTTAAATCTGTTCTGATTTTAATTGGTAGCTCCTTTTTCTTCATTTCCGTCGGATTCTGTCCCTTTTTTGCGCAATTGATTTGAAGTTTTCAGTTAATTTTTTCTTGCAATGCCTTTTGTGCAATCCATTTCGTTCCAAATTGTTTTTCTTTTCTTTTCTTGGGTCATGTATGCTTAAGGTGAATAGCACATCTGCAAAGCTTTTGTAGATAAATGCTTGCCAACTGTTTGATAATATGCAAACCTGGTGTACATATTTCTCTCTTCTTATGTAAATCTTGTTATGCCCGTTTTCTCTTGTAAAATGTATCGTTTGCCGTTTCAGGTACACGTTTGAGGCCATTGTTTAAGTTTACTGGCCAGAGCAAATGACTAGTGACTCGTCTTTATTGCGGAAGTCCCATATGCTACTGGTTCTAGTTGTGCCAGTATTAAGTGACAGTGAGATGTAGGTGGTTTATTTTGAACTTTTATAATAACATGAGTATTATTAGCAAATGTTACGGTTTCTTAGGACGTAATCTTTGGATTAACGTTTGTTACTCATGATCTTTAGAAGTTATCTTCTACATGAATTAGTTTTGCAATAATGAATAAACTATGCTTTACAAAAACTATAGGATAAATGCGAAAGTGTTGCATGTTGGCAAGGAGCTGAAGAGGGAAACTTTGCCACTAAATACGGGTTCTTGCTTATACAAACTTCAAGGGCTACAATCCTACAAGTGGTATGAAGTGAAGATATCATATCCTGCTTCTGTATGTTGGATTGCGTTTGTTTCAGATGTTCTATTTTAATTGCTATTTAGTGGAACTGGATGAAACTTGTTATAATTCTTTATGTATGGATTAAAAAAACAGATACCTTCTAGTTTTTCAATTCAACTCAAAAGAGGAAGATCAGATTTGGGGCTCAACTTAGGACGAAAACTGCTGAATACTGAAAAGTTAATCTTCAAGACTGATAGCTTGGAGTTGCTTGATGATCAGGTTTTTGTTGATTTTTCTCTTTGAAATTGTATAGTAGTTTGGATATATCTATATAGCATGGCTTTAATTACTTAATGTGCTCAGGGTGGACTATTTGTTGAAGTAAACGTGAAGCCGGAGGGAGTCGTCGCAGTTCCTGGAATACAAGAAAGGAAATATGTTATATTTAATATAGGTAACTCTGGAAACTTTTGGGAAGCAATATCTTAGAATCTGATTCCATATTTAGTTGAGACAATTACTTCTGCATCCCTTTGAACTTTACAACGTTACAAATTTGAAGTATTGTGCATATATAAAGGGTAAAAGGGTAAAAGGGCTAAAATTTTAATTGTATTTGTCAGACAAACTGATATATGTCTGTCTGTAATTGACAGTATGCGATGAGTTGCTATTAGGCATACCTTACGAGGCTTGGTATGTAGTGGCACTAGTGGTGTTTTGCTTTGCAGTTGCATTTGTGGTGCCTTCTTTTCTACCACCGTATCTTCTAAGTTCTACCTAAAGAGAAAAACCAACTTGGAGTCCAACAGGTTGCTTCCAAAGATTCATAGCCCGCGTTTTAACGAAGAATTTGGAAAATGATTTTGTGGAGGACTACTATTAAGAGTAGGGTTAAGGGAGAAATTTTATGGTTCAACTGTTGCATGTATCAAGTGGATGGATGGATGGATTTGATGCAATGGTTGTATTTAAAGTTTGCTCAGGGTTAACTAGTGATCTAGATGGAGCTCGGATCCTCTATAGTACTTATCACTATGATGTGGCTTCTGAAGATTCAAAATGACTTCGTTTCGAGCTTAAGTAAAGAAGAAAAAGAGAGAGAGAGAGACCAAAACGATGTCATTTTGATCCTCCACAAGTCACAGCACTGTGTTGTGATTGCGGAGGATCCGAACGCCAACTAGATGAGCCTCTGGGGCCTCAAGGGAAGGACAAAAGAGGATTGGGAAAGGGGTTTAGGGAAACAAGGATATTTTAGTCTTTTGCATTTTAGTCTTTTTTCGCATTTTGCTCATCCAAACATATATTTGTGATTATTTATTGTACATCATTAGTTACATGTATTGATTGTTTACATATATTTGCAAGTTCTTTTCTTATTCCATATATTAAATACATAGGATGGTTCACATCCTTGTGCTACTATTATATAATACCAATGTTCTTGTATTGTGTAGAGAGAAGTGATGTAAGAAGTGTAGAAAATAAGTCTACTTTACATTTTTGTTTTTCTCTTGTGTTTTGTTGTATTGATTCATTTCAATATCGATTCTTCTATAACACGTTATCAAGACGAGTCTCTGCCACGTTAAAGCTTACAACCGTAAATGACAAAAGAGGCTTATTTGCTATGGAATCCGAAGTCTTCTTGTCCATTGCCAAATCTGAGATAAGTTATTCTTCTTTTACTTCTACATTGGAAACATGGAAATAGCAATTCAAAGAGCCGTTTCTACCGGAATGAAATTGCCTCTTTGTTACAAAGTGGTTGTCTTGGCCATTGTGAATCTTGAAACTTGATGTATAATAATTGGAGTTACATCGAACCATATGATCTCAAGGAGTTGCCTTAGAACCAAAGAAATTCGGATCAATGATATAGTGAACATCATAGTTGTTATGATGGGGATAAGAAGAAGGACATTGATATTCTCATTACAAGATATTTTGTTGGTGAAATTACCATCAAATGGATATAAAGGAACCCAAAAATTATCAAATTGGTTGCTCTCGGGTATATTATTTGGAGATCTTTGATCTGTCTTTTCGATGCTACTTATGTGCTAAAGTATTGAGGTAAATTTTTGTTTACATGTTTCAATTCAAATTTTTTTTTGAATGATTATACTACAAGTATTTTGATACTTAGTGACATTGATATCAATAAAATGATATGATATCAATCGAATAATAATATGATCATATAAAGATGATCAATATTTTGAAAGTGTATATATATGGATATGAAATCAAGAATAGCCTTTGAATGGCATAAAGTGAATATAAAATTCATAAATGGAAGATGAATCTTCAGATTGATTAAGATGATGACGGCATTTGATTATCGAGTGCGACAACGCACGCGTCATACCGTGAAAAAAATCTCAATTTGAAAAAATGAGAAAGCAAATGATAATGTATGAAAGAGCCATTTTTTATAAGGCTTCAAAAGAGCCATTGAAATAAAAATGTTGATGATGTATATTTATTGATTACAAATACAATTTACGACAGTAAATGTGTATTAGAAAAAAGCTACATGCTTTATCTTACTCGGTTTATATTATACAAAAATAACAAAGATTGAAATTCATCAAGTAGTAGACCAAAAGTCTATGGTTTCTAATGATTTCATGATATGACATGATCGCCTTGGGCATCCCGATTCCACAATGATGAGACATATAATAGATTATTCACATGGCCATTCGTTAAAAGGTCAAAAAGTGTTAAATTATAGTGAATTCTAATGTGTTGTTTGCTCATGGGAATTAATTATTAAACATTCACCGGTTAAAGATGATAATCTTGAATCACCTACATTTCTAGAAACGAATTCGTGGTGATATATGTGGACTATAGATCCACCGTGTGGACCTTTTAAATATTTTATGGTGCTAATTGATGCATCGACAAGATGGTCACACATATGTTTATTATCTACTCGTAACATGCATTTGCTAGATTGTTGGCTCAAATAATTAAATTCTGAGCACAATTTCCTCGACTATCCAATTAAGAAAATTAGTTTTGATAATGCCGGTGAATATTCATCACATAAGTTTGATGATTATTTCATGTCAATTGGAATAGGTGTGGAACATCCCGTGGCTCATGTTCACACCCAAAAATGGCTTAGCCGATTGAAACAAAATTGTTCAAATAAAGCTCTATACTCTCCCAAGTCTCAATTTTTTTATTGATATACATAAAAATGGTATCATAATGACTTGAACAATATGCTTGAAAATGATGACATATATGTCATTAGTGATATTCGACGTTTTGAAAGCTAAATCTAAATTTTGAATTCAACTTTTATATGAAAATATATGATTGATTTTAGACATTGAGCTTAAAATATTCATGTTAAAAGGTATCAAATGCATAATGACATATTCTAACCTTTTAAATTGGACTTTAAAGAGATAAGGTCATACTTAACCCAATATTGTGTCAGTTTTTGTCCCATAGATTCGTGACATATACGTTATGTGATAGACATTCAAATGGTGTCTTCAACAAATGATATATTATATATATAAAGCTTTTTTAGTTGTTGAAAGGATATATAAAGCTTATTGATACCAACTGTAACATCACGACCCAAATACCCGAGCTGATATCATGTACAAGTCGCTCGGCCATGCGTTGAAATGTATATTTCGAGACACGAAGCCTCCTATGACATAATCAAGTGATCCATTTTTTTACATATGACAGCGTAACATAAAACATACATGCTCGGAAAAGAAGGGGTCCAAGTCCCACATACATGATACTAAAAGAAACTTAAACAAAAACCAAACAGAGCCGAACAACAACGAGAATACATTGCTGTCAAACTAAACCATAATAACTAAATGTAAATACTATTATTTATTACAATTCATTTGTCTGAAAAGAAAAAACAACTACAAAAGGAAACTAAAACATAAATGACTTCATTGCACCATCTTAAACTATCACTCCAAGCTCGTCGTCAAATCAACATGTACCTGCAACCTTCTTATTCCAGAAAATTGAGTAAGCACCGACCGAATGCCCAGTAAGGAGAATAATATCAAAAGAGAGATTCATGTATATGGGATGCCGGGAGGCATGACACGAATCCACTTCATCCAATTTGCAAAACGGTTAAAAATATAACCTGATAAATACATAAAACATCTTTAAAAGTATATCTTGTAACATAAGAAGATCCACTTGACAAAACACGTCTATTAACTACATTCAGTTCGTCTTACACATACTTGTTCGTTTACATTAATTACAAACTTACCGTGTTTAGTTTAGCCTACTAATCAAACTTACGTAAGCAATCTACCAATCCATATTCTACTTGTCTACTAACCATAGCATGTCCATGTCTTGTCTATCTTGTCTATGTCTCTTACTTACTTAACATGTCTTTGTTCTTGTTTAGCTGTTCTTATCATGTTCCTTACTGACTTGACTTGGGGCTTGGTGCAACACGGGTAATATGACTTGCGTACATCCAACGTGGGTTTGGTTCACGGTACCCCGCTCGGTACATCGTCCTAGGACGACATGGTTCTACGCTCAGTACCATGGTATTCCGCTCAGTACTGTTGAAATAATGTCATAAACCCAATCGGGTTGGACCGGATCTAACCGCGTCGGCTCATTTCTACTATTTCTTTATGATTGTACATATATTAAATGACTTTCTATTAATTATATACTAGTTCTTTTAACGGACCAATTATGATATTATATATACGATAACGTCTCTAGTGTCAAACTGTGAAAGAGAAATCATAATAGTGATAATGGTTGATAAGATCTCGACTCACTTTAACTGGTTTGATACTTAAATGTCTCTAGTCGCATTTGCTATTAAATGGGACATTAATAGTACAGTTAGACTAGCCGTATTGGACGTCTTCTATCTTTTGAAGATATGTATAAATCTCGTCTATCGAAGTGTAGGGACACTTGGATCGTACGTGGACGTGTATTAGAGAATGCGTACGTTAGACTGGCCCACTTACTTTATTCAGTGTTGCACTATGTGGCGGTTGTGTAATTATCCTAAGACCAGAGTCTTCATGACATCACGTTGTGGATTGTCATACTTTGACACTGTTGAGGTTTTCCCTAGCCATGGGGCGATCATGCGGTAGTGATTGGGTGTGATACTGAAGCATGCGTAGGATTCATGTTGTTTGTCCGGAAATCGCGTATCCTAATGAATAGGAGTAAATATCCGAAAGGGCCTTCTTATAAGGATTATCTTACTCTCGTGAATCTTTGCAAAGTGGGAGTAAATGAGTTACTTCAAGAGAGCATGATATATGGATTATAAGATACAGTCGTTAATGTATTGACACTTGAGATACGACTGTATGGATATTATTACAGCGATAGGATTCTATTATACGGTAACCGTTCCACATGAAAGGTAGCAGTCATTGCATTTGATTCTTCCGATGATTGGGGGTCATGGCGTGTTGCTAGATGTTATTCATGATCGTTAGGTATGAAGGAAATTTTAGTAAATGCACTTTGTGCTTACGGCCAACATATTCGGAAGCCTATCGGGTCTCACACATAAGAACGTCTAGCCTGATTAAAATGCGGTTATAGTGATAACCAAATAAGGAAAATTTTTATCTTGACTATAAAGTGTTATAGTGTTAAATTAATATAGTAGTATTCATTTATTAGGAATACATATAATACAAGATATTAATTATGTTGATTAATTAAATGTGCATATATATGCATGGGGCGCATATTTTAATGTGTATTAGATACACATGGATTTTGCAATTTAATTAATCATGGTATTATATTATTATGCATTAATATTGGATATTAATATATATGGATATATGTGTAGTATATATATGTGATATATGCACATGTATAATTTATATATGTATGGGGAAACTATCCCGCAATTCCACCATGAGCAGCATGGGGCTCGTGGGCTGCTCCCCTTGTCCATATCCGACTGCTGCATTGGCTCGACCTCTGGTGCATCAAGCAAGCATTTTGGGCAGTCGACCTCAGCAAGCATACACTGCTCAAGCCCGAGGACAAGCAGGAAATTCGACTTATATGCCTATAGATATTGAAGCCTCCATGCATATGATGCCGCATCATGCTCCTGATGCAAATTGGTATTTTGATACCTGTGGAACCTCTCATATGACGTCTTCTAACGGTACACTCTCCTATTATTTCAATTCGAGCAATTTAAATCGTAATATTATTGACGGTAGTGGACAGTGCATTCCAATCCATGGTTATGGACACACCTCCCTCCCTCCCCAGCACACCCACCATTACTTTACGCAATGTCTTACATGATCCTAATGAAGGATGCAGGTTCTTAGATCTAAACGAGTTAGATCTACGCGCAGCGGATGGATCGCGACTTATACATCACAATACATAATTAAAGGACTTAAACTACTATAAGGGGGTTAAGATCATGTTACCAATAGTAGGAAGAGAAGCCAAGATCTTCCGATGTGTTCTCCAAACGGCGGTTGGTGGACACCCTTCTTGATACACGAACCTCCTCGATATGCAACACCAAGAAAAACTTAGTTTTTCTTCTTCTAAAACCCAAGACAAGAAAACTATTTTTTTTCTCTCCTTTTTTATGTGTGTGGTCGAAATTTGCCAATCATTAAGGCTTGGGAGAACTCTCTTTATATAGGAGAGTAATCCTTGTCCTCCAAGGATTTAATAATTAAGAGATAATTATTACATTAATCCTTTATTCCAAATAAAAGATAAATAAAATGATTATCCCAAACAAATTAGGATAAATCATATTATTATCTAATATTCCATGAATTATTATTTAACAAATAAAAGATAAATCACATGTCAAATAATTATCCAAGAAAACTAATTTCTCTCTAATTAAATGACATCACTATTGGCGCCACCTTTAGGGTTACTAAGCCCACATAAAATGTATTTTATGTGTATTATATTATTTAGCCCAACTAAATAATATCCATGCATATCAATTAATTAGCCCAGCCAATTAATTATCACTGAGGCCCAAATAACAAGATTATTAGTCCGAATTACAGAAGCCACATCGGGGACCATGGACCTATAACCAGTAGCTCCAATAATTAATTATTCATCGAACCGAATAAGTACATTAATTATTAATTCCGGGATTACGCCACCATAAACCCGAAACTGAACTCTACCGATTATAGATGTATACTTATACTCAACCCATAGAGTGAATAAGCGTCCATTGATATAATCACTACATACGGATTAACCCTCCATAGACTGTCCATTCTGAGTGGGAAGTCTCCGTGAACCCGACTCGGAATATCTTATCCTTATTTACCATTAACCCCCTGATGATCAATTAGTTCACATATCTGACTAGTGATCAATTAGTCTAATATGAACTCGGCCGATCGATCACTTTCTTAGGGCTAACAAACAAGGGGTCGTCTCTCTACTTCCCGAGGAAGGAATGGATTCCATGTCTGTGAAAATCGAAATTACTCACTCATCGAGAGATAGTGCCAATGAGAAGTGGCTTGGAACACATATTTAAGTGAACCGTAACTAAGACATCAAACACTACCCGAGACAAGCAACACCACTGTGATCACCTCGGGATTAAGGTTGATCCATATATGATCATCTAATGATTTAATAAGATTCCTCGATTACGGAATTATACCGAGAAATACAGATTAAATTGGTCCAAATCTATATGAATGCCATCATATATAAATGCCCCACGTAGGTACCCTCTACCGACAGTCCGGATAAGACTATCACACCCTAAGGTGTTCTGGGCGCATTATTTGTGTTTTAATCAAGAGACGTAAACTCTGATTAAGTTCAGCACGGACTAACAGTTTAAGTATATCACCACTAACTCAATCCTCCCGTGTAATCCATACACTGAGTTAAGTGGTTACATACAGATATACTTAGGGTTTGCAGCAGTGTATTACTTTACAAGCACAAAGCAAGTAATAAGGTGAGATAAATTCTGTCATTCATTATTAAAAACAATTACACAAATTGTCTTTCGGGCACAATTACACAAATTGTCTTTCGGGCACTACACCTAACAATCTCCCACTTGCACGAAATGACAAGCAACTATTGTTTTTAGAGCACACCCTTTCTCATCTTATTCACAACACTCTCCCACTTGCTCTAAAAGCAGATGAGATATATCCCTCAATGCCGTACCCTCCAAGCACTCGACTTGGTACACTGATCAGTTAGGTTGTCGGCTCGAGACGATCTTTAGGATCGAAACGTCGCCGGTCCTTCTAATCAGGCGGTACTCTCTCTCAATATGCTTTTGACCTCTAGTGACTGAGAAGATCCTTTTAAGCTATCTCTTCACTGTTTTCACGATGAAGTGATATCGGCTTATAAGACCTGGAATTACTCTCAGACCAAAAAGGAAATTATAAGCACTATGTGTAAACACTGAGCCCGAGACCAACTTAATGATCATCCTTAATCTGGATATAAGTCAGAATCAGTGTAGTCAACCATATTCAAGTTTGCACCCGAATATACAAGCACATTATTCCTCATTCTTCAAAGATACTTGAGGACGTACTAAAACCGCTATTCAATGCTCGAATCCGAGATTCAACTACTATTGACTTGTGATAACTTGACTTGCCTTTATCCAAGAGAGACTCTATCCCATTTTCTCTTTATCAGAAGATTTAGAGAATCATTCCTGAGAGGTAGGGTAGGACTACTCTCGTTGAATGTTGCATCCGTATATGCAAGATCATTTTAACCAATAAGATGGATGGGATAGCCAATGACTCATTCTTGTGAATTTGACTGAATCAAATTTTTAGAATATAGTCCAATTCTCTCATACAGAGAATCTTGGCGTGTCAGTTTCCGACTTCAGATAGCACACCCATGTTGTTTCCAACTGTTGCAGTGTTATCAATTATGAACACTAATAATACTACTTTACCAATATTGATATCCAGTCTATGAAAGACTTATCAATATTCTGGTCAAGTCCACATATTTTAAAACATGTGAATTTAAATGACCGAGAGGTTCTCTTAAATCCACAAAGGATATAAGCCCCGGCAGTCATCCTGCCATTTGCTCTAACCAAGACCCTTCTGTTCCGAATGAATCCATACTCCGTTTGTCGGCAAGAAAGTCTCAGGGAATCACCCCTATTTTCTGCTTTCTAACGAAATCTAGCAAGAGTGAGTGGTGAGAGAGTTCAAGGTCTGGTTAACTCTCTACTTGTCAGGGAATCACCCCTGAACCACTCGGGCTTTCTTGTTGAAAGTTTAAACTTTCCTATTCATTCGACTCTTTTCCGTGTAAATCCAATTGCTCCCACTGGGCCTGAGACACTCAGGTGGTTCTACAAGAGGCGGAACAGAACTGGAGTACCTAAACTCCATTCACAGGGTTAAGGCTTTCAAACCAACCTCTATGATCAGAATCCTATACAAAATTACCAAGAGCCATAGGTTATCAATCACCCCAGCAGACTATAAAGTCCACAAAACCACAATGGGTCAACGGTTAAACCATACTCCCACTGCGTTTCAGGTGGATTGACATTCTGATCTAGTAGTATTTATCAGTGTAGTCAACAACAACCGATGTTGGATGTGGTCTGATTAAATCAGATAGTAACTACCTTTGGGTAACCGTACTCCAAGGCTTAAGGATGTTACTTATAGATTCTATCAGAAGCCTTGTGACAGTTCAACTGCCACTTTCTGATTCAAGAATCTTATAACCAACCTTCACTCGTCACATTAATATATTTCACGAACAGTTACAATCTGAACGTATGCGCAAAATCTCATGTCCTACCTTCAAGCATTAAATGCTAAATGCCTACATTTACGGAAGTTGTGTGAACCGAATTCACTCCTTATCCATAAATTCACTAGCATCTTCTAGGTAGACTTCTCGGTTTACATTATAATGTTAACCATTATTTTGCAACCAATTATCTTAATCGAGTTCAGCAGTGTATTGTAGCACATCAATAACTATATAGGGCAAGTCTATGGTTTCTTCCTCAGTGAGAAACATTCCACTAGGAGGCAGGCCGAGCATCAGTCCCAAGACTATGCGATAGCCTATTTCTGAGCATGGAATACTCTATTCTCTGCTAAAATCAGAGACTCTTCCTTGTATTCTTTCGATAAACTAACCAGCGTTTTGAGTAGTTATCAGACAAAATGTCACCATTCAAAATCTCCCACTAACTTGTATCTCTCACTAGACCCCGAAGGTCACTGTGAACAAGCTATGTTACCTCTTCAAATCTATCACCCTCTCCCGATTGAAAGGAAACTTAGTCATTGTTCCTTTAAGACAGTCTTCCGAGACTGGGAGATAGGAATCACCCTTAGCCAGTCGTCAGGTCTTATCTCTAGGATATATGCACTAATTAATAGATATTGAAGGGTCGTTTATCTTAATACGGAAACCTTTTACCTTTAATAGTTTTAGATGTGTTACACATACCTATTCATCTTTTCTTAGTGGTTCTGTCTTTATCAAACAAAAGTCCGAGTCTCAGATTCGTACTACAAATGTCATCTTCACTTTCTTTTAGGCAACTGTAGTATCGAGATGAAAGTGAATCCACTTGTTTCAACGAATCTGTAAACAGAAAAACAAATTTTTCTATGATATTCAAGGATAGAATCCGAAATTCATTTCCCTATATCACTCCCACTATTCTAGCTGAAACAACTGCCCGTTGTCTACTATATTAATTGTTAATGCAAAGCTTTCTTGTTCTTTCAAAGAACTAAGCTACCGAGTCAAGTTACTCGGTTAAGAAAGTCGCTAAGGATTCATTGGTTAAGTGATCCGAAATCACTTTCCTTATCCTATACTTTCTTCAATTAATGTTTCTGTTTAGCCTCAAAACTTTAGTTTAGATGATTAACACTACTCACAGACATTCTTTCCCATTCTTGACTTTCCTTGAAAGGAAATAGTCTTGAACTAGCAGTTCGTTTGAGTAGACACTACTCGTGAACTGTGGATGTCTAATGAAAGCGTCACCCAGTGGGACCAATTTTCTAATAAATCAGATGAACATAAGATAAAAGCTCCCACTAGTTTATCGGTTCCAAATACCGTCTAACCAGCGGACACTTTAATTTATGATTCTCCAATTTTTCTATTAGAAAATTTCTCGTGTAGGCACTACACAATTGAAATTCACTAGAAGAATTTTATCGTCCCAATCATCTTTCAAACTAACTACAGTCGTCTCTCGTTTAACACGATTGACAACAGTGACACCTTTATTTACGTCACTTAAGTCTTGAAGACTCAAGAGAAATATATCTTCCGAAAAATTAATTGTATGTAAGATTAATAAGCACAACGTTCTAGTTACTTACCACTTTTAACGAAGTCGTTGCTAGTCAATATAAAACATACACTAGCAGTCTAGTACGCTAGAGAGATATATAAATAGTTGTAAATAAAAATGACAGAAAATAAATCCAAATTGTACACTACTAATTGATTTTAGGAACTATAAACTAAGTACTTATAGTCTATCCTACCGTTCCAATGACTTAATCTCACACCTCAGTGCCGCCTTAGGGTAGGTCAAAGAGGTGACGACTAAATTGAGATCTTTCTCTCTCGATGATTAAAATGGAATCGAACATCCAACTTCAATCCCCGATTACCTTTCTTTTTCAGCCATGGTATTACCAAAAATACTATTTATGAGTGTGACCTACTGTTTCAGATTTTTAGGTAGACCCCGAGTATGCCGCCTTAGGGTCGGTCAGTGACCCGACGAGTACCCAAAATCCTATCCTTTCGGAGACCAAGCCTTGAATTTTGATAGCGGTGAAGGCCTTCCTTAGGGGCCGGGTCCCGAGCCGGCACGAGGCGTCACCATTCTCTCACGTTGCTTGTGTCAACAGTAGAGGCCGTGGGGTCGGCTGTCGCCTCTCCCGCTCCCACTCAATATATTGAAAAAAGTGGTGGGTTTACTGATCACGTTTTTTGGACTTGATGTTACATTAAGGAACAATAAATCATAGGCCCGAATGTTGTCGGTTACGTGGGCTAGCCCACCCGACCTATTCGTTGGAACATATGTGGCCGTCGGACGGGTCAAGACTCGGGGAGCACCGTTGAGCCGTAGTGGCTCTTCGGATGGCTCAGTCTTGCCAGACTCCCGTGCAAACGCCACACGTGGAGGGTGAAGTCGATCGAGCCGTAGCTACTGTTGACCACCCAACCGTGGTTAAACCACTTTCGAACCATGTATGCCCGTGATTATCCAATCCTTAAACACCAAACTTTCACGTAGACACTACGGAACAAAAACGTAATCTCGTCTAAGTAAGGTGGAATTCACCGAGAATCCAACACCTTAACCACGAGGTTTCGGGATATTACTCCTTATGCTTTCGTAGAGTGGGATTCACCGAGAATCCATCACCCAACCTCGACGATTGAAAAAAAAACCCGTGTTCCTCGGTTTTTACCCTAATTAGTTTCTAATTAATATCAAACAATTAATTAAAACTAATTGCGTGTTTTATACATGCCTAACTAATTCCTCGAATTAATTTCTACATGTATGCATATGGAGTGGAATTCATGATATGATGCATGTCATGGCAATTTTCCGGTTCTACACATACAATCTAAACATGTATACTAGTGCGGAAAATAAATATCGAGATGGACCGTTAGCACCCCCGTATCTAATCTATTAAAATAAAATATAATAAGAAACCCTAATCTGTAGCTGTTCATAACTTCGACGATCAGAAAATCAAACGAACTCGGATCGCAACGAAAATCTCCAGATCTGTTCTTCATTCCTCGGGCTTCAATGTGGACGGTTGGATCGGAGCTTTGACTTGTCAATTTTCTCCAGTGAGCCGCCCAACTTACTGCTGAATCTGACTTTTACAGCAGCGCATCAATGACTTCCCGAGGCCGATTGGGAATCGAGATGAATCCCGATCGACCTGAAATTTTTATCCCACGTCAAAAACTCCATATTTTTCGATCTGACCGGTTGGATTTGCGTTTAAACGGTCCAAAATCTCCCAGAAATTCGAGGAAGTCACAGTTAGGGTTTCTGTGAATCCTGCGTTTTTCTGTTACAGCAGCTTCTTTGCAGCAACGAACGGATATCAAAACGGACTCCGATAGATGCCAAATTTTGTGGATTTGTTCATCATCTTCCAATCTTGATTCTGACCGGAGAGATCGTCGTTTCAACGGGTCGATCAACGGGAAAAATGAACTAACTAAACAGCTACTAAACAGATCTATTTTCTGGAAATTAAAATTGCAATAACCATAAATTACATAATTTCCTATACTCATATGAACGAATTTTCATCGTTTATATGAGTTTACAATAGATCTTACGGGTAAACAGTGCCAACCCCCAATCTATCTCTTCAACCATAGCAATTAATCATTATCAATGCATAAAACAATAAATAAAATTTACCTACATGCAATTCCACTCCATTAAATCGTTTAATTATGATTATGACTATATAAACCGTGGAACCTATCTCTGATACCACATGAAGGATGCTGGTTCTTAGATCTAAACGAGTTAGATCAACGCGCAGCGGATGGATCACGACTTATACATCACAATACATAATTAAAGGACTTAAACTACTACAAGGGGGTTAAGATCATGTTACCAATAGTAGGAAGAGAAGCCAAGATCTTCCGATGTGTTCTCCAAACGGCGGTTGGTGGACACCCTTCTTGATACACGAACCTCCTCGATATGCGAGTTTTTCTTCTTCTAAAACCCAAGACAAGAAAACTATTTTTTTCTCTCCTTTTATGTGTGTGGTGAAATTTGCCAATCATTAAGGGCATGAGAACTCTCTTTTATATAGGAGAGTAATCCTCGTCTCTCCAAGGATTTAATAATTAAGAGATAATTATTACATTAATCCTTTATTCCAAATAAAAGATAAATAAAATGATTATCCCAAACAAATTAGAATAAATCATATTATTATCTAATATTCCATGAATGATCATTTAACAAATAAAAGATAAATCACATGTTAAATAATTATCCAAGAAAACTAATTTCTCTCTAATTAAATGACATCACTATTGGCGCCACCTTTAGGGTTACTAAGCTCACATAAAATGTCTTTTATGTGTATTATATTATTTAGCCCAACTAAATAATATCCATGCATATCAATTAATTAGCCCAACCAATTAATTATCACTGAGGCCCAAATAACAAAATTATTAGTCCGAATTACAGAAGCCACATCGGGGACCATGGACCTATAACCAGTAGCTCCAATAATTAATTATTCATCGAACCGAATAAGTACATTAATTATTAATTCCGGGATTACGCCACCATAAACCCGAAACTGAACTCTACCGATTATATATGTATACTTATACTCAACCCATAGAGTGAATAAGCGTCCATTGATATAATCACTACATACGGATTAACCCTCCATAGATTGTCCATTCTAAGTGGGAAGTCTCCGTGAACCCGACTCAGAATATCTTATCATTATTTACCATTAACCCCCTGATGATCAATTAGTTCACATATCTGACTAGTGATCAATTAGTCTAATATGAACTCGGCCGATCGATCACTTTCTTAGGGCTAACAAACAAGGGGATCGTCTCTCTACTTCCCGAGGAAGGAATGGATTCCATGTTTGTGAAAATCGAACTACTCACTCATCGGAGATAGTGCCAATGAGAAGTGGCTTGGAACACATATTTAAGTGAACCGTAACTAACACATCAAACACTACCCCGAGACAAGCAGCACCCTGTGATCACCTCAGGATTAAGGTTGATCCATATATGATCTTCTAATGATTTAATAAGATTCCTCGATTACGGAATTATACCGAGAAATACAGATTAAATCGGTCCAGTCCTATATGAATGCCATCATATATAAATGCCCCACGTAGGTACCCTCTACCGACAGTCCGGATAAGACTATCACACCCTAAGGTGTTCTAAGCGCATTATTGGTGTTTTAATCAAGAGACCCTAAACTCTGATTAAGTTCACCACGGACTAACAGTTTAAGTATATCACCACTAACTCAATCCTCACGTGTAATCCATACACTGAGTTAAGTGGTTACATCTGAGATATACTTAGGGTTTGCAAAGTGATGTATTACTTTACAAGCACAAAGCAAGTAATAAGGTGAGATAAATTCTGTCATTCATTATTAAAAACAATTACACAAATTGTCTTTCGGGCACAATTACACAAATTGTCTTTCGGGCAGTACACCTAACACCTAACTCATAAAAAATTGATATATGTGCGCCGTTTCACCACTGATAATAATGTATCTGCTTGAAACATTAACTAACATTTCCAATCAACTAATAGAGATAAATAACTATCACAAAGACATTATCTTGGCTAGTAGAAGACTAGCCACTCATAGTTATGAAATCCAGCATATCAAGAATGGATTTCATACCTATGACAACAATTATATCACAAGTAAAGGCTAAGAATTTACCAACCAATAGCTATGAACTTGAAGAAGGAAACTTGCATTCAATTGAAGAAAGATTCGATAGAGTTTACACCAAAAGATGGAAACTTGGTTCCATTCAATGATTCTACAAATCAAAACTAAGAATTCTCAATGTTTACAAGTGGAATTAAATGCTAAATTGTGGTGAAATTTGGCTAGGAGATCCTTGAAGATAAGAGTGTCTTCAAGCTTGATAGAGAGGGAGAAAATCTAATAATTTTGGTGAGAGAGTAAATGTCTTTATTAAATGCCCCATCTGAACAATCAGGCGTCCACCAAGACTAGGTTAGCTGTCGCCAAAGGCTCTTTTGCTACACCTGGCGGACGCCAAAGGTAAACTGGCGGCCACCAAACTCTGTCAAGTAGTTGGGGCAGATGTCAGACATTAAATTCTTGCAGTGGACCGGGTCTTCAAATTTGGGCGGGAAATCTGAAATATTGGCGGACGCCATGACATGATTGGTGGACGCCAATGACATGATTTGTGGACGCCAACAATATAGAAATTCTTTGATTTATCTCTGGTTGGTCTTGGCGTTCGCCAAAGGTTATTGGAGGCCGCTAGGAGTCTTCAAAACTTGACTTCCCACTCTTTAATGCATCGAATCGATCCACGACCAAATGTATGCTTTGACACTTCAAATTCTAAGCTCCCGAGCCCTGGTATCTGTGGTACAAAACAAAATCACAAAGATACCGTGCATAATCCGATAACAAAATTGGCTAATAAGCCTAGATAATCGATAAAAGAATCGGTTTTTATAATATTTACCAGGTACACAAAATTGTCCATATCATCACAATAATTGCTCAAGTTGATACGAAAATACCAATATATGCATGAGAACTGGGGATAAAAATTGTAAAATGTATCATCTAGTTGACTACATCAACCACTCCCCATTTAGATTTTGATCGTCCTAGAGCAAATAAAGCGACAAAACAACTTAAGTCAAGTGATAGAGCTACACAATATCAAGAGGCGTAAAAAGTGTATCATCTAGTTGACTTACATCAGAAGGCATAAAGTTCCCTTAGGTGACCAATGACGGAGTAAGCGTATACATAGACACATGCTCCTTTTGAAGTTCCAGCATCATAGAAGCAAGCATTAAGCATGTAGCCTCAACACTGTCCAAACAGTGCTTTTTATGCTTCTCAACCGATTCTTTATCGTCAGGATCTTCAGGCTCGTTAGTTAAAGGTGTTTAAATAACATAGTTTTCTCGGGCCTCCGAACAATTCTGAGATCTCTTTCCTAATTGAGAAAGTTTAATTCGTCAAGTTTGTATTCAATGATTAAACTTAGGTTCGGTTTGTTTTACATTTCTACAACAATAATGTGAAGATAATATAAGAACCACTTTATGCATACAAAACCACAAATTTGCACTTAACAATTATTTAGGTCTTGTTCCCACTAGCCAACTACTCCCAATTGGTTTTCAAGAATTTTAATTAATTCTTTAGTGGCTAGGACCGAATCTAGTTACCTCAATTCCCGACAAGGGCCAATCAATCAAGACAACTTCGAAAGGTAGGTAACCTAACCAATCGCATCTCATGCAACTCTTAGTGGTTGACTAGTCAACTATTTGACAATGCACATTTCTATGTGGTAGTCAACCTCTTGCTCTAATATTAGACCGCCTTGACGAGGGCCAATCACCGCAAAAATTTAGTTAAGTCATTGATGGCCATTTTACAGTAAATCCAACTCTAACTGGCAGGGTACCGAGTCGGTTGTACTATAAATGGCGAGCAAGGTCGTATCCCACAGGAAATCTAGTTAAGTATCAAAGTTAGTATCATTCCTAGTTCAGGCCATCACAATTACGAGATATGGTGATTTGTCGGATCACCGGTTATACATGTTACTATGCACAAACAAGAGTTTAAACTATGAAAAAAGAGATAGCCGAGCTATGATCCAACCTAATACTCACAAACCCTAACTAAATCCAGAAATGTTTTTTACCTACCTAAACGCTCTTGATGTCATTCGTAGGGTATCGTTTCCTAATTCCGAGAATAGACATTATTTCAATAATCCACCCTCCTATGTTAGGTTCAACAGTTCGCTGACCAGATTTAACTGACCTAACACAGTCTACGATCAATGAAACACTCAACAAGTTGATACAAACCTCACACACGAAACCGAATTTAAACAACTCATTCGATTTTACGGGGTGATCCTAGAACCCCGGTTCCCTTATCCTCTCGCAAAATACATATATAAAGACGATACGTATAATACGATTATCAAGTGATCAATTCAATAAACATGATCAAGCACAAGTTCTAGAACTACTATAACATCGAGAATCAACAAATAAAACATCAAGAACACCTCAATCAACAAACTAAGGTTCGATTTCAAAGCTTTTCACATAACTCGGCTATGAAATGATTAGCTACTCATTCTATCAATAAAATAAAAGAAATCAACAATAAAAGTTAACATGAATCAAGATTGAAAGCAAGAAATCAAGTTTACCGAAAACTGGAGTCGAAAAACACCGGAAGAAAACGAAATCCAAACTTAAATTGCAATAGCCTAGTAGCATCAATCCTCGGATTACACAAAATAAACTTAATTTAAGCCAATATATTTACAAACCTAATTTAAACTAAGAAAAAAGATGGAAAAGTGCAGAAAAGTGGTGAAGGGGAAGATGCTCTGTTTTTTAGATCCAGAAAATCTATTTATAGTATGTTGGGGATAGTGCAAATCGTAAGCGGCCGACTATAATTCTGTAGGCCGCCGCCTACTGACACATATTTAGTAAATCGGTTATAACTTTGTGTGTAGACCTCGAAATCCAGTGATTCAAAATGTGTTGGAAATATAAGGAAATTGTCTACAACTCTTATGAAGATGACAAACCCAGAAAACACATCTAACGTGGATCAAAATGTAGATCAATTGAAGGTATGGTTGTAATACCGATGATTTTTGATCCGTTTGAACGCTTAAGCTTTGGGTACATGCTCCTACCCCCATATATCGCCTTCCGGTCATCTCGAATACTTAATAACTATACAAAATCACAAAAAATACCACATGTAACCCCTATAGGACACTAGGGTGACCGAGAATGCATCAAAACACCGAAAAATAACGAGATTTCCGGACTTTACGTCTTAGGTCTCGAAATGACAACAAATGTCTATAATGCATCAAAATACAACCAAATGTCTCCGGAAACATATAAAACGAGGTATAATTACATAGAAAATGATAGCCGAGTTGACTCTCATCAACTACCCCCTACTTAGCGTTTTCTCGCCCTCGAGCGAAAATAAGCGATCCAAAAAGAAAGATGGAGTCAAAATTTCTATCATACATTTAGTATAATGTATTGAAATTGTAAAACACAAGAAATAACACAAATACATATGATTTATGTTCAACCTTGCACTGAGAAAAGAATGTGTGTGTGTGTGTATAGCTTCTTCAACATTCATCACCTACGACCAGTTTAGATTATAGACGCATAATGCACCGAGGTTACACCATAGGCTTATACTTCATAAACATCTCCATTAATCGAGGTCAATCAAAGTCTTGTAGGGTCAGGTAGGACATGATAGGTTGTAATGTTAGGCTAGGTTCGGAGTTAACGGAAGGGATATTTACGATAAAATAGAGAGAAGTGCAAGTGAGCTTTACCGAAAATCAAACAGTGAAAAAAAAACTCTTCCCCATATAGCTCCGGAAGACTCAACTCCTTATAAGGATACTCATCTGAATAGTACAAACCATCAAACAAGATTCAACCTATAATTCTCCTCACCTTCCACATCTCCACATCATTCCACAAGTCGGAAACGTACGTCACATCCAGATCTAGTTTGTACCTAAGCTCGTCAACCATGAACAAACCGCTACAGAACACAACAATATTTCTTTCTCCGTACTAGATTAGAAGAAGTAACCGTCACCAACATTACAGTAACAAACAATACATAGTTAAAAAATTTGGCATTCCACGAACACTTATATATATATACAACTTTTTTTCTACTTTTTTTCTTTTTCTGTTCCTCGTCTCATTTTTTCTCTTTTATTTCATTCTTGTTTTTTTTTTCTTTTTTTTTTCTTTCAAAAGCACAAAAATGAGCAAAAGCCGAAATGCCACATAATTCCACCTTCCCCGGGATGTACTCATTTTTACCAACACTACTTGAGAGATACGTCACTCCACCACCTCACACCATATCAGAAAATATAAAAACATCAAGCTCAATCTTGCAAGGTGATCAAGGAAATGTTGACCGAAATCAAGGCTAGGGTACCAGTAATTACGAGCTAATCATCATGAAAGGCTAGTTTGGGTGGCGGTCTAACCACCCTACAAAAGGCTTAGAGGGGGAACAAGGGATATATACATAAGGGATGGCATTTGGCTCTGATTGGGTCAAAGAAACACCATTACCGTCATCCTCTACTTAACCAAGAATGATCTTTCTATTTCACCTCGAAGTTACTAATATAAGCTAACGTGATAGAACTATTCCATGCTCAAAACAAGATCACAACACAAACCAAATGAATTTATACATTCTCAAAACAAGATCGACATGAAAACAAAACATCGAAGCTAAACCAACCACCCTCTACTTTAAAACGAAACACGAATGCTAAGGGTAGAAAAGTTTAGTATACAACCGGAAAAAGAGGCGAGTATGATCATGTGGCATCCTTAAATGTCCTCCCAGGGTACTTGTGCTACTATCGACAAACAGCACAACATCCAGGAATACACAGGTATGGAGATATCCAAATGAAAATAGACGGATCACCACAACTCATCAAAACCAAAAACTCTTCACTGTCCCCCCAATACACACTTTACACGGTTATAAACATCAAAACTTACCCAAAGTATCATAATACACACTAAAGAAACAATAGTGAAACACGAGGGGAAAGAAAAGTAATAAAACACATTGTGAGCTTAAAGTCCTCAGCTCGACTTTCTACCCCAAAATTATGTCAAGGATAGCTATACCAAAGGACATCAAACCGTTGCTTCTCCCTACCAAAATCATAGGAATTGAGAACTCCTCAAAAATAAAAGAATTGCAATATGGGGCTCAATCCCCACCACCACGTTTGGTTTGATGAATCCATTACATAGAACAACGAATTCACTTTCCTTGAACTAAAACATATCCCGACAAATAACGACTCTAGCACCATGTAGTAACAATAAGGTTCTACATCCACAAAAAACTCAATAAGGTCCACTCCCGTAGGTATAACAGTAGGGCTAAACGAAGATGAAATGGATGAATCAATGGAAACAAGACTCATACCATCCTCGTAGCATTCCTCCGGGGTGACTTTTACCAAAGTTTCATATTTTCTCCTCTCAACCTCCTCCCTCTCGATCAGTTGTTGCACTTAATGTTCCAAGATCCGTATGGCTGTTTGAATTGTTGCGAAGCCATTACGTAACTCTCTGATATGATCTCGAACCAATTAACTCAACTGTTAAACAGTTTGCTCAAGTGGCACCTATTCATCCGTTAAGATCTCTATTTCTATATGTGGAGTAGTATCGAGTAGTTGATCAAATTAACATGGGGAATTATCCCACTCATTTCCGTATGATGCGGTGTATGGGTTGAACTGATAAAATGGTTGTGTTTGGTAACCCTTAGCACCGTAGTTGTAGCCTCCGAATAAGTAAGGAAATGAGCCGTAATTGCGGTAAGGATCCATTAACTGCAAATTAGGGAAACAACACGAACACAATCACAGTATCTAGTCACTACCACTTTCGAAATAGATAGTGTGACACTTCAACAACAACAAATAAAAAAAAACTATACAAAGAAAACAAATAAGAAAAATGACCTAATCCTAAGAACTTAACTAACTCATAGATATCAACAGGATTCCCCGGAAACGGACTCATAAAACTTGATGGTCGTTTTATAGTAAAGCCAACTCTAACCGCCAGGGTACCGAGTCGGTTGTACTAAAAATGGCGAGCAAGGTCCTATCCCACAGGGAATCTGGTTAAGTATCAAAGTCAGTATCATTCCAAGTTCAGGCCAACACAATTACGAGACATGGTGATTTGTCGGATCACCGGTTATACATGCTACTATGCACAAACAAGAGTTTAAACTTTGAAAAAAGAGATAGCCGAGCTATGATCCAATCTAATACTCACAAACCCTAGCAAAATCCGGAAATGTTTTTTACCTACCTAAACGCTCTTGAAGTCATTCGTAGAGTGTCGTTTCCTAATTCCGAAAATAGTCATTATTTCAATAATCTACCCTCACATGTCAAGTTGAACAGTCCACTGACAGGATTTAACTGACCTAACACGGTCTACGATAAATGAAATGCTCAACAAGTTGATACAAACCTTACATATAAAACCAAATCTAAACAACTCATTCGGTTTTACAGGGTGATCCTAGAACCTCGGTTCCCGTATCCTCTCGTAAAATACATATTTAAAGATGATACGTGTAGTACGATTATCGAGTGATCAATTCAATAAACGTGATCAAGCACAAGTTCTAGAACTACTATAACATCGAGAATCAACAAATCAAACATCGAGAACACCTTAATCAACAAACTAGGGTTCGATTTCGAAGATTTTCACATAACTCGGCTATGAAACGAATAGCTACTCATTCTATCAACAAAATAAAAAAATCAACATTAAAAGTTAACATGAATCAAGATTGAAAGCAAGAAATCGAGATTACCGAAAACTGGAGTCGAAGAACACCGGAAGTAAAACGAAATCCAAACGGAAATTGCAATAGCCTGGTAGCATCAATCATCGGATTACACAAAATAAAATTAATTTAAGCTAATATATTTACAAACCCAATTTAAACTAAGAAAAAAGATGGAAAAGTGCAGAAAAGGGGTGAAGGGGACGATGCTATGTTTTTTTAGATCCAGAAAATCTATTGTAGTATGTTGGGGTAAGTGCAAATTACACTGTAGGCGGCCGTCTATGATTTTGTAGGCCGCCACCTACAGACACATAGTAAATCGGTCATAACATTGTGTATGGACCTCAAAATCCAGTGATTCAAATTGAGTTGAAAAGATAATGAAATTGTCTACAACTCTTATGAAGATGACCAGCCTAGAAAACACCTCTAAGGTGGATCCAAATGCAGATCAATCGAAGGTATGGTTGTAGTACCAACGATTTTTGATTCGTTTGAACGTTTAAGCTTCGGGTACACTCTCCTACCCCCGTATATCGCCTTCCGGTCATCCAAAACACCTAATACCTGTACAAAATCACAACAAATACCACTTGTAACCCCTACAGGACACTAGGGTGACCGAGAATGCATCGAAACACTGAAAGATAAAGAGATTTCCGGACATTACGTCCTAGGTCTCGAAATGACAACAAAGGTATATAATGCATAAAAATACACCCATAAGTCTCTGGAAACATATGAAACGAGGTATAAACGGGGTATAATCACATAGAAAATGATAGCCGAGTTGACTCCCATTAACTGCCTCCTACTTAGCGTTTGCTCACCCTCGACCTAAGATAAGCGATCCTAAAAGAAAGACGGAGTCAACATTTCCATCATACATTTAGTATAATGTAATGAAATTGTAAAACACAAGAAATAACACAAATGCATATGATTTATGTTCTACCTTGCACTGAGAAAAAAATGTGTGTGTGTGTGTATAGCTTCTTCAACATTCGTCTCCGACGACCGGTTTAGATTATAGACGCATAATGTACCGAGGTTACACCATAAGCTTATACTTCATAAACATATCCACTAATTGAGGTCAATCAAAGTCTTGTAGGGTCAGGTAGGACATGATAGGTTGTAATGTTAGGCTAGGGTCGGGGTTAACGAAGAAAGGATATTTACGATAAAATAGAAAAGAAAGTGCATATTTACGATAAAATAAAAAAAAGAAAAGAGAAATGCAAGTGAGCTTTACCTAAAATCAAACATCTGAAAAAAGCTCTTCCCATATATAGCTCCGGAAGACTCAACTCTTTCTCCGTATAAGGATGCTCATCATTCACTGAATAGTACAAACCATCAAACAAGCTTCAACCTATAATTCACCTCACCATCCACATCTCCACATCATTCCACAAGTCGGAAAAGTACGTCACATGCAGAGATCCAACTCCCATTTATCTTACTTATCCTTCGGTTAATTTACTTGATAAAAGATAAGAAAATGAAAATCTTCCGTTTTCTTTAGTTTAGTTTGTACCTACATCACAGTCAACCAGAACAAACCGATACTTTTAATTTTGTTATTATGTAGTTTTTATTGGTTCACGTAAACTACTGGTTTGACTTTTTGCACGAAGGTGCATTTTGATCTTCAGAATAATTTTCTTCTCATATTGTCACTAGATTAGAAGAAGTAAGTAGTCACCAACATTATTTTGATAACATACAATACATAGTTACAAAATTTGGTATTCCACTAAACACTTATATATATATATACATATATTTTTTTACTTTTTTTTTTTTTTTTTTTTCCTGTTCTTCGTCTCATTTTGTCTCTTTTATTTCATTCTTCTTCTTTTTTTTTTTCCTTTTTTTTTTTTTCAAAAGCACAAAAATGATCAAAAGCCGAAAAATGCCACATAATTCCACCTCCCCGGGATGTACTCATTTTTACCAACACCACTCGAGATACGTAACTCCACCACCACCTCACACATATATCGTAAAAATATAATAACATCAAGCTCAATCTTGCAAGGTGATCAAAGAAATGTAGACCGAAATTAAGGCTAAGGTACCAGTAATTAAAAGCTAATCATCATGAAAGGCGTGTTTGGGTGGCAGTCTAACCACCCTACAATAGGCTTAGAGGGGGAACTAGGTATATATACATAGGTGATGGCATTTGGCTTTGATTGGGTCAAAGAAATGCCATAACCGTCATCCTCTACTTAACCAAGAATGACCTTTCTATTTCGCCTCGAAGTTACTAATATAAGTTCTAGGTAACCGGGTCATTAATAACTACCATAATCGTTCACTAGTCAAGGTGATTCGTGAAGTCAAAGCTAACGTGATAAAACTATTCCATTCTCAATACAAGATCACAACACAAACCAAATGAATTTATACAATCACTCAATGTTTAATCAAAACAATACTACATGCTCAATGCATCACAAACAATGTCAAATCCATCAAAATTCTTGAAAACTAACTAATTTACACTAAAGGGATAACAATCTCTATGTGTAACTCGTTCGACATGAAAACGAAACATCGAAGCTAAACCTACCACCCTCTACTTCAAACGAAACACGAATGCTAAGGGTAGAAAAGTTTAGCTTACAACTTGAAAAAGGGGCGAGTACGATTATGTGGAATCCGTAAATGTCCTCCCAGGGTACATGTGCTACTATCGACAAACAACACAACATCCAGGAATACATAGATATGGAGATATGGAAATGAAAATAGACGGATCACCACAACTCATCAAAACCAAAAACACTTCACTAGCCCCCCCAATACACAATTTTTCTGGTTATAAACATCAAAACTTACCCAAAGTATCATAATACACACTAAAGGAACAACAGTGAAACATGAGGGGAAAGAAAAGCACTAAAACACATTCTGAGCTTAAAGTCCTCAGCTCGACTTTCTACCCCAAATTATGTCAAGGATAGCTATACCAAAGGAGAGCAAACTGTTGCTTCTCCCCACCAAAATCATAGAAAATGAGAACTCCTTGAAAATAAAACAATAGCAATATGGGACTCAATCCCCACCACCACGATTGGTCCGATGAATCCGTTACACAGAACAACGAATTCACTTTCCCGAACTAAAACATATCCCGACTAATAACGACTCTAGCATCATGTAGTAATAAGGTACTACATCCACAAAAAACTCAATAGGGTGCACCCCTATAGGTATAACAGTAGGGCTAAATGAAGACGAAATAGACGATTCAATGGAAACAAGACTCATACCATCCTCGTAGCATTCCTCCGGGGTGACATTTACCAAAGTTTCACGTTCTCTCCTCTCAACCTCCTCCCTCTCGATCAATTATTTCACTTGATGTTCCAAGATCCGTATGGCTGTTTGCATTGTTGCGAAGCCATTACGAAACTCTCTGACATGATCTTGGACCAATTTTCTCAACCGTTCAACAGTTTGCTCAAGTGGCACCTGTTCATCCGTTAAGATAGCTATTTCCATAGGTGGAGTAGTATCGAGTAGTTGATCAAAGTAACTTGGGGCATTATACCACTCATTTATGTATGATGCGGTGAATGGGTTGAACTGATAAAATGGTTGTGTTTGGTAACCCATAGCACCATAGTTGTAGCCTCCGAATGAGTAAGAAAATGAGCCGTAATTGCGGTAAGGATCCATTAACTGCAAATTAGGGAAACAACACGAACCCAATCACAGTATCTAGTCACTACCACTACCGAAATAGCTAGTGTGACACTTCAATAACAACAAATAAAAAAACTATACAAAGAAAACAAATAAGAAAAACGACTTAATCCTAAGAACCCTTAACTAACTCATAGATATCAAACCGGATTCCCCGGCAACAGCCCCATAAAACTTGATGGCCGTTTTACATTAAAGCCAACTCTAACCGGCAGGGTACCGAGTCAGTTGTACTATAAATGGCGAGCAAGGTCCTATCCCACAGGGAATCTGGTTAAGTATCAAAGTCAGTATCATTCCTAGTTCAGGCCAACACAATTATGAGACATGGTGATTTGTCGGATCACCGGTTATACATGCTACTATGCACAAACAAGAGTTTAAACTAAGAAAAAAGAGATAGCCGAGCTATGATCCAATCTAATACTCACAAACCCTAGCTAAATCCAGAAATGTTTTTTACCTACCTAAACGCTCTTGATGTCATTCGTAGAGTATCGTTTCCTAATTTCGAGAATAGACATTATTTCAATAATCTACCTCCCATGTCAAGTTCAACATTCCGCTAACCGGATTTAACCGACCTAACACGGTCTACGATAAATGAAACGCTCAACAAGTTGATACAAACCTCACACTTGAAACCAAATCTAAACAACTCATTCGGTTTTACAGGGTGATCCTAGAACCCCGGTTCCTGTATCCTCTCGCAAAATACATATATAAAGACGATACGTGTAGTACGATTATCGAGTGATCAATTCAATAAACGTGATCAAGCACAAGTTCTAGAACTACTATACCATCGAGAATCAACAAATCAAACATCAAGAACACCTTAATCAACAAACTAGGGTTCGATTTCGAAGATTTTCACATAACTCGGCTATGAAACGATTAGCTACTCATTCTATCAACAAAATAAAAAAAATCAACAATTAAAGTTAACTTGAATCAAGATTGAAAGCAAGAAATCGAGATTACCGAAAACTGGAGTCGAAAAACGAAATCCAAACTGAAATTGCAATAGCCTAGTAGCATCAATCATCGGATTACACAAAATAAACTTAATTTAAGCTAATATATTTACATCCCCAATTTAAACTAAGAAAAAATATGGAAAAGTGCATAAAAGGGTTGAAGGGGTCGATGCTCTGTTTTTTTAGATCCAGAAAATCTATTATAGTATGTTGGGGAAAGTGCAAATTACACTGTAGGCGGCCGCCTATGATTCTATAGGCCGCCACCTGCTGACACATCTTCAGTAAATCGGTCATAACGTTGTTTGTGGACCTCGAAATCCAGTGATTCAAAATGAGTTGGAAAGATAATGAAATTGTCTACAACTCTTATGAAGATGACCAGCCCAGAAAACACCTCTAATGTGGATCAAAATGCAGATCAATTGAAGGTATGGTCGTCGTACCAAAGATTTTTGATTCGTTTGAACGTTTAAGCTTCGGGTACACGCTCCTACCCCCGTATATCGCCTTCCGGTCATCTAGAACGCCTAATACATGTACAAAATCACAAAAAATACCACATGTAACCCCTACAAGACACTAGGGTGACCGATAATGCATCGAAACACTGAAAAATAATGAGATTTCCGGACCTTACGCACTATGTCTCGAAATGATAACAAAGGTCTATAATGCATAAAAATACACCCAAATGTCTCCGGAAACATATGAAACAAGGTACAAACGGGGTATAATCACATAGAAAATGATAGCCGAGTTGACTCCCATCAACTGCCCCCTACTTAGCGTTTGCTCGCCCTCGACCGAAGATATGCGATCCAAAAAGAAAGACGGAGTCAACATTTCTATTATACATTTAGTATAATGTATTGAAATTGTAAAACACAAGAAATAACACAAATACATATGATTTATGTTCTACCTTGCACTGAGAAAAAAATGTGTGTGTGTGTATAGCTTCTTCAACATTCGTCTCCTACGACCGGTTTAGATTATAGACGCATAATGTACCGAGGTTACATCATAGGCTTATACTTCATAAACATATCCACTAATTGAGGTCAATCAAAGTCTTGTAGGGTCAGGTAGGACATGATAGGTTGTAATGTTAGGCTAGGGTCGGGGCTAACGAAAGGGATATTTACGATAAAATAGAAAAGAGAAGTGCAAGTGAGCTTTACCGAAAATCAAACAGTGAAAAAAAGCTCTTCCCCATATAGCTCCGGAAGACTCAACTCCTTATAAGGATGCTCATCTGAATAGTACAAACCATCAAACAAGCTTCAACCTAAAATTCGCCTCACCTTCCACATATCCACATCATTCCACAAGTCGGAAACGTACATCACATCCAGGTCTTGTTTGTACCTAAGCTCATCAACCAGGAACAAACCGCTACAGGACACAACAATATTTCTTTCTCCATACTAGATTAGAAGAAGTAATCGTCACCAACATTACAGTAACATACAATACATAGTTACAAAATTTGGTATTCCACGAACACTTATATATATATATATATATATATATATATATATATATATATATATATATACAACTTTTTTTTTCTACTTTTTTTCTTTTCCTGTTCTTCGTCTCATTTTGTCTCTTTTATTTCATTCTTCATTTTTTTTTCCTTTTTTTTTTCTTTCAAAAGCACAAAAATGATCAAAAGCCGAAATGCCACATAATTCCACCTCCCCCGGGATGTACTCATTTTTACCAACACCACTCGAGAGATACATAACTCCACCACCTCACACCATATCAGAAAATATAATAACATCAAGCTCAATCTTGCAAGGTGATCAAAGAAATGTAGACCGAAATTAAGGCTAAGGTATCGGTAATTACGAGCTAATCATCATGAAAGGCGTGTTTGGGTGGCAGTCTAACCACCCTACAAAAGGCTTAGAGGGGGAACTAGGTATATATACATAGGTGATGGCATTTGGCTCTGATTGGGTCAAAGAAATGCCATAACCGTCATCCTTTACTTAACCAAGAATGACCTTTCTATTTCGCCTCGAAGTTACTAATATAAGTTCTTGGTAACCGGGTCATTAATAACTACCATAATCGTTCACTAGTCAAGGTGATTCGGGAAGTCGAAGCTAACATGATAAAACTATTCCATTCTCAATACAAGATCACAACACAAACCAAATGAATTTATACAATCACTCAATGTTTAATCAAAACAATACTACATGCTCAATGCATCACAAACAATGTCAAATCCATCAAAATTCTTGAAAACTAACTAATTTAAAGGGATAACAATCGCTATGTGTAACTCGTTCGACATGAAACCGAAACATCTAAGCTAAACCTACCACCCTCTACTTCAAATGAAACACGAATGCTAAGGGTAGAAAAGTTTAGCTTACAACTTGAAAAAGGGGCGAGTACGATCATGTGGCATCCGTAAATGTCCTCCTAGGGTACATGTGCTACTATCGACAAACAACACAACATCCAGGAATACACAGATATGGAGATATGGAAATGAAAATAGACGGATCACCACAACTCATCAAAACCAAAAACACTTCACTAGCCCCCCCAATACACACTTTTTCTGGTTATAAACATCAAAACTTACCCAAAGTATCATAATACACACTAAAGGAACAACAGTGAAACACGAGGGGAAAGAAAAGCAATAAAACACATTCCGACTTTCTACCCCAAATTATGTCAAGGATAGATATACCGAAGGAGAGCAAACCGTTGCTCCTCCCCAACAAAATCATAGGAATTGAGAACTCCTTGAAAATAAAACAATTGCAATATGGGGCTCAATCCCCATCACCACGATTGGTTCGATGAATCCGTTACACAGAACAACGAATTCACTTTCCCTGAACTAAAACATATCCCGATCGACTCTAGCACCATGTAGTAACAATAAGGTTCTACATCCACAAAAAACTCAATAGGGTGCACCCCCGTAGGTATAACAGTAGGGCTAAACGAAGACGAAATAGACGATTCAATGGAAACAAGACTCATACCGTCCTCGTAGCATTCCTCCGGGGTGACTTTTACCAAAGTTTCATGTTCTCTCCTCTCAACCTCCTCGCTCTTGATCAGTTGTTGGACTTGATGTTCCAAGATCCGTTGGCTGTTTGCATTGTAGCGAAGCCATTACGAAACTCTCTGATATGATCTTGGACCAATTTACTCAACTGTTCAACAGTTTGCTCAAGGGGCACATGTTCATCCGTTAGGATCTCTATTTCCATAGGTGGAGTAGTATCGAGTAGTTGATCAAAGTAACTTGGGGCATTATCCCACTCATTTCCGTATGATACGGTGTATGGGTTGAACTGATAAAATGGTTGTGTTTGGTAACCCATAGCACCGTAGTTGTAGCCTCCGAATGAGTAACAAAATGAGCCGTAATTGTGGTAAGGATCAATTAACTGAAAATTAGGGAAACAACACGAACACAATCACAGTATCTAGTCACTACCACTACCGAAATAGATAGTGTGACACTTCAACAACAGCAAATAAAAAAACTATACAAATAAAACAAATAAGAAAAATGACCTAATCCTAAGAAGTTATATAACTCATAGATATCAACCGGATTCCCCGGCAACAGTCCCTGAAAACTTGATGGCCGTTTTACAGTAAATCCAACTCTAACCGGCAGGGTACCGAGTCGGTTGTACTATAAATGGCGAGCAAGGTCCTATCCCACAGGGAATCTGATTAAGTATCAAAGTTAGTATCATTCCTAGTTCAGGCCAACACAATTACGAGACATGGTGATTTGTCGGATCACCGGTTATACATGCTACTATGCACAAACAAGAGTTTAAACTATGAAAAAAGAGATAGCCTAGCTATGATCCAATCTAATACTCACAAACCCTAGCTAAATCTGGAAATGATTTTCACCTACCTAAACGCTCTTGAAGTCATTCATAGAGTGTCGTTTCCTAATTCCGAGAATAGACATTATTTCAATAATCTACCTTCCCATGTCAAGTTCAACAGTCAGCTGACCGGATTTAACTGACCTAACACGGTCTACGATCAATGAAACGCTCAACAAGTTGATACAAACCTCACACATGAAACCGAATCTAAACAACTCATTCGGTTTTACAGGGTGATCCTAGAACCCCGGTTCCCATATCCTCTCGCCAAATACATATATAAAGACGATACGTGTAGTACGATTATCGAGTGATCAATTCAATAAACGTGATCAAGCACAAGTTCTAGAACTACTATAACATCGAGAATCATCAAATCAAACATCAAGAACACCTCAATCAACAAACTAGGGTTTGATTTCAAAGATTTTCACATAACTCGGCTATGAAACGATTAGCTACTCATTCTATCAACAAAATAAAAAAAAATGAACAATAAAAGTTAACATGAATCAAGATTGAAAGAAAGAAATCGAGATTACCGAAATCTGGTGTCAAAGAACACCGGAAGAGAAACGAAATCCAAACTGAAATTACAATAGCCTAGTAGCATCAATCATCGGATTACACAAAATAAACTTAATTTATGCTAATATATTTACAAACCTAATTTAAACTAAGAAAAAAGATGGAAAAGTACAGAAAAGGGGTGAAAGGGACGATGCTCTGTTTTTTTAGATCCATAAAAATCTATTTATAGTATGTTGGGGAAAGTTCAAATTACACTGTAGGCGGCCGCCTATGATTCAGTAGGCCGTCGCCTACTGACACATCTTTAGTAAATCAGTCATA
The DNA here is from genome assembly GCA_026214975.1 of Gentiana macrophylla. Classification (NCBI taxonomy): domain Eukaryota; kingdom Viridiplantae; phylum Streptophyta; class Magnoliopsida; order Gentianales; family Gentianaceae; genus Gentiana; species Gentiana macrophylla. Next base: position 87,394,317 of record CM047817.1, read on the forward strand.
ATGTTGTGTGTAGACCTCGAAATCCAGTGATTCAAAATGAGTTGGAAAGATAATGAAATTGTCTACAACTCTTATAAAGATGACCAGCCCAGAAAACGCCTCTAAGGTGGATCGAAATGCAGATCAATTGAAGGTATGGTTGAGGTACCAACGATTTTTGATCCGTTTGAACGTTTAAGCTTCGGGTACACGCTCCTACCCCCGTATATCGCCTTCTGGTCATCTAGAACACCTAATACCTGTACAAAATCACAACAAATACCACATGTAACTTCTACAGGACACTAGGGTGACCGAGAATGCATCAAAACACCGAAAAATAACGAGATTTTTGGACTTTACGTCCTAGGTCTCGAAATGACAACAAAGGTCTATAATGCATAAAAATACAACCAAATGTCTCCGGAAACATATGGAACGTGGTATAAATGGGGTATAATCACATAGAAAATGATAGCCGAGTTGACTCTCATCAGTCATAACCCAATATTCGTGAGATCTCATACAATCATATCTTAATAAAGACGATATACCTAAGTTAGGTCAAATCCCGACAAGTACCGATCATTTGGATCCAAACAAAGGTTCTTCACCGTCGTTATAATACTGGGAAACAAAATTGACTTCATTTCTGTTGTGGGAGTAATGAAATTATTTCACTTAATCAATTATTTATTTTATTACGGGCTCATCATACAACGTGTACATTTCTACGTTATCAACATAAAGTAAAACATACACCATTCCGCGCACAAAGTAACCGTTATTATCATGGACTTTTCCTATGTGCGGTTTCGAATACAAACTGACGAAACCGCGGATCACAATATTAAGGGTAGTTGCAACCACCAACTGGATCTCTATGTTGTCTTCTTTTGGCCTCCATCTTCTTTTGGTCACAATACTAATGGTAGCCTTGATCCCAGAATGCTAACATCAATTACGACTTTGGTGCCAATCAATCTTGCTCGAATCAGATTGCAGAGATTCCCAAAAATCCTAACCTCGCTCTGATATCAGTCTGCTGCAGCAGATTGCAAGAAAAAACCTATAATAAAAAAAGCAATTAATCTGGAAAGAAACAAACAACAATATAAACAAGAAGAAACACAAATTTAACGTGGTATCCTATAAAGTGCCGATTAATCAACAGCAACAAAATACGAGTTTTCATTATGCACTGAGATTTACAAAGATACTTATGTCTTTTACAATGACTGCTAGTATTTATAGCTTTAGGAACCTAACCTTAACCGCCATATATAATGTCCAACTAAGTATTTTACCAAAATACCCTCAGATGTAGTCTTCATAGAATTCAAACAAGACTACCTTATGTAACAACATTCAGACTTTAAGCTTATTCAGATTGAACACCAGACTTCATGTGTGATAACTAGATTTCAACTGAGAAAATCTCAGCTGAACATGTCACTCAGTCGATCCTTGATATTCAGCTGAGTCTTTCAGATTCATCTTTGACATAACAGATTCTGAGGTAGAGATCAAGTCATATATGACTAATAACAACATCATGCTCCTCAATCACAGGCCATGATTAACCGAGCTCCATAATCATAAACTCCACGTGCGAAGGTTATATAAAGAAAAATCATTCTCTTATTCAGAACTACGTTATTGGCTTGATGTCACATTTGAAACAATCAGAAATCATCAACAAAACCACCAAATTTGAAGTTAGATTACCCTCAAAATGATATAATTACCCGAAATATTCTCAATTTGTACCCGGATGATTTCTGAGAATCGTCACAACCCTCATGTATATTTTACAAAAGGAAGGGTGAAAATGATTCGTTGCATTCTATTTAACCACTATATAAATCAACATCAAACATATTAACACTTCATTTAATTTTTATGGAGAATTAGGAATAAGCACAACTTTTGGAATATTTTTGAGTAACATGACAACATCTTTTTATTGGGAGAAGGACAGTTTTATGTTTTTTTATAGCCTGAAAGACAAACCAAAAGAAAAATAATAATAATAAATAAAAACTCGCGCCTGTTCTGTATCTGGGTAATTCGAACAATTTTTTTTCCTTCTTTTCTCTTCTCCTCCTTTATTTTCAAACGCTCATATCTTTAATCTAGAGATCCAAACGTGATGAAAATTTCACTGAATTTTTTATTTATTGATGCTAGGCAGCGACCATTCAAGAAATGTAGCGGTTGCTTTTTGAGATTTGGTTCGATATAATTACATCGTTTTTCTTGAGATTCACTGTCGAAATTCACTCAGTGAATCCCAAAAATCAGTGAATATCGACAGTGAATTTCGAACAATTGTGAATTTGTTGAATGTGAATTTTCTTAAATCACTATGGAATATGTTGAATGTGAACAATTGTGAATTTGTTGAATGTGAACAATTGTGAATTTTCTTAAATCACTTTGGAATATGTTGAATGTGGTCTCAAAATGAAAAGCATGAAAAAAATAAAAAAATCGGTGAAAAAATTTTCAAATTTGTAGTTGTATATTGAAAGATATGAGTGTTTAAAAAAGATGGATGAGAGTGAAAATGTGTTGAGTTTTTTTTTTTTTTATTTTAGAAAACTTGCGCCTGTAAAATAATAAAATAAAAAAAAAAGTTTTTGCCCATCATGCAAAAATTTTAAAAGGTTATCATTCTCCCTAATTGATGAAATGTTTGTATCCTTCTCTCTCGTTACCCCTATTTTTTTTATTGCTTTTTTGTTTGTAAAATCCTGAAGCTATTTGGCCAGCAGCGTGCCGTAAGGAAGAAAAATGGGAGCTCTTACTATGATCTTTTAAGAATATGTGAACTAAGAGTCACATACACGGACCCTTTTTTTTTTTGGGGGAATGAGGGAGAATAGACAAAATATTTAAATCATTGAATAGAAGAACATTTTTTTGAAACTTTTGCGTAAAGAATACAAAACTATTTATTCACCGTCGAAATTCACTTGTGTTCAAATTCACTATTTAAATTCATCTTAGCCGAATTCACCGTCGAAATTCACTAATTTTCAAAATTCATTGTCGAAATTCACTAATTTTCGGGATTCACTGTCAAAAAATTCATCACAAAATTCACCGATTTCGGGATTCACTTTGAGGAGATTCACCGATTTTCGATTCACTGTTTGTCCTCTCGCTATAAAAATTATGCATTGTCATTGTCACCTATAAAAATAGGGGAATGAGAAGAACAAAAATATTTCATCAATTGAGTAGAAGGACGCTTTTTAAAACTTTTGCATAAAGAACAAAACTATTTATTCATTTGTCGAAATTCACTTGTGTTTGAAATTCAATGTTTAAATTCATTGACGAAATTCACTGTCGAAATCCACTAATTTTCAAAATTCATCGTCAAATTCACTAATTTGGGATTCATTGTCGAAATTCACCGCCGAATTCACCGATTTCGGGATTCACTTGAGGGAGATTCATTTGATTTTTGGGATTCACTGTTTTGTCATCTCTCGCTATAAAATTATGCATTGTCCTTCTCCCTATAAAAATATGTATGTTGTCTGCTTCTTAAAATATTTCCATTTGTGTCTTATCCCTAATTTCCCATAAAAATTTTTTTCATATTCTTAAAAATATTAGACTTTTGTCAAATCCTAATTTTCATTTTTTTTTGTCTAAATTGAGACTCAAACCGACATCCTTGTCGGGTTAACATAGTTTTAAACCACTAGGCCAATATCATGCTGATACATTTTTAATTATATTGTAGATTATCAAGATGTAGCATAAATAATATATATATATATATATATATATATATATATATATATATATATATATATATATATATATATATATATATATATATATATATATATATTGAATATTGACCATATCAAAGACAGATGGCGGATCCAGGAATTTATTCCAGTGGTGAAAACTACATCTTTTATCCAAAAAAGATTTCAGTGGGGTCACCGGAGTCTAAAACATCAAATTTTATCGACAAAACGACATTTTTTAACAACAAAACTACATAGTTTTAATACAATAATTTTTTTTTTTTTTAAAAATCCAGTGGGGTCACGTGGATCCGGCCCTGTGCAAGCAATGGCGCATGTACACTTAAGTAAATGGGTCCGTGGACACCGTTAAAAATAAAAATACTTTACATTTTATCTATAGAAAAATATTCCGGATCCCGTAAAATATATCATTTATTATGTAAAATATTCATGGACTCCGCTGAAAATATAATTTCTGGATCGGCCAGTGTATGCAAGCATATATAATTTTTTTTAGGGGTACCATGCAAGTATGTTAATAACTGCTATCGGGGCAATAGGCCGACCTAAAGAAGAGAAAGTGTATATTAATAGTTCAAAACGATATAGGGTGGACGTTAATAAGGAAAAAAATGCAAAGGCATTTACTACTACAGTCACTAACATGTCTATAAAAAGAGGCTTTCGGAAAGAAGATTCACAACAAAATTTGATCAAAAGGCATGGAGATCCTAAAGGCATATGTGTGGCTTTTCTTCACATTTTTTTCCATTGTAACAGCAAATGTCAATGAAAATTTGAATTTTTGCACTCCAAAGAATCCTAAGGGATGCATACTTCCACCGATTATCAAACCTCCTATCATTAAACCTCCCATAATACTACCACCTATCATTAAACCTCCTATCATTAAACCCCCCATAATACTACCACCTTTCATTAAACCTCCTATCATTAAACCCCCCATAATACTACCACCTATCATTAAACCTCCCATAATACTACCACCTATCATTAAACCTCCCATAATTCTACCCCCAATTCCTAACTCCCCACCACCACCATCGCCACCTCCACCCTTCCCACCACCACCATCACCACCTCCGCTGTCACCGCCACCACCATCAGCGTCACCACCCCCACCATCCCCACCACCACCATCACCACCTCCACCATCCCCTCCACCACCATCATCACCCCCGCCTTCCTCGCCACCACCACCTCCACCCTCCCCCCACCACCACCATCACCACCACCACCCCCGCCTTCCTCACCACCACCACCTCCACCCTCCCGCCACCACCATCACCACCCCGCCCTTCCTTCACCACCTCCACCACCACCACTCCCGCCACCACATCCCACCACCACCCCGCCACCACCATCAGGCGTCACCACCCCACCATCCCCACCACCACCATCACCACCTCCACCATCCCCTCCACCACCATCACCACCCCCGCCTTCCTCGCCACCACCACCTCCACCGTCCCCGCCACCAAGATCACCACCTCCGTCGTCCCCACCCCCAAGATCACCACCACCTCCCCCACCATCCCCGCCACCAAGATCATCACCTCCTCCACCCTCCCCCACCACCAAGATCACCACCTCCGTCGTCCCCCACCACCAAGATCACCACCACCACCCCCACTGTCCCCGCCACCACCATCACCTCCTCCACCCTCCCCGCCACCAAGATCACCACCTCCGTCGTCCCCACCACCACCATCACCATCACCTCCTCCACCGTCCCCACCACCACCATCACCACCTCCGCCTTCCTCGCCACCTCCACCTCCACGATCCCCGCCACCAAGATCACCACCTCCATCGTCCCCGCCACCAAGATCATCACCTCCTCCACCCTCCCCGCCACCAAGATCACCACCTCCGTCGTCCCCACCACCAAGATCACCACCACCTCCCCCACCGTCCCCACCACCACCATCACCATCACCTCCTCCACCGTCCCCCCCACCACCATCACCACCCCCGCCTTCCTCGTCACCTCCACCTCCACCCTCCCCGCCACCACCATCACCACCACCACCCCCGCCTTCCTCGCCACCACCACCTCCACCGTCCCCGCCACCAAGATCATCACCTCCTCCACCCTCCCCGCCACCAAGATCACCACCTCCGTCGTCCCCACCACCAAGATCACCACCACCTCCCCCACCGTCCCCGCCACCACCATCACCTCCTCCACCCTCCCCGCCACCAAGATCACCACCTCCGTCGTCCCCACCACCACCATCACCATCACCTCCTCCACCGTCCCCACCACCACCATCACCACCCCCGCCTTCCTCGCCACCTCCACCTCCACCTCCACCTCCACTATCCCCGCCACCAAGATCACCACCTCCTCCATCCCCGCCACCAAGATCATCACCTCCTCCACCCTCCCCCACCACCAAGATCACCACCCTCTGTCATCCCCACCACCAAGATCACCACCTCCATCGTCCCCACCACCATCTAGAAAGAGTCCACCCCCACCACCAACTAGAAAGAGTCCACCCCCACCAACACCAAAACAAAGTTCTCCTCCACCTCCAAGGTATAGAAGATTTTGACGTTCTTCGGATGAATATGAATCACAATATACTATTGGTAATCGATTTCAAATCAATAAAATGAAAACGAATATGACAGGCCGTTATGGACCTTATATATACTCACTATAGAATAAACAAGAACAAGTCAAATGATAGAAAATAATCTGATATGTACTATATCTTTTTATTTTGATATTTTAGCTCTTATATTTATGAAAGATGATACATATTCTGCTGTATTGTGATCGTTATTATCTTGTATGAGTTTCAACAAGATGTAAGATTATCCTATGTTATTGTATTTGATATATATGATGGAAATAAAATATGGCAGATTCTATATAATTGTAATTATTAGCTTTCGATTAAGTTTGTGTTTCTTTTTTTTTTTTTTTTGTTGCTTTTTTATTAATCTTCCACCAAGAAATTAAAATGATAGCTACAACATATTTTAACGCAACGCCAATTCATTATGAAGTCATAGGTAAGGATCCTCGGTTGGATGCGGTGATTATGGTAATAAGTGTAGTATAATGTTTATTAAAATAGTAATTTCGAAAAGCATTATATCATTTTCTTACAAAGAAAGGGAATATATAATTCATAACAAAATCAAACTTCATTTACAACGTCGGTAGAAAGCCACATCGGAAGGAGCCAGTCCAACACACCTCTCCTTTCAAATTGCTAGCAAAACATGAAAAAATCAGAATACATGGAACAGAGGACTCAAACTTTTGTTTTATTGAATTATGAATAAAACATACAATATATCTCACATATAGTTGAGAAATCATACGAGATATATCTAAATACTTATCAAAATATAATTTGAATAATTTAAATATAACAAATAAATAATCATTTATTCAAAAATCTAATTTATCTTGACTATATATCATCTTTATCTCCTTTTTCGATCTTCATTCGTATCTTCTGACTTTATCTTCTAATATCCCTTTCAAACGTTGTTGGGGTTGGAGGCAACATTTGCCATCAACGAAGAAAATGATACGCCTTTTTGACACCCACGGCTTTTACCTCTGACTCTTGGCTCTTTTGGCTCATAACCTGTGGCTCTTTCTTCTTTTTGTCAAAAACTATGTTCAATTTTGTTTTTGATGACTGCAGACGTGCTCTTTGATCTGCAACACACATCTGACAAAGGGATTTATATTTATTGTCATTGTTCAATTTGATCTGCATTTTTGTAATCACACCAAAAATATAGAGACACAATGGATTCAAAATGAAAATAATAATAATGATATGCAAGAGTGTTATTTTAAAATGATAAAAAAAAATAGATCAAAGAATGGACTAAGGATGGGGAATTAGGGGTGTAATCGAGTCGAGTCGAGTCGAGTCGAGTCGATACTCCCCAGGGTTCGACTCAACTCGACAAAAAAAGGTTCGGGCTCGAAACTCGGATCGAGCCATAAAGAAACAAGATGAACTCGACTCGCTAAGTACTCGATAAAGCTCGACTCGGCTCGTAAACTCGATTATTTTCATAGTTTATTTAATATTTAATGAAATATGGCAAGATTGATTCGACTTGTCTAATACTCGCCTCGAATAATATTTTTTGAATTATAAAAATAATATTCTATAATAAACTCAATCAATTTAATTAATTAAATAATTATTTAATCAAACTCAATAAGCTCGTGAGCTACTCGATTGATATATTTCAAAACTTGAGATAGACTCGATTAATTATTCGAGTAGCTCGATTCGAGCTCGAACTCGAAAAAAACCGAATCGAGTCGAATTTTCTTGCGAGGCGAGTACGAATAGCTCACGAGTAGACAAACTCATTTACAGTCTTAGGTGGAATCATGAAAATTAATCCATCATCCATCTTTATTTGTGAAAAAAATAAATCTGGACGTCTTTATTTGGTAAAATAAATTGAACGTAGTGTTTGGTTTGTATGAGGACATAGTGATTAAATAGCGAATGGTATGAAAAATGACGTCAGCACATGGAATTTTTCGGATTTTCCGCCCATTTATCTATTTTTGGTCGAATTTAGCCTCTTAAACTCCAATTAGGTCAAATTTTATATCACCGTCTTCAGAATTCAATTTCCTAGTGATTTCTTATCTTTTATCATGTTTTCTTGTCAATTAATTATGATTTCTTGTTTCCTTCTTGTTATTATGGGTAGCTAAATTTATAATAGCTAAATTATGTGGTGGAACTACGAAATTAATATCTAAACGATGATCTAGGGATGAGTAGGGCTAAAAAGTTGAAACTTTTGAATGTTTTGTGTCCTAAAATTTGATCTTAATGCTATTAGTGGAGTCGCGAACCATTAATTGATTTTACACACGAACTTTATAAACGTATTTTGCGAGTGAGTGTGCAAAATAAGGTTTTAGGATTGTCATGCACGAACTAGTCGAGTTTTTCGCAACTTGTTCCTTGGTAAAGTTTTTCTTGTTAAGCCGTGAACTCGGTGGATGCGGAGCGTCTCATAGTTTTAATCATATTAAGTCAGTTAAATCCTATAGAGGGGCTGTTGAACCGAATATAGGGTAACTGGGTTGTGGTATTTGTAACACCCCGGTTTCCAATCCCGTCGGCCGCCGGTATTGGTCACTGTAGTGCCACTCATCACGACACACAGTCGTGGCGGTAACATTCAACATTCCACAACAGAAAGAAAATAAACATTCACCATTCATTATTTTAAGAGAAAGCATTAAAGTGAGTACAAATATCCTGAAGGAAATGAAATTATGCGGAACGTCAAAATCTTTAAAATTTAAAATTCCCAATAATGTGGTAAACATGTGACCGCAACTACGTGGCTCTCAAAGCCCCGCGACATCTCAGCACAAGCAAACATCCATAGAAGTACCTGCTAAGAATCACTCCCATAAATGGATCATAGCAGGTCAAACGAAAGCAAAACCGTCAACTATAAAGTTGAGTAAGAATAAATCTAGTATACGTAATGTAAAACCAACCCATGAAAAGTACCACCAATTTATGAAGGACCCAACCAATCTATAAAAGGTACGACCAATCCATGACGGATACCATACATCACAACTATCCACCTAAAGGTCCCGAATGTGCACATCCCTCAAAAGGGTAAAGCCCTAGAGAGGAGGATCCTAAAGGTCATCCAATGGTACCATACTAGATGGACCATCACGTATTGGGGTGCAAAGAAACCTTCCCGGGTTTCCGGCTTCGTGCTACCTATCCGGCCCGACCACACCATGCGCAACTCTCCAAATACGTTAAGGTCATTGAAGTCGTAAGGAATCCTTCCCGGGTGCCCGGCTTCAGGAGCTACCCTATCCGGCCCGACCACTACGGGTCTACAAACTTCGATGCCCAATTTCCGAATCTCACCAAGACACCAAAATTCTTGACTCACCAAAGCGTAACCTACGAACATGTTCGTGCATGACGGCCAACAACCCACAAAAAGAAGAAAACAACATAGATCGGGCGCCCGTTTGGAAGGCCGGACGCCCGTCAAGACTCTCTGGGCGCCCGTCCAAACTATCGACGCCCGTCCAAAATATCGACGCCCGTCGGAATGTATAGACGCCCGTCCACTCTACGAGTTAGATCCGAATGTAAAACAACCCCTCAGGCGTCCGTCCGAGAAACCTAGGCGCCCGTCCAAGAAAATTACCGAGCGGGGCGCCCGTCGTAAAAATCCGGCGCGCCCGAAATGAAATCAAAGCGACGCCCGCCCGTCGAGGCGCGGGGCGCCCGTCCGAAAGGCCTGGGCGCCCGTCCACACCTGGTTTCATCTCGAACCCTAACAATTCTCCACGCAATTTCTGAGCCGTTTCTCAACAAAACAACAGCAAAAGCAACACTTTAAGCCCAGAAAACTCCATACAAAAGTATCATATCAACTATAGATTTTAACCAACGCAAGAACACACTACTATGAACGATTAACATCCCGAAACATGACAACCATGCGTAAACACCCTTGAATAAAACTGGACAGCATAACACTTTGGAAAAATTTACTACATTATACTCTAAAACCTACCAACAGCTCCGAATTACACTTAATGATCCATACACAACAAAGCCAAGTATCCACAAAGCATACGCAACCCTACATATTACTCAAAATCCCATCTTTCAAACCAAACGGAGCGCAAAACATAGAAATATTCTTACCGGTTAAGCTGCGTTTCTTGGAAGCCCTATGTTATCGAGCTAAAATCGCTCCTCTACGAAGCCTGAATCTATATATAAAAAAAAACAGTGATCACCAAACAATTCTAGTGACCCCCAAAGGTAGAACCCTAGATCGAACACAGCCCCCTTCCCATCGCATAAAAGGATCGGCCATGGCCTTTGGCCGGCCGATCGTCATGCTCGAGATAAAGGAAAAGAAATAACGATGCTTACCGATGATGACGACGACGAATTCCTAAACACCAAGGAGAGATTTTTCTCTCCTTCTTCCTTACAAGAGGCCGACGGCAAGGGGAGGGTTTTGGGGCTGAAAATTTTGTGTTTGGGGAAATAAGGGAGGAAAAGGAGAAAAATCCTTTTAATTTATTAAATGATTAAAACTCCTTTTTAATTATTAGTAAATTCCTCCATAAAACTAATAAATCCCATAATTTCCCAAATAATTAGATCTTTTACTAGTTAATTAGGAAGTCAAAATCTCGGGATATTACATCCTCCCCCCCTTAAACAAAACTTCGTCCTCGAAGTTCAGGTTCGTACCGGGCGTTGTTCCACCCCCCTTAAAACACCCTTCGTCCCCGAAGATAAGCAAAAGGATTTTACGTACAAGGCTTGAAAATTGCATACCTTAAGAGAACAAATGCGGGTACTTCTGTAGCATAACATCCTCAACTTCCCATGTCTCCTCCTCGGTGGCATGGTTAGACCATAAGACCTTGACGATGCTAACCTCACGTCCCCTTGTTTTCCGTACCTTGGTATCTAATATCTGCACCGGTACCTCCTCGTAAGTCAAGGACTGATCTAGCTCAACCACCTCCGGTTCGATCACGTGAGAAGGATCACTCATGTACTTGCGCAATTGAGATACATGGAACACGTTATGCACTTTATCCAACGCCGGTGGCAAAGCTAGTCGATATGCTACTCCACCTATGCGGTCCAAGACCTCATATGGCCCCACGTACTTGGGACTCAACTTCCCCTTTTTGCCAAAACGCATCACTCCTCTGGTTGGTGATACTCGTAGCAATACTTTATCGCCCACGGCGAACTCAATATCCCGGCGGTGTAAGTCTGCATAACTCTTCTGCCTATCTTGGGCAGCCTTCATCTTTTCTCGGATTGTCTGTACCTGCTTGACCGTATCTTCGATCATCTGCGGTCCCAAAACCACTGCCTCGGACGAATCGTCCCAACAAACCGGACTCTTGCACTTCCTACCATAAAGTGCCTCAAAAGGTGCCATCTTAATACTGGCATGGTAGCTGTTGTTGTATGAATACTCAATAAGATCGAGCCTTTCCTCCCAAGAGCCTTTGAATTCTAACACACATGCCCTCAACATGTCTTCCAAGGTTTGTATGGTCCTCTCCGTCTGACCATCGGTAGCAGGGTGAAAAGCTGTACTCATTCGTAGTTCCGTCCCCAAAGGCTGCTGTAGCTCTGCCAAAACCGAGATATGAATCTCGCATCTCTATCTCGACACAATGTCGCTTTGGGTATACCATGTAGTCTCACAACATTTCTCGGTATGCCATAGCCAACTCCGTCTTACTCCAAGTGTCTTTCATCGGAATGAAATGCGCCGCTTTAGTCAGTCTATCCACAACGACCCAAATCATATTATTCCCTTTAGGGCTCCTCGGTAATCCGCATACAAAATCCATGGAGATGGAATCCCACTTCCAAACCGGCACATCCAACGGCTGCAGCGATACCCGTGGGGCCGTCGATGTTCAATCTTGATCTTCTGACAACTCAAGCACTTTGACACAAATTCTGCTACTTCGCGTTTCATATTGGGCCACCAAAAGGTTTTCCTGAGATCTTTATACAGTTTGTCTCCTCCCGGATGAACCGAATAAGGCGTACTATGAGCTTCACTCAAGATCCGCTTCTTGAGTTCTTCGTCGGCTGGTACACACCACCGACCTCTATCCCGGATACTGCCATCCTCGTGTAACGTAAAATCAGCTGCCCCATCTGTACCAATCTTGGCCTTCTTTGCCTCGATCACCTTGTCACCCACTTGTCTCACCCGGATCTCAGCGTATAATTCGGGTTGCAAGACGAAGTCGCTTTTATCTCCGCCTTTCTGGATGACACAAATGTCCATGCTGTCCCAACTCTTCCCGCAATCTGATCCGAGCTACTTCCTCGCACAAGGAATGAATCGATTTCTGACTCAAAGTGTCCGCCACTACATTGGCCTTCCCTTCGTGGTATTGGATTTCCATGTCATAATCTTTAATTAACTCCAACCAACGCCTCTGACGCATATTGAGCTCCTTCTGTGTAAATATGTACTTCAGACTCTTGTGATCTGAAAACACCTTGAAAGTTATTCCATACAAGTAGTGTCACCATATCTTCAACCCGAAGACCACAGCTGCCAACTCTAGGTCGTGAGTCGGGTAGTTACTCTCATATGGTTTCAGCTGCCTCGATGCATACTGCGATCACTCGCCCCGTTGCATGCATAAGACACAACCTGACCATTCTTCGACGCGTCGGTATAAACCTCAATGCCCTCATTACCCTCTGGTAATGCCAAAATAGGAGCTGTAGTCAACCGTTCCTTAAGCAGTTGGAACGCCTCCTCACATTTCTCATCCCACTTAAACCGGTTCTCTTTCTTCATTAGTGCAGTCATCGGCCTCGCAATCTTGGAAAAGTCTTTTACAAATCTTCGGTAATATCCACCAAACCCAAGAAGCTTGAATTTCCGCAACATTCTTAGGTGTTGGCCATCTCAATCATTGCCTCTATCTTGCTCGGGTCAACGGATACACCGTCTTTTCGAGACAACATACCCCAAGAATGCCACTCGTTCCAACGAAATTCACATTTAGGCGATTTAGCATACAATGTTTTTCCCCGTAAAATCTGCAGTACGAGCCTCAGGTGTTCGGCATGTTCTTCCCTAGTCTTAGAGTAGACTAAGATGTCATCAATGAAGACTACTACAAACTTGTCTAAGTAGGTCTCAATACACGGTTCATCGGATCCATGAAAATCAGCCGCGTTGGTCAATCCGAAGGCATGACCGTGAACTCATAATGTCCGTGCACTGTGCGAAATGCGGTCTTTGGGATATCCGCATCTGCTACCCTGAGCTGGTGATACCCTGATCGCAAATCAATCTTCGAGAAGATACCTGCCCCCCGTAGTTGATCGAACAAGTCATCGATCCTCGGTAACGGATACTTGTTCTTCACTGTGACGTTGTTCAGCTCCCGGTAATCAATACACAACCGCATACTACCATCCTTCTTCTTCACCAACAACACCGGTGCTCCCCACGGTGGCACACTCGGTCGGATGTACCCCTTATCGAGCAGTTCTTCCAATTGTACCTTCAGTTCTGCTAACTCTTTAGGTGCCATACGATAGGGTGCTTTCGATATCGGTCTAGTCCCGGACATCAACTCCACTGCAAACTCTACCTCCCTCTGGGGTGGCATACCTGGTATATCATCCGGGAATACATCCTCAAAATCACGGATTACATCAATGTCCGTTAGTTTAGGACCCTCTGTGCTTACATCATGTACGTGACATATAAACAACGGGTACCCTTTCTTGACGAGAGATCTCAACGTCACCACCGAAATGATCTTCACGTTAGGTTTATCCACAAACCCCTTGTAAGATACTCGCACCCCTTTAGGGCCTCTCAAAGTCACCTTCTTCTGCTCACAGTCAATTTTGGCTTTATGCCGGTTCAACCAATCCATACCCAAAATAACGTCGAAGTTCTCGAGGGGGAACTCGATTAAGTCAACCGACAAGTTGACTCCCATAATCACTAACGGCACATCTCTATACAACTTAGAGCATGGCACTAACTCTCCCGACGGTTGCATAAACTCACTGTTAATCATCTCGAAAGTAGCTAGACCCAACCTCAAAACATACGAACCCGCTATAAAGGAACATGATGCACCCGAATCAAAAAGTACGTAGGATAAAAATGAGTTAACCAGAAAATTACCCGTCACTACGTGGTTGCTCTGATCGGCCTCCTCTCGCGCCAAAGGCGAATAATTTCCCGATCGATTTACTCGGCTCCCTGGATCTTTGGCCGACCCTGATGGTCGGTTCCTGTTTCCACCAGTGGCCGTAGGTGTACCCCCCTGTCGGCTCTGTGCAGGGGTACTACTCTGCTTCTTTGGTTACCCCTACTCATGTTTCCCGTGTTACCCTTGGAGCTCCACCCATGTTGCTTCCTCGTAACCGATGCCGACCCGGCGGTGTTGGAGCCGCAAAAACACTCAAACCGTCTATGTCCAAACTTCCCGCAGCTTGTGACATCGAACTTGTGCACTGAACAATCGGTACCGGATGATTTCTCCGGCACCGCTTGCAATGATAACTTCATGGCCGACTAAACCCCGAGAGAGTCACCTCTCATTGGTGACCGCCGCGCCTCTCTAACGTGGGAATTTGCCGAAAAAGAGGGTCGTCTTGGAGGGTTCCCGCATCATGCGTTTTCTTTGCGCCCTGATTGTCCTCGAGACACTCTTCCTCTTGTTAGTAGCATATGCCGCTTTAACCTCTCTCCGAATCCTCTCAATGTTGCATGCTACTTAGCACATCTCTTTTAGGCTCGTGAAGCCCTCGCTGCCCCCCATCACGATCCCGGATCGCAAAATCTAAGTGTTGCTCAAACTTCACCATCTTGGCCTCTTGATCGGCACTAGCTCGGATGCATAAACCGCCAAGTCGACAAACTTCGTAAATATTCTTGAATAGTCATATCCCTCAGCCGGAGATTATCGAACTCAACCCATGACTCATTCCTCTTAGATTCGGGAAAGAATTCACGCCTCGGCTCTGCTTAAACTCGGTCCATTCGGTGGTACCACTACGATTCCTTGCTCATTTTCGATGCGAGCCAACCGATCTTTGTTAGCACCCCACCACAAATCACCCACACAACCAAGTAAAAGCGGCTTGGTCGACCTTCGATTCCTCGGATAGCCAAGAGTGGCGAAGATCTTCTCAAACTCTCTAATCCACCGCCGAGTCCCTTAGGATCTCCCTTACCATCGTTCGACTAGGCCTCTGTTGACTCACGGCCCTAGTCATGCCGGTGGTTGACCACGAACGATCCTCTGTCGACTTGTTGACCGCTTTGAATCAGTCTTGATTCATCTTAACCAAGCTGATCAATCACCGGTCCTCTCATTTCCATTCCTGGGAGGCATAGCTAAAACTACAAAAGTAAACAATCATGTATTCAATTATCACCTATATCATGCCACGAATATTTCACATATACTAACACTTCATCATCCCACAATTAATTGCAACACACACATTACATTTCCACATACATCGAACTTACCGCACCTTCCTTACATAGAACTCAATACCTACCCCACACATCCTCACTGTGCTTATTTTAGTGAATTTATTCTTAAGGTTCATTTTAGGTGGTGGTCACGAGTCGAACGCCTCTCGATACCACTTTGTAACACCCGGTTTCCAATCCCGTCGGCGCGGTATTGGTCACTGTAGTGCCACTCATCACGACACACAGTCGTGGCGGTAACATTCAACATTCCATAACAGAAAGAAAATAAACATTCACCATTCATTATTTTAAGAGAAAGTATTAAAGTGAGTACAAATATCCTGAAGGAAATGAAATTATGCGGAACGTCAAAATCTTTAAAATTTAAAATTCCCAATAATGTGGTAAACATGTGACTGCAACTACGTGGCTCTCAAAACCCCGCGACATCCCAGCACAAGCAAACATCCATAGAAGTACCTGCTAAGAATCTGCTCCCCATAAATGGATCATAGCAGGGTCAAACGAAAGCAAAACCGTCAACTATAAAGTTGAGTAAGAATAAATCTAGTATACGTAATGTAAAACCAACCCATGAAAAGTACCACCAATTTATGAAGGACCCAACCAATCTATAAAAGTTACGACCAATCCATGACGGATACCATACATCACAACTATCCACCTAAAGGTCCCGAATGTGCACATCCCTCAAAAGGGTAAAGCCCTAGAGAGGAGGATCCTAAAGGTCATCCAATGGTACCATACTAGATGGACCATCACATACTGGGGTGCAAGGAAACCTTCCCGGGTTCCCGGCTTCGGGTGCTACCCTATCCGGCCCGACCACACCACTGTCTGCAACTCTCCAAATACGTTAAGGTCACTGAAGTCGTAAGGAAACCTTCCCGGGTGCCCGGCTTCGGGAGCTACCCTATCCGGCCCGACCACTACGGGTCTACGAACTTCGATGCCCAATTTCCGAATCTCACCAAGACACCAAAATTCTTGACTCACCAAAGCGTAACCTCACGTAACATGTTAAATGCGACCGCCAACAACCCACAAAGAAGGAAAACAACATAGATCGGGCGCCCGTTTGGAAGGCCGGACGCCCGTCCAGGACTTCTGCGGATGCCCGTCCAAACTATCGACGCCCGTCCAAAATATCGAGGCGCCCGTCCGAATGTATAAACGCCCGTCCCACTCTAACAGAGTTAGATCACGAATGTAAAACAACCCCTCGCAGGCGTCCGTCCGAGAAACCCAGCGCCCGTCCAAGGAAAATTACCAGAGGCGGGCGCCCGTCCGTAAAATCCGACGCCCGTGCGAAATGAAATCAAAGCGCACGCCCGTCCGTAAGGCCTGGGCGCCCGTCCACCTGGTTTCATCTCGAACCCTAACAATTCTCCACGCGATTTACGAGCCGTTTCTCAACAAAACAGCAGCAAAAGCAACACTTTAAGCCCAGAAAACTCCATACAAAAGTATCATATCAACTATAGATTTTAACCAACGCAAGAACACACTACTATGAACGATTAACATCCCCGAAACAGGACAACCAAGCGTAAACACCCTTGAATAAAACTGGACAGCATAACACTTTGGAAAAATTTACTGCATTATACTCTAAAGCCTACCAACAGCTCCGTATTACACTTAATGATCCATACACAACAAAGCCAAGTATCCACAAAGCATACGCAACCCTACATATTACTCAAAATCCCATCTTTCAAACCAAACGGAGCGCAAAAACATAGAAATATTCTTACCGGTTAAGCTGCGTTTCTTGGAAGCCCTCTGTTATCGAGCTAAAATCGCTCCTCTACGAAGCCTGAATCTATATATAAAAAAAAACAGTGATCACCAGACAATTCTAGTGACCCCCAAAGGTAGAACCCTAGATCGAACACAGCCCCCTTCCCATCGCATAAAAGGATCGGCCATGGCCTTTGGCCGGCCGATCGTCATGCTCGAGATAAAGGAAAAGAAATAACGATGCTTACCGATGATGACGACGACGAATTCCTAAACACCAAGGAGAGATTTTTCTCTCCTTCTTCCTTACAAGAGGCCGACGGCAAGGGGAGGGTTTTGTGGCTGAAAATTTTGTGTTTGGGGAAATAAGGGAGGAAAAGGAGAAAAATCCTTTTAATTTATTAAATGATTAAAACTCCTTTTTAATTATTAGTAAATTCCTCCATAAAACTAATAAATCCCATAATTTCCCAAATAATTAGATCTTTTACTAATTAATTAGGAAGTCAAAATCTCGGGATATTACAATATTAGCGCCTAGAGACCAGTTTAGGAGATTGCACCCACAACACATTTCTTTAGAAACTATTGGTTGGTTGGTAGGTTGAGGCTTATCCCTAATGATTCTGTAACGGTGTTAAGAGTAGTGTTTCTGATCATAGTTTAGCTATTTCGTTGTCATATTATTTAAAGTCATCATTATTATTTTCTTTAGTTATAATTAATTTCACCATTTTGTGAGCCTGAACTAAATATGAAAGTGATTGTGATACTTGACTAATTCCTCGTGAGATACGACCTTACTCGCTACTGTAGTGCTTCCGACCCAATACTCTGCTGGGTAAAGTTAGACGTCACTGTTTTGGCCATCATACCACCAACATAACATGTTCCCCTCAACATCTAAGTTATTTTTTCCGGTCTCTAATCAACCTAGTGCTTGTAGTTTCGAGTACATCCTTTCCTTTCACCATTCAAAACAAAAGGACCATTTAATTTCATTAATTTGTTTAAGTTTTACAGATTTTCAGAAGTAGTACGATTGCATCCCTTTGGCCGTGTCCAAATCACGACCAAGCCTATAATTCTTTTCCCTTAAGGAAACACTAATTTTCTGCTCCAGAATCTCTGCAAATGAGGAAATAATAATAATAATTTTTTTATGAATGGGAATAAAACCTAAAAGTTCCATATGACATTAGAAATCTTCATAACCTTTTCAAATATCAAGTGAGGAAGCAAGTTTTTCGGTAGGTGACCGAACTTGAAGTCTCTTCTGAGCAATATTTTGTGCTAAAGAGTGGTTTCTAGCCAAAATCATGATAGCTTGAGTCTGGTTAAACAAAAATAAAAAATAAAAAAACATTTTCCCTGATATACCACCCATTTCTGTTGCAATTTGTGAATATACTGGCAAGAAATTAAACAAACAATTTTGATGGCATTTTTAGTTCATTTTTCCATTTAACGCTAAGACGATCTTAAAAGATGAAAATCACCTATCGGGTTTAAAAGCCCATTAGGGTTTAGTTTGGTTCAAAACACATAAAACGCGAAAATCGGTGGTATATCGATATCGACAACGAGTGGTATCAGATGCTTCACAATTACCACTTCTCAATAGTGGTACATCGACAAGCTGGTCCCGGTTAGACAGGACAACATAAAGAATAAAAAAATAAATAAATACGCAAAAAACCCATACATAAAGGTCTATATGGCGTAAAGCGAACCTTCTAAGGTGTGATCTCGTTGGACACATTTAATTTCCCTCCATAGAAGTTGGTCAATTGGGCAGGACCACTCACTGCAGGCTGCAACCTTCACGTTATATCTGCTTCATTTAAAAAAAAAAAAAAAAGCAATGGCTTAAGATAATATCATTTATGCTTTTTTTTAGCAGGTTTCAATTCCTACCGTGAATCAGTCGTCCCGGCTAAAATGCTTCTATAATGAAGACTTTGATCAGGAACAAAAACAGGAACGCCTCCAAAAATTTGTGGGTTTAAACGGGCACCGATAATTGTCTTGCCAACATCACACAAAATAATACACTTGAAACGAATTATAATCTGAATTAATAACATTTTCCTGAACGCCTTTATGCATGAAGAGAAATAATTGTTCCACGACAATTTTCTCCACCATTGATTTTTGGAGGAATGAAGGAAAATAACAAAAACATTTCATCAATTAAGTGGAAAAACAGCTTTTTGAAACTTTTGAATAAAAGACAGAACTATTTTTTTTTTTATTTAATTTTTCTGGAGAATGTCTTCTAAAAAAAACCCAACTCATTTTCTCTCTCATCAATATTTTTTAAACACTCATATCTCACAATCTAGAACTCCAAATTTAAAAATGTTTTCACCAATTTTATTATTTTTTCATACTTTTTATTTTGAGACCACATTCATCATATTTGAACGTGATTTCAAAAAATCCACTGTCGAAATTCACTATTGTTCGAAATTCACTGATTTTCGGGATTTACCGACGAGATTCACCGAGTGAATTTTGAAAGTGAATCTCACGAAAAACGATGTAATGATATCGATCCAAGTCTCAAAACGAAGAGCATCGAAAATTAAAAAATTCAGTGAAATTTTCATCACGTTTGGAGATCTAGATCAAAAGATATGAGTGTTTGAAAATCGAGGAGGAAAGAAAAAAAAAAGAGAAGGAAAAAAAATGAAAAAGAAGTCCCAGGTACAGGTAGCGCGCCTTTTTTATTAATTTTTTCTTTTTTCTTTTTAGTTCTTTATTCTTCCAATAAAAATATCTCAGGTTATTCAAAAAATATTCCAAATCTTTGTATTTATCCCTAATTCTCCATTATTGATTTTTGGGATAGATTGAATCAATACGCCACATCATAATCCATGTCAATGTCAAAAATGTGTTGTGGAAGCTTTATTGTCTTATTTTTGTTATGTATATCACTACTTATACATGAAACCCCGCCGCCGAAATTTCCTTTTCCTTAGCCGCAGTCTCCATGATCAAGGCATTTTCATTAAAAATTGGAGAGGCAAAATTGATCTTTCCTCGATATCAGTACCTTCCAGGGACGGACCCAGTGTATTGAGGGGTGGGTCTGTGTGCATTTCCACTCAATTTTTCTTGAAGTTCTTATTATCTTATACAATAATATTAAAAATCTTGTATGTATATTATTTCAGAATAAATCTAGTGTAATTATTTATTTGGTTATTTGGTTAAAAGTATTGTAAATATATCGTAGAGTCGACTTGTTTAAAAGCGCAGGCTTCTGCGTGTTTTTAACATTTTTTTCGATTTGGCGACGTTAAAAAAAATTCTTATCCGTCGTCGGACTACCTAATGGCTTGTCTGACAGTGAAACTCCGACGAGGAATGATCAGAAGAAGAAGCATGGAATCTAGCCGAATGAAAAGCTTGGCATTCTTCCTCAACATGAATCCAAACCTGATCACCATCCACGTTGATCATCAATTTCATGGAGATATGGTCACCATAATTTATTCGAACGCGAACTCTTCCTGAGATCAGAGAACTTCTTGCTTCTGTGTTTTGATCAACTTGCGTAACTTCTCCGAAACGGCTACCAATGGAGTGAAAGGTCTTCCAATTCCAGACGTTTAAAGGGACGCCTCTGCAAATTAACCAAACGAATCAATCAAGCGGATGAGAGTCTATAGACCATGGACCTACCCAATCGAACCATTCACCCAGACAAGATCCATTAAGAAGAAGCCTGTTACGTTGACTAAAACTCTCGCATTCTAGGAGTATCTGGATACCTCACAAGGATTTTACTGTGCAATTTTCAAACCCTTCCTCCGATAGCACAAAATGAATAGAGTCCACATCATCCAAAGATTTTAAGGAATATAATACACATTTATCCGACCGTTGTGATTCTTAGGAAAAAATTCCAAAGCAATTTATTTTTTTCAGAATCCAAGCAATTTTAAAAGAACCTGGATTGATTTCTGATGCAAGCCTTGTTCATTAACGGTTATTTTCCTTCCGGATTTTGAACATTGATTTTCCTCTTTCTTATTTTTGGCGATATTAGCATAACTCCTCTGAGGAATTCAATCTGATCTCCACTTAATTCCTGATATCACCATTAGCACCAATAATCTTATTTACTTATTATTCCTATTCAAGATTGCAGCCGACTTCTTGATAGGATACACACTTGATACCTTAGGATGACCTTATAAGAATCGATCCATACATTTTTCCAGTTTCTTATGCAATACGGAATGAAGGCCTTCCTTCTTAAAGCTAACAAATTTGCATTTCTTCCCTTTTCCATTCTTTCTCTTGCATACGAAAACATCTAGGACCTTACCATATCTTTCAAATTCTTGCCATAAGATTTTCTCACTTTGATCTTCCGAAAAGTTGGAAAAACAGTAGGACTGCGAAACCTTTTCAGATCCTCAAACTAGCTGCTCCTTGCACCCATTCGGCTGCTCTTAGCCTCCCTTACATGCCTCCTGAAGGAAAACTCTCCCCTTTCTCACCTACACTCTCTCTGTCTCTCTCTCTCTGTCTCTCTCTCCACACTCCCTATCATACACAATTCCACCAGATCTCGTAGCTTATGACTACGCAACATCCACAAAGAAGCATCAACTTATAAGAGGGTGTTGGTTTGGAGAACAATGATGCTCACTCCGTTGACTATGGGTTTCAACTTTCAAGGAGGGCATTCCAATCGCTGATTGCTCTGTTATTTCAAGTCCCGAAAATTGTTTATGTTGAAAAATCTAGACGTTTCTCGTTTTCCAAATCTGCTAGAAAATCGAATGGGTGAGTCCGATTCATTGTTGCCCATGATTTGTTGAGCTTAAATGGTAAATCATTCTTCACCATATCGACTAAGTTAAAGTTTTGGTTTAGACTATCATCCCAAGCTACCGGACTTAACCTCCAGACTTCTTTGCTCCTAACACATTGGACTACAATGTGTTCATTCGACTCTACTTCTTGTCCAAATATGTTACACATGGTGTCGTAACCTTGAAATCTTCTTGATAGTTGGGATGCTGAGGGGAGACCATCTATTTAACCTTTTTTAGAAGAATACTTTCACCTTTGGCATATGCTTTAACCTCCATAATGATTTGAGTTCCTTTCTAATTGGGTTCCTATTGGACGTTGAAGTATGTTGCACTCCTCCATATTTTCAGTCCTACATCAACTGGTATGCAATTTTATACCCGGATTTTACAGAATAATTTCAATGATTCGTGTAATGCCAAATGATTTTACCGGGCCTCCCTGTGCAACTGATAGGCAACGTACGAATGTTTCCTTAGTTTGGAATGACTGGATAGATTGCCCTCTGAGTAGTTCTAGCTAGACAGTTTGGAGTATTCTTTCTATGTTTGGAGTACTGTATAGAGACTATTGTATTTTTCATGTAATTCTCTCTTTTGACTTATCTCTTAACTTAATTGAATAAGTTCTAAATAATAATAATTGTTGCTATTAAAAAAATGTTTTCCTATCCAATAGGAGTATGATATCCTCCGTATGATTCAAATTCCACTGTCCTTGGGAGATCAGATATTGGACTGAGGTAATACAACATGTGGACTGTTTAGGAGTAATAAATTTTGTTAAACACAAGCATTTCGGATAAAGATGATTTCTATTATTCATAGATACAACATATTTCTAATACAATGTATCACCAAAACCCTAAATACATTACATGTAATATGACAAATATAACCTTACTAACACTCCCTCTCAGACAGGGCCATCCCTAGAGGCGGCGGGATAGGCGACCGTCCAGGACCCATGATATAAGAGGAGGGGGGGGGGGCAAAAATGTACATCTATATTAATAGTGTAATCTAATATAGTAGATAAGAAGTGCTGATATACTCTTATTGATGTTCGATTCTTGATCTTGACATATTTTGGTTTTATTCATTTATTGTAATCATACAAAAAACTTACCATTAAACATTTGTGAAGTAATGCTAATATTGAAAAGTCTACACTAACTGGCCGCTCAGGGCCCATGAACTGAAAGATATGTTGGACAATATTAAACTTGATACTATAATTGATGGTTTTGTTTCTAGACATGTACATAGATTCTTTTTCATGATCGATTTGTTTTCTTGCTACCGTTGTTATGTTGTCAATCGGTGTTTTGCAATCTTTTGATGTTGTTGGTTACGATTCCATTAGCAGTGATTTTTTGTTTAAACTATTGTTATTTTTCCTCTACCGATTCAATAATTTTATTGTTTTTATATTTATAATATATTGTTAGATACTAGCCTTAGCATCTGACTTGAACGTGATTTGTCTTATGTTACTACTTATATATAGAAATTAATATTATTAAATAATAAGTGGGTCCTTCTTGCCTCGGGCCCATTAAGTTTTAGGAACGACATTGTCCTCATGTTGGAGAGTGCAAATTAGAAATCCCAACTTGCACTTGAGAAACTGGAATCGTTGCTTCCCAAGCGCCTTTGTTAAAATATCAGCCAACTGGTGACCCGTAGGAACATAAGAGGTGGCCAGATTGCCCGATAACAACTCATCACAGACAAAATGACAATTGGTTTTGATATGCTTGGTGCGTTCGTGAAATACAAGGTTCTTTGCAATATGAAGCACGGATTGTCTGTCACAAAATAACTACATCGGCTGAGGATGGAGCACTCCAAGAGAAGACAATAATGACTTCGGGCACTTCAACTCACACGTGGTAACTTCAATAGAACAATACTTGGCCTCAACAACGACCGGGATACAGTAGGTTGTTTCTTGGTCATCCAAGAAACTGGGGAACTACCAAGGAACACCAAATAGCTAGACACGGAGCGACGAGTCAAAGGGCAGGCGGCCCAATCACTATCATAGAAGGCAATCAAAGACAAATCATCCATAGGCCACAACAAAATCCCTTAACCAGGACTGCCTTTTATAAAACTTCAAAACGCGCACTGCAGCATCCCAATAAGGCACTTGGGGGTCACTAAATAATTGGTCAAGAGTATGCACGGAATAACTCAATTAAGGGCTAGTGTCGACGGATAAATAAACAAGGTGTCCCACCGACAGACAATACTGATCATGATGCACAAATGGTTGGCCTGTAGCAAAAGCAAAAGGATGGTTCTGCTCCACAGGGGTATCAATGGGTTCACACCCTAACATACCAACTTCAGTGAGAATGTAAAGGCATATTAGCATTGAGACAAAAATACCGGCAGGACTACGAGCAACCTTAATGCCTAAGAAATATTTAAAAACACCCAATTTTTTCATATGAAAGCGGGAACTTAGATAAATTTTAAAAACAGACAACTGCATCCCAAGGTATTGAGTGAAGCCAAACGACTTCAAAGCAGCAGATAATTTGGCAAACCATTTATGAAGGGCCTCATTCTGGATATATAAAGACTTATGTAAACGACAAACTGTTGCTGGAACCGAACTGTGATACCCCGGAGGGAGCTGCATATAGACCTCCTCGTTCATATCACTATGTATAAAGTCATTATGGACATCCATCAGATGCAACTTCCAATTTCAAGTCACAAGAACAGACATAAAACGTGAATGGTCCCCATTTTTTACCGGGGCAAAGGTTTCATTATAGTCAACTTCAACAACTTGATGACTACCACGAACAACAATCCGAGCTTTAAGACATCCCACGACACCACAAGAGGTGTATTTGTTCTTGTATACCTAGACACTGCCAATAACGTGCTTCCCAGGGGTAACCCTACCAGACGCATCTCATGTGACTCCCAATGGTTGACTAGTCAACTCTTTGACAATTCACATCTCTATGTGGTAGTCAACCTATTGTCTCAAAAATAAAACAGCCCTGACGAGGGCCAATCACCGCAAAATTTTAGTTAATCCCTAAATCAATATTCACGAGATCTCGTAGATCATATCTCAATAACTATGATATAACTAAGGTAGGTCAACTCCCAATGAGGGCCGATCTGTTGGATCCAAACAAAGTGCTCTCCACCATCGTTATAATATTGAGAGAAAACATTCCGACTTAATTTTTATTGTGGGAGTAATTTAATAAATTCACTTAATTAACTATTTAATTAATTACGGACTCATCATACAACATGCATATTTCTATCTTATCAACATAAAGTAAAGCAAACACCATTCCCCGCATAAAATAACCGGTATGATCGTGGACTTTTCCTATGTGCGGTTTCGAATACAAACTGACGAAACATCGAGTCACAATATTATGGGTAGTTACAACCACCAACAAGATCTCTATTTTGTCTTCTTTCGGTAATTACTAGCCTTGATCCCAGAATGCTAGCATCAATTATAACCTTGGCGCCAATCAATCTTGCTCGAATCTGATTGCGGAGATTCCTAGAAATCCTAACCTCGCTCTAATACCGTCTGTTGTAGCAGATTGCAAGAAATATCTTAGAATAACATAAGCAATTAATCGAGAAAGAAACAAACAAGTACAGAAACAAGAAGAAACACAAATTTAACCCGCAATGAACTAATTAATCCATAGATAGAAAATATACGTTTTATTATGTAGTAAAATTTTCAAAGATACTTATGCATTTTACGAAAATACTCTAAGATGTAGTCTTCATAGAATTCAAATAAGGACTACTAGATGTAACAACATTCAAACTTTATGCATATTCAAATGTGAAAACCATACTTTAGATTTGATCACTAGATCTCAGCTGAACATGTCACTTAGCTGATCCTTCCAGACTTGAATACCTCAGCTGAATACCGGTTCAGCTGAGTTTGTCATATTCAGCATTGACATAACAGATACGGACGCAGAGATCAAGTCACATCTGACTAACAACAACATCATAACTGCTCTTCAATCACATGCCATGATTTCAAAGCTCCATAATCATTTCCACCATGTGAGAATCCTATATAAAGGGTAATCATCCTTTCATTAAGAACTACGTTATTGACTTAATTTCATCTTCTCTGGATACGTAGGAAGTCACATTTGACATAACCATAATTATCAACAAAACCACCAAAATAGTAGTTAGATTACCTTCAAAATGATCCAATTAATCTAATTATTCTCAATTTATACCCGAACGATTTTTTAGGATCGTCACAATCCTCATGTACATTTAACCAAAAGAAGGGTGAAAATGATTCATTGCATTCTATTTAACCAATATATAAATCAACATCATTCATGATAATACTTCATTTAATTTTTTTTGTTTGTTTCCAGCAGCGTGCCGTAACGATATTCGTACACATGCCAAGAAAAGAATGCATGATACAGAAAGAGAAATGAGAGCTCTTACTATAATCTTTTTAGAACAGGATTAATTAGTGTAAAAAAATAGAGGCAACGAGCATATAGTCCAAAATTTGACTCAAAATAAATAAACAGGACACACTCATTTTTTAGTTGCAAAAACGACAAACATTTACCCGAAGGACAAAAATGCCCTCCTTTAAAAAACACAGAGATAGAAACTGACCAAACCACATTCAATACGCATTAAACATGATTCAACCTGAAGAAAACGGTGCGATTACACCGCAATTCGTTCAAAAGTGAAGAAATCGGCACGATTACACCGGAAAATCATTGCATTTGAAGCAAAAATTAGTAACATAAAAGATTCTCAGAGTTTTTACACAATGTCTAAAAGAAAAAGAAGCAATGGTAGCAACATCGACAAAGAATAAACAAAACAAGGGTAAAGATCTAAGAACTGAAATACTATTGAATTCAGAGTACTTTTGTCTTGATTATTTTCATTTGCAGTTAGGTATTTCAAATTTGAACTATATTCTACTTGTTATATGAAATTCTTACTGGGAAATCACTAAATGCAACCCAGTTCTTAACTTCTATGTTGTTTAATTTCTATGAAACTGGAACATACTGAAGAAATGTTAGTTAGTATTCATAATTCTAATCTTAATTGTATGTTGATTAAGTGTTAATGTATGTCAATATCCTGTATGTACTAATTTTTCAATAATCTGATACTGATATTGTGTTACTGATACTGATAATGTGATACTGAGACTGTCTTATGAATATTTAGTATCAGACCTAGGAATACTGATACTGTGATACTGATACTGTCCTCTTTATTGTTACTCAATATGAATTTTTTAGTATTCAGAGTTCTATGAAACTGGAACATACTGAAGGAATGTTAGTTAGTATTCAGAGCTCTAATCTTAATTGAATGTTGAGGAAGTGTTACCATATGTAAATGTCCTATATATAATAATTTTCCAATAATGTGATACTGACATCAGATTCGATCACGATCTTGTGATCATATCTTGTGATCTTGTGAGATTGATACTGTGATAATGATACTGTTACTAGTGAGAATTGATGTCATAATGCATCTGAAAATCTACGGAATATAAATTTTTTAGTGTGAACATTCACATGTAGCTGCAAATTATATGAAATTGCAGGTACACATTGCAGTATATGTCAAATTTGAGAGCTATTCAAGAATTATTTGTGTCAATACACAAAGATCTAAAAGAGCCACATGAAGATGCAATCAGCAGGACTCCATTCAGGCACATGTTTCATGCATTGAATAATTCTAAGGTCATCAATAGGAGGAAGAAGAATGGCATGATAGATGCATTTATAAACAGCTACGATAAATAGAAAAAAAATTCAACATTGCTGGAAAATCATGCATGCCAACAATATTGGATATAAAGCTGATTTTGGGATAGAGGATGGTGAACAAGCCGTTGGCAATATAAAAGCTCATAGAAGGGGTGAAACCGGGATATAAAGAAGGCACTTTATGAAAGAAAAAATACTAAGTGCACACATAGTCAAAACTAAAGTGAGGGAGTTGGTAAGAAAGAAGGACAAACAATCTATTCATGATTGTGCCAAGCTATTGTTTCTACTACTTCTCCACACAGTGTTGCGGCCAAATACATGAGGGAATATAGCATGGAGTTTCCTATACTATGTTGATGACATAGACAGATTAAATACTTTCAACTGGTCACAACATATATTAGATCAACTGATTGATAGATTAAATCAGGATTGGAACCATCCAACACAAGTGAATGGATGCATGATGTTGTTACCTGTAAGTTTCTTTCGCTTTAATCCTTTTTATCTTATGCAATAATTGTGTAAAATTACTATCAAAAGCATATGCCATGCAGTATTGGTTCTATGAACACTCAAATGAAATTAGACCAAAGCATACAAATGGTAAACAAAAAGACCCACAACAGAAAGGGATAAAAGGACTTTCATCAAGGGGAATCCCATGAATTACAAAACGGGACACATATGAACTTGAGAACTTGTTGTTCCAAGCATAAAGGGACAAAATGGAATTATAAAAAAGAAGGATAAGAAATTGGTAAGATATCATACATATACACAACAGTTACAAAACAATTGCACATTATATAACAGTATCACAGTAACAGTAACAATTTAACATAACATAACCTTTATTTGATGCATTCCAGTTCAGTAGAAGAGAACTGATTCCTACAATTGCTGAAAGATACATGATTAAAGGGTTGAATGATGAAGAAGACATAGAAGAGGAACTAGAGCAAGAAGAGGAACGAGGAGAAGAAGAGGAACTAGAGCAAGAAGAGGAACGCGGAGAAGAAGAGGAAGGCGGGGAAGAAGAACAAGAAGAAGAAGGAGAGGAAGAAGAGCAAGAAAAGGAGGGAGTGGAAGAAGAGGAAGCAGAGGATGAACATGAAGAAGAAGAAGAGGATGAAGATGATGCAACACTATATAGTTAAAAAGATCATGCAATGGTGGATGATACAAGGTATGATGATGGTTTAGGAGGAGGAGAAGAAGGAAATGAAGAAAAGGAAGATGGACATGAAAATCAAAGTCCAAAAGAGAGTGAAGGTGCACCAAAAAAATCAAAATCCAAAAGAAAGTGAAGGTGGAAAAGGAACTGAAGGGGAAAATGTTGAATCTGAGTCTTATACATTGGAGATCCCTTCATTCTCACTAAAGATTTAAGAAGCATTAAGTGAGGTGGAAAAAAAAGACCACAAGAAGATATGAATACATTTTCAAAACTACTTTATATTCACAAAGATGTCGATATCAGATCATTAATGATATATTAGTAACACAATATCACGAAGATTATAGTAACAATATCACAAGATATCAATTATCACAATATCGATGATAAATGACTTGATTATCATAGTATTAGTAACATAACTTATTTATTTTGCAGGGCAATGAACAAGAAATATCCATGCTTCAAACATTGATTGAAAGCAAAGAAAAAGAAATAAAAAGGCTTCAAGAGACGGTAAACCAGCAACAAAAACAAATATCTGAGCTTGAAGAATGACTTGGGGATTACGTGACAAACCAAACAGTTATAATTGGGCAGAAAGAAGCATTGTTTATTGAAAATGAAAACATGAAAATAGAAATTGATGAACAAGTTGCCAAATGCTGAATTGAATACCGAAGTACAGAAATTCAAGGAGTTATACGGAAAAAAATATTCCAAAATGAACACCTTCAGGATTTGGTTGATAACAAGAATAAATACATTGAAAATCTCCTGTCAGAAATGAATCCAACCAATGATGATCAACAAAAAGAAAGAATGAAGCAGCAGCAGAAGGAAGATAGAAAGCAGATTGAGAACTTAGCTCAGAGAGTTGCTGAACTAATGAAGGACAACTTCAAAAAAGAGAATACAATCAGCAACTTGAATTGAGCAGTTGAGGAGAGCTCAGGAATCAAACAAGACCTGAAGATGCGTCTAAGTGAAATGAAGAGTGTGCATTCAAAAGAAAACATAGAACTCAAAAACAGAACTGTAGAGCTCAAAAAAAGTTGTCTAAAAAAGATGAAAGCATAGCTGAGATCAAAAGAAAGGCTCATGAAAATGAATTATCAGAAGTGTTGGACTTATTTTAAGTTTTAGTGATGAGTGCCAGACTAGCTGTTATAGAGCAAAGGCAAAAAGATGTCTAGATCAAATATATAGGCTTATTAGAGTTTGATCTTTGTATATATTTGATCAAACAAGCATCAGAAATGGTCACTAACTTTCATCAATGAGACTGTCTATATCGATAGGTACACCGAGTCATGAGACTAGTTTAGGAACTTGTCAAAAAAAGGTGAGGTGAAAACTCGCTTATTGAAGGCTAAGGGATCAAACTTAGTATTTAAAGTCAAGGATATGAAATTAGAATTTAGGGAAGTCTGTGATGACCTAAACTGATTGCCTATACCTTGTGTACAAGGTCTAAGTTCCACAAGTTAAATGGTGATTGGAACTTGGTTATATTCAAAATGGTGTAATCTAACTTCACAATAAAAAGTTAGATATAAGAGAAGTCAGCTGTAGTGTTTTATAAACACAGCAACTTTGGATCAGCTGACTAAAATGTATTTCAGTAGACTTACAATCACAGGAACCTGCTGAACACATATTTCGATTTAATCAAAGGTTATATTGGATGATTACAATGAAAAGGACAACTAAAAACTCTTGATTTTATCAACAAATCAATGGCTAAGATTAAAGGGACGTTGGAAAGAAACAGAGGTTTATCCAATGGATACAAGTCAAAGGGTGAACAGTCTGAAATCTGACAAAAAGCAATCTGACAGTGTCAGTACTATGTACATGGACAGAAAGCAAGTCAAGATGGGACAAATCTGAAACGGCTATGTTTGAATTTCAAACATAAGTCACAAGGATTCCTACCTATAAATAGAGGACTCTAATTGAGATCTGAAAGATGAAAATTGAGGAAAAACAACGAGATAATCTTGAGCTTGATTCTTATCAAGAAAACACCTGTGACCTCTCTTGAACTTAAAGCTACTGATCCAGAAAATTTCTTCAAGTGTAATCTGTTATCAAGCTACATCAGGTTTACACACTTGAAGAATCCAAGCTGCTGATCATATCATCCTGATCAAGCTGCTGAAGACTGAATCACTTACTTGATTCAAACTTTCCTTTATAAGAAATCTACTGAAGACAGTGAAGCATCTTGGGTGTCAAGGACTGTTGTTTGTGGTGGAGCTGGTGAAGAGACAATTCTACCCTTCAAGGACAAATGAAGACTTTGGAGCAACAATCCTACCTGTTCCAAGTGTTCAGTTTGTGAAGCCATAGTTATTGGTGAAGGACAAACAACTAAGGGATTTTTGTAACTGCTACCTCAAGGATCTCTAGTGAATTACCTCCAACATCACAGGAGAAGAGTGGCCTGACAGGATTACACCACCTGGAAGCACTATAAAAACTGCCTATTTACTTCCTGCACTTACATTCTGCATTAGTACATTTAGCACATCAACCTACTGAACTAACAACTGAATCACACTTATACACTACTGAGTATCTAATACTTGGTATCATATTTCAACAACAAGTAATAAGGCTTAAATTAATTATATTCCGCTGCAACAAATTCAGTAAAGTCAATAGTCAGCAGACTACTGAGTGTCGGCCAGACTCTTCGAGCAATCGGTGAGGTCGGAAGTTGCTTGAGTTTGTTAACTCCAAAAGTTTTAAGTGTTAAGTTTATTCACCCCCTATAAACTTAACCAAAGCCTTTTCAAGGACCAACAATTGGTATCGAGCGCGAAGGCTACGCTGCAGTAATCCTACTTGTTGTGCTTGTGAAAATACTTTGAAAACTTCTTCAAGTTTCTGATTTTCAAAGCTTTGCATCATGGATAACAACCAGTACGCTAGAACAATGTTGATGTGTTCTTTAGATCGATTTGATGAGTATAAATGTCGTATGCAGGCTTTTCTAGCTGCAACACATGATGAGATGATGGATGTGCTTACTGATGGACCACTGGAAATCATAAGCTATAACTGTGGATAATCAAACTCAATACATTCCAAAGCCAAAAAGAGAATGGAATGCTGAAGATAGAAAAAGAGCTAACCTCAACAATATTGCTATTGATATCATTTACAGAACTTTAGATAGCAATATGTATATGAAGGTGAAAGATTGCAAAACTACAAAAGAACTTTGGGACAAGTTACAGTTAATCTGTGAAGGCACTGATGCTATCAAGAAGAACAAAATTAGTGTAGCAAAGAAGAAGTTCCAGGAGTTCAAAATGAAACCAAATGAAACTATTGAACAAATGGAATCAAGATTCAATGCCATCATGGATGAACTCACCCTACTGAGTGTGAAGTACTCACAAGAAGAAATCAATTCAAAAATCTTGGAAGCATTACCTGCAAAAGAAGTTTGGGAGATGAAGGTGACTGCCATAGAAGAAATGAGAAGTCTACATGAAGAGGACACCTTCAAATTGTTCTCAGATCTCAAGGCATATGAAATCAGTAAGAAACTTGTACCTGAGACAGAAAAAGAAGAACCAAAAACCACTGCATTGGCTGCTACACATCAAGAAGAAACATCAGGAGCTCAAGATGATCTACTGGATGAGATGCAAGAGCAAATTGCCCTACTGAGCAAGAAAATCAGAATGATGAAAGCTGGAAAGGGTTCTCCTTGGAACTTCACAAAGAAATTCAGTGAAAAGAAGAAGGAGGAATCCAAGAAAGACAATGATTACCTGTGTTATCATTACAAGAAACCAGGACACTTCAAACCAGACTGTCCTGAACTAAAATAGAAAAAGGAACCTGATTATCTTTGCTTCAATTGCAATAAGCCTGGACATTTCAGACTTGATTGTCCAGACCTACTGAAGAGCAAAAGTCAGCAAAGAAGATCTGGCAAGAAAGCTATGGTTGCTGAAGATGAATCAGGATACGAAGTTGAATCAGAAAAGGGAATGAATCTGATGATACTGCACTTGTTGCTGATATGGATGATTATGATTTAATGACAAATATGGATGAAACAGAGGAGGTATACAATTATGTATCTATTAACACTCCTACTGGAAGTGATTGTGAATCAACTTATGGTTCAAATCCAAAAAATTCTGACAATGAAGAAACTTTGGATGCCATCCTTAATCAACTGAGGATAATACAATCTGGTTATGAGATTGTGAAGGCTGAAAAAGAAGCTCTTCAAACAGAAGTTGAAAGATTAAAAGCTGAATTAAGAATTCTTAAAGGAAAGAAAAAAGAAGTTGGACAGAATCAGCATAAGTCTGCTATACATTCAGTAGCTTATGAATCTGCTGAACAATCTTGTTCCTCCACTGCATTCAAATCTGGAAAGCCTTATGGTGATAGAACAGGCCTTGGATTTGGAACTCAACAATCTAATAAGAGTGGATCTAGTAAGGTCACCGAACCTAGTACCAGAATTGGTCCTAAATTTGTGCCTGCACAAGATCTAACTCCCAAAAAGGTTGCTGAGGCAGTAAAGCCTACTGAGAAAACTTCAAGGAGGCAAAATCAGAAGTCAAAAAGGTCAACATCACCTAACAAAATGAATAATTCCAAAAATAGGACTGCTGTACCCTCTAGACCTGTTGATAGCAGACCTGCTACCAAGTCTGCTGGACCACAAAAGGGTAAAATCAGAGATATTCCAAGGATAAGAATCCTAAACCTAAAAATGTCAATCATTCAAGGGATACTTATCTCAGGGGGAAAGGTAGACTGTTCCCTACTGATGATGATTGGAATATTCCTGCTCCTATTGCTAGAAACAACAGGTATAACCATACTGCTAGGGTAAAACCTCAGCAATGGGATCAGCAGAGGACTTATATAAGACCTCAGCAGAGACCTCATCAGACTCCATACTACAGGGCTGTTCTTAACAGACAGCAAACTAATGGTTATACTAGTGCTTCTAACAAAAGAAATCACTCCAAACAGCACTATATACCAAAATGCCAGAAAGCATATGTGAGTCCTACACAACCAAATGTTAAACCTTATGGATGTGTAGAATACATGTATGAACAAAAGTATGATACCTTATAAAGAAGACCTTATGGAAATTTGCCAAGGGTCATGCTTACCACTGACCACTATGGACCCAAATTGTTTTGGGTACCTAAAATATATTAACTTTGTTTTGTAGGGTGTCTGGTACTTTGACAGTGGATGTTCCAGACATATGACAAAGAATAAGCACTGTTTGTCAAACTATGTGACAAAGGATGGTCCAAGAGTGAATTTTGGCAACAAGAATACACCAGGATACACAAGAGGATATGGCACACTTGTGAGAAATGAATCAGGAATGTTGCATATGTGGAAGGACTGGACTACAATCTACTGAGCACTGGACAATTTTGTGACATGGGTTACAAGGTCACTTTTGACAAAAACACCTGTATTGTCATTAGTGAAAGATATGATCAAGTTGTGTTGGCTGGAAGAAGACAAAAAAACATGTATGTTGTGGATTGGTCTACTGCTGTCCCAGAAACTTGCCTTATTGTGCATACCAAGTCAGAACATAATTGGTTATGGCATAAGAAGTTAAATCATCTAAATTTTGATGATATCAATCAGTTGGTAAAGAAGAAACTGGTGATTGGTTTACCTAAGATCACATTCAAGAAGGATGCTATATGTGATGCTTGTCAGCAAGGTAAACAAAAAAAATCAAGCTTCAAGTCAAAAACTAAGCAATCAACAAAAAGAGTCTTGGAGCTAATGCACATGGATTTATTTGGGCCAGTAACACCAACAAGTGTAACAGGAAAGAAGTTCACTTTAGTAGTTGTGGATGATTATTCAAGATACAATTGGGTAGTATTCATGAACAATAAAAGTGAAAC
This sequence comes from Gentiana macrophylla, assembly GCA_026214975.1. Lineage (NCBI taxonomy): Eukaryota > Viridiplantae > Streptophyta > Magnoliopsida > Gentianales > Gentianaceae > Gentiana > Gentiana macrophylla. Next base: position 87,429,648 of record CM047817.1, read on the forward strand.
ACTTCAAAAGATGCCTGAACTTTTTAAGAGATTGCAAAATGAGAAAAGTTTGACAAGATGAGTGAAGATCGGATCGGACAAAGTCTTGAATTTCTCAATAAAGTTATAAGAGAATATTGTGAGCAAAATGGTGTACTACATCAACTTGTCATTGCTGTACACCTCAAAGAAAATAGGGTTCTTTGAAAGAAGAAATGTAACTTTAAAAGAAGCGGGAAGAACTATGATCCGTGAAGCATTATTGCTCGAAAGATATTGGGTTTGAAGCGATTAATACAGCATGCTATACACAAAATAGAACCTCAGTGAACAAGAAGCTGCTGAAGACACCTTATGAGATCTGGAATGGAATGAAACCTAATATATCTTACTTTCATCCATTTGGAAGCAAATGTTTTATTTTAAATCATAAGGAGCAATTGAAGACCTTCCAACCTAAATCAGATGAAGGAATCTTCTTGGGATACTCTTATGTCAGCAAGGCATTCAGGGTACTGAATAAAAGGACACTAAAACATGAAGAAACAATACATGTTGTATTTGATGAACCTAAGTTCACTGGAATGGAAGATGAAGCATCAGAACTTGCTGAGAATCAACAAGTCACTGATCCAGAACGTGTTGATGTTTTGGAAAAGATAAATGAGGTAAAGGTTTCGACTCGCCCCTTCTTGATACCCTAATACTACTTGATGCAACAATCAAGCAAAGATAAGGATCTCAGTGAACCCTTTGTCAAGCAACAAAAGAGACCCATCAAGATGATGTTCCTGAGAATCAATCTAACCAAAATCCATAATTTTTAAGGGATCACCCTGCTGAGCAAGTTATTGGCAATATACAACAAGGTGTGAGGACTAGAAGACAGTTAGAAGCAATGTTTACATGTTTTCTATCTCAAATGGAACCTAAAGTTGTTGAAGAAGCAATATCAGATCTAGATTGGATAATTGCTATGCAAGAAGAACTAAATGAATTTGAAAGAAATCAAGTTTGGACACTAGTGAAAGACCTAATCATGCAAATATAATTGGCACAAAATGGGTATACAGAAACAAATTGGATGAATCTGGTACCATTGTGAGGAATAAGGCCAGACTAGTAGCAAAAGGCTATTCTCAAGCAGAAGAAATAGATTTTGATGAAACATATGCCCCTGTTGCAAGATTGGAAGCTATAAGATTATTCTTGGCATATGCTGCTTACAAAAACTTCAAAGTATATCAGATGGATGTCAAAAGTGCATTTTTGAATGGAATTCTGGAAGAGGAGGTCTATGTTCAGCAACCTCCTGGTTTTGAAGTTAAAGATCAAGAAGATAAAGTGTACAGACTCAATAAAGCACTTTATGGTTTGAAACAAGCACTAAGAGCATGGTATGAGACCCTATCTCAATTCTTGGTGGACAATGGATTTACCAAAGGTACCATTGACAAGACACTTTTCAGAATCAATGAAGGAAACAGCACCCTGCTGGTACAGATTTATGTTGATGACATAATTTTTGGTTCTGAAAATGAATTATTATGTGAAAAGTTTTCTAATCTGATGAAAAGTAAATTTCAAATGAGTATGATGGGAGAAATGAATTACTTGGGATTGCAAGTCAAACAAATGAAAGATGGAATCTTCATTTATCAAACCAAGTATACCAAGGAGCCGCTGAAGAAATTTGGTATGGAAAACAGCACCAGAGTATCAACTCCTATGAGTACAAACATTAGATTGGATGAAGATAAAGAAGGCAAAGATGTTGATCAGACTTTATACAGAAGGATGATAGGCAGTTTGCTGTACCTTACTGCAAGCAGACCTGATATATCCTTTGAGTAGGTGTTTGTGCATGATTTCAATAAAAAACTAAGGAAAGTCATTTAGCTGCAGTCAAAAGGATTCTCAAGTATCTAAAAGAGACTTTGGATGTAGGAATATGGAATTCAAAAGATGGAACCTTCAAGGTTATATCCTACTCAGATTCTGATTATGCTGGATGCAAGATTGATAGAAAAAGCACCACCGGAACCTGTCAGTTGATGGGAAATAGACTAGTTTCCTGGTTCAGCAAGAAATAGAATTCAATATCAACTTATACTGTTGAAGCTGAATATATTGCTGCTGGAAGTTGCTGTGCACAAATACTTTGGCTAAGACAGCAATTAAGGGATTATGGAATTGAAGAAAGAGAAATTCCTATAATGTGTGACAACACAAGTGCAATTGCAATCACAGAAAATCCTATTTTGTACTCAAAAACCAAGTATATTGATGTGAGACATCATTTTATAAGAGATCATGTTGAAAAGAAAGATGTTGTGGTTCTTTATATCCCTACTGAAGATCAACTTGCTGATATTTTCACAAAACCATTGGACAGTGAAAGATTTGCTAAGTTAAGAACTGAACTTGGAAATATAAAAGTTGACCAAGGGGATTTGTCTTTGCTATATTGGGTGAGCTCACTTAGCAGATTAGTCATTGGTATCAACAATTCCTTGTACCTATTTATGTTTGGACAATTGAGAAAATGAAGTTGCCAAGGGGATTGGTCTCTGTCATGTTGGGTGAGCTCACTTGACAGATCAATCATTTGTATTAAACTTCATCTTGTATTATCAGTTGGACAAAACAAGAAGAATTGAGATCAGCAAAGTGACCTTGTCAGAGGGATGCTGAGACATTATGTCAGCAGGCTGCTGAGCCAAGTCTACTGATGGCAAAGTCTGCTGAGGCATACGTTACAGTCAAACTTTAACAAAAGTCAAAAAGCAGAAGACCGGGATATTTATTCTATCTTTATAACCACAGTTACACGATCTGAGGGTTACAAATCTTTATGGATAAGTTATGGGCCACGTGTCAAGATCTCATTCATTCCAAATTTAATCGTGGTTAATGCTACAGTACGTGTTCTTACAGTTTCTACCCACCACTCTCTAATATATATACAGACATATACACAGAGGATACTTACAAATTTTTAGATTGCTTTTCTCTGCAAATGATACCGTGTGAACACAGATTTGAAAGCTATCTTCTTCATCTTTTTCTTTAATAATGGAGGATAAGGATGATGTTCATATCGGAACAAGCCAATGTGTCAGAGGCTTTGTTGTTGATGCTAACAAAACTGAATTAGCTATCAATATTGGTCGTAGAATCAGAAGATTTGAAGGATTAGAAGATGTTCTGAATATCAGATTGGAAAGAATATCTTACACAAATGTTGTTAGCTTCTGGAGAAACATTGTGATAAGAGATAACAGAGAGGCATTTACTACAGCAGTGAATAGCCAGGAGATTGAAGTTTCCTCAAACATGCTGAGGGAAGCATTTGGTTTTGGACCTGGAAATAATGCTCCAACTAATCCTAAGGAAATGGGGCAGTCAAAATTGGATTTTGTTGACAGAATAAAGACCAATGATGCTTTTAAATCAACATTGAGCATCAATGTGAAGCATATAGGAATGGATTACAACCTGCTGAGTAATATAATACCAAAGAACATCTTAGGACTCAGTGGAAGCCTGGATACCTTATCAGGACCCAAGATTGATCTACTGATCATCATATGTAAAAGCATGAAGTTTGATTGGGCTGGGTTCTTTGTCCAATACATGAAGAAAGTGATAACTGATGAAAGATAAGGGACAAGGAAATCCAAGGCCTTACCTTTGGGTTTGATGATTTAGGCCCTGCTGAATCATTTGGGGATTGCTGATGTTGCACCTGAGAAGATAAACAAATCAAGATATAAGAAAGAGATTGGCTATCTCATCCCTAGTTTGGATGATGATGAGATGTGTATGCTGAAGCAACAGAAAGTGATAATGATGGAGATGATGGTGCTGGTGGTGAGCAGGTCAATCAAGTTGTTAAACCTGCTGCACGCAAGAAAGTTGCTGAGAAGAGGAAGGCTGTTGACACCAGAAAAATCACAGAGATGTTATAGCCTAAGAAAACAAGAAGCGCGAGCAGAGATCGCTTGAGTCTACCGAGGTCCATTGAAGTTGAAGTTACTGACCCTGCTGAAATTACTAGGAAGAGGAAAGCTGCTGAAATTGAATCAGAGCAACTTTCCAAGAGGCTGAAAGAAATAGCAACGAAAAAGAAACATGGTAAAGGAAAACAGTTGAGGATTCTGGAGGCTCAAAAGGAAGAAGAAAAAGAAGAGGCTATTGAAGCTGAGCCCTTAAAAATTGTTAGGCCTACTGAGACTAGAGAAGTCGTTATTGAACAACCTACTGAAGAAGTTATAGAATCCTCCCCTTCAAAGGCTGCTGAGCCTACTGAAGCTACAGAAGTTGTTGTTGAGAAACTTATTGAAGAACCACAACAGACTACTGAGTCTGCACCTACTGTGGATATTGATATAACTGTACAAGACCCTGCAAATTCTACAATAGTTCAGGGGGAAGAGAAGTCTGCTTCTAACCCTGCTGATGAGCATGTAAGTCAGGGGGAACCCAGTGTTGAGCAGATGGAGGTGGTAGGTACAAATGTACAACCAGAAGAACCTACTGACCTAGAAGCATCTGTTGAAGAAACTCTGAATATACTCGTTGGATCGTTTGGAGGACAACAAGTTAAGAAAGCTGAAGCCAAAAAGCCAACTATGCCCTTTGAAAGAAGAGAAAAGAAAAAGAAGGAAGGGTATGTTGATCCTAAACTCCTGCTGGTTGCCAACTACTTTCAATGGAAGTTTGGATTTTACAAGAAACAAAAATCAGCAGCTGAGCCTATGACAGACTTTGAGGAGTGGGCTTTTGAAAGGTTAGGAGTGGAGAATTTGCTTGATTTGGTTGATACTTCTTTGCTAGAAATGAGACTAATGGAACTCATTGATGAACAAAAGAAGGAAGAAGGTATCAAATTTACAGATCCTAGAGATGGATCAGATAGTGATGATTCATCATCATTTGACTCTGATGATGGTCATCCCCAACATCAAGGAGAAGCCAATGGGACTGCTATGTTAAATGAACCAAGAGTTGAACAGTCCACTGATGCTAGCAAGTCTGTTGAGGGCCAGCAGACTGGCCAAATGGATGAGGATTTAGAAGATTTAACCATAGATGGTCTGGAAGCGTTAATAAATGATGGGATAAATCTTGGAGGCAACATGATGGTTGGTGTATCAGATACTTTCTTTGTTGAAGAATCTGCTGAACATACTGATGATCAGCAAACTGTAGATTTGGATGAGGAGAGGATTCAGCTCAATATCAAGAATGGATTGATACTCAGGACACTCTATTCAAAACTGCTAATACTCTACAAAAGATTGCTAATGTTAGAGGGTTTCAAGAAGAAAATATGGTTGAATTCCCTGCAATTCTTGTACAGAGAGTGTTGATCACTGAGGAACAAACAGTGATAGCACAAAGATTGGACATGGTGATGGGATTTGAGGGATCACCATTACTTGTTGAGGAGGTTCAGGCTGCTGAGGATCAGACAACACCTGAACAAAGGTTGGAACAGGTGGTACAGGTCGCTATGGATCAAACAGCACCTGGACAAAGGTTGGAACAGGTGGTACAAGTCGTTGTGGATCAAACAACACCTGGACAATGGTTGGAACAGGTGGTACATGTTGCTGAGGATCAAACAGTACCTGGACAAAGGTTGGAACTAACTCTGGGTTTGGAGGACACCCCTGCTGTTATTGAAGAACAGGCTGTTGTAGTAGAGCCTACTGGAGGAAAGGTCACTGAAAGGAAAGATAGTCGATGAGATCGTTGTTATTGATGAGGATGAACAATTTCTTTGGACTATGACTACAAATGATGAGGAGTTTCAAGTGCCTGAGGAAGAACCTATAGATGATGAACCACAACAGGCATTTGTACCACTCTTTGAGGAACCTGCCCTAGATCCAATCCTGGAGGAATTCCAAGGACCTAACCCTGCTGGAAGGGATATGAGTTGGGCCATGGTTGTCGGCAGACATAGGGCACAATATAATGTAGAAGAGCCTACTGATGAAGCTGCTGGACATATGGCTGGAGGAATGGCTGGTGGAGTACCAGCATAGGTTGTGGATGAGTTGAGGCGCTTCGAAATGACATCACAAGATTAAGGACTCAACTTGATGAGACAAGAGCAAAGATTTGAAGATTTGTTGAACTTGGTGGAAAATAGAGGAAGAACTACTGAAACAGTTGCTTCCAACATCACCTCCACTCAATATGCTCTTGCTGACCTTGCCCTAGATGTAAAAGGGATTAAACAAGGAAATACAATGAAGGAAAATTTTCTGAAAGTACAATTTGTATCTATTCACCAGAAACTTGACAAACTTGCTTAGGCACCAAAGCCTGCTGTGGCTGAATCTGCTGGAACATCTCACCCTGCTGGATTGGATCCTAAGATTACTGAGAGGATCAATTTACTGGAGCAAACAATGGAAGGTAGGATCACAGCAGTTGACACTAGAACTGAAATCATGGAAGGTCAACTGAATAATCTAGTGATCACACAGGAGAGTGTTCATGGCCTGCTGTCCCGTTTTGTTGATGATGTCAATAAGGAGGAAGAGAGCCAAACATCTGTAGCAAAAGAGGCTGCCAGAATTTTTGCACAAAAGAGATGGGAGGCTGACACCAATGCTTTTAGAGAACCTGCACCTGGCAGACTTCCACTTACTGATGATCTTTTCAAAGAATACAAGAAGCTTTACTATAACAAGAGAAGACCTTACCATGACAAGGGTTTCCACGAGGGACTAAATTCCTTTTTGAGACTTAAGTTTTGGGAAGTAAGAGTTAAAGTCTTAAGATCTTCACACAGAGGTGGAAGAGGTGGTAGAGGTGGAATGAGTCTACCTACTACATCAGCTAAAGATTCACTAAATGATTTCAAAGATTTATACATGCGGTTAGGCTTCAGAGTACATCAGATCAACCTTACTCTACCCGAGACATGGAAATGGTGGAAGGAAGTGAATCCCCATATTGATTTTTCCTTTATTGAAAATCAGTGGATGAGAGAAATGGTGAGAGATATAAGGGAATATCAAGAACAACAAGAGAAGGAGAGGCAAGAAAGAGAAAGAAGGAACTAGATCAGCATACTTACATCTGCTTTATTTTTGCTGAAGCTAGACTGTAACACTTTTTGAACAAATATGATTATAATGAGAAATGACTGAATTTGTTCTGTTTTTGTTTTTACTCTTTTTGCTTTGCTATAAGGAGGGTATTGGCATCATCACCAAAAAGGGGGAAATTGTTGGACTTATTTAAAGTTTTAGTGATGAGTGCCAGACTAGCTGTTATAGAGCAAAGGCAAAAAGATGTCTAGATCAAATGCATAGGATTATTAGAGTTTGATCTTTGTATAGGTTTGATCAAACAAGCACTGTAAATGGTCAGCTGACTTTCATCAGTAGACCTATCTATATCAGTAGGGTACCTGAGTCAGTAGACTAGTTTAGGAACCTCTTTGAAGACCAAGAAGTGAGGCTCAAACTCAGTTATTGAAGGCTAAGGGATCAAACTTAGTATTTAAAGTCAAGGATATGAAATCAGAATTTAGGGAAGTCTGTGATGACCTAAACTGATTGCATATACCTTGTGTACAAGGTCTAAGTTCCACAAGTTAAATGGTGATTGGACTTGGTTATATTCAAAATGGTGTAATCTAACTTCACAATAAAAAGTTAGATATAAGAGAAGTCAGCTGCAGTGTTTTATAAACACAGCAACTTTGGATCAGCTGACTAAAATGTATTTCAGTAGACTTACAATCACAGGAACCTGCTGAACACATATTTCAATTTAATCATAGGTTACATTGGATGATTACAAGGAAAAGGACAGCTAACAACTCTTGATTTTATCAACAAATCAATGGCTAAGATTAAAGGGACGTTGGAAAGAAATAGAGGTTTATCCAATGGATACAAGTCAAAGGGTGAACAATCTGAAATCTGACAAAAAGCAATTTGACAGTGTCAGTACTATGTACAGGGACAGAAAGCAAGTCAAGATGGGACAAATCTGAAACGGCTATGTTTGAATTTCAAACATAAGTCACAAGGATTCCTACCTATAAATAGAGGACTCCTAATTCAGATACAGAACATGAAAATTGAGGAAAAACAATAGATAATGTTAAGCTTCAAATTTTTATCAAGAAAACACCCTGCTGACCCTACTGAACTTAAAGCTACAGATCCAGAAAATTTCTTCAAGTGTAATCTGTTATCAAGCTACATCAAGTTTACATACTTGAAGAATCCAAGCTGCTGATCATATCATCCTGATCAAGCTGCTGAAGACTGAATCACTTACTTGATTCAAACTTTCCTTTATAAGAAATCTACTGAAGACAGTGAAGCATCTTGGGTGTCAAGGACTGTTGTTTGCGGTGGAGCTGGTGAAGAGGCAATCCTACCCTTCAAGGACTAGTGGAAGACTTTGGAGCAGCAATCCTACATGTTCCAAGTGTTCAGTTTGTGATGCCATAGTTATTGGTGAAGGACAAACAACTTAGGGATTTTGTAATCAACCCTCAAGGATCTCAAGTGAATTACCTCCAACATCATATGAGAAGAGTGGACTGACAGGATTACACCACCTGGAACCACTCTAAAAATTGCCTATTTACTTCTGCACTTACATTCTGCATTAGTACATTTAGCACATCAACCTACTGAACTAGCAACTGAATCACACTTATACACTACTGAGTATCTAATACTTGGTATCATATTTTAACAACAAGTAATAAGGCTTAAATTAATATATTCCGCTGTAACAAATTCAGTAAAGTCAATAGTCGTGAGACTCTCTGAGTGTCGCAACTCTCGAGCAATCAAAGAGTCTTTGAAGTTGCTGAGTTTGTTAACTCCAAAAGTTTTAAGTGTTAAGTTTATTCACCCCCCTCTAAACTTAACCAAAGTCTTTTCAAGGGACCAACAAGAAGGAGTGCTTAAACAACATGTACAAGCATAGAAGAAACGTTTGGATTTACAGAAGAATGAGATTCAAAAGTTGCAAGATGAGGCATAATAGTTGAGGACAGAGAATACAGAGCTTGAAGTTCAGAAAGTGACTCAACAAAGTAGGCAAGAAACCGAGGAGTCATCGTTTATAAGAAGGATTCACGAAAATCCAAGAGAGAAGAAATATGTACAAGATGAAGCGTTTAACTACGACATCGGGAAAGCGAAAAAGAAAAAACAACAAGAAACATACATTGCTCCTAAAGTTAACAAAGTGATTGAGGGGAAAGTAGTCATGCAAGAATCAAAAGACGACTATGAATATGGAGCACATGTTATGGAAGAGGCATATCAACGAACGTGGGATCATAATCAGCAGGGTGGCTTTGATTAAGTATCTCTTCATAAACGATTACTTTAATATGCATTCAATCTTCAACACTAACGTGACTCCTATAATTATACACAAAATGAAATGTGGGCAAGTTAAATTGGAGATTACCTGTTTGTCACTTTCAACTCACTAGTAGCTGTGTTGAATAACTTATTCATTGATGAATCGGTAAGAAGTTCATAATATCACTACAATATCCAGTTTTTATGCAAGATAATTTAGCTACTAACAAAATAACTTCATACACAGGTAATAGATGCAATGTGCACACTCATGAAAAGGGCAGACATAGTACAAGAACATCAACACATAATTGAAGCAGCACCAGTGGTATGATAGGATTATGACTAGTATACTTCTATAGATGCTATTAATAAACCTATTACTATGAAGATCAATATTCTTTTTTGCTGGCGGATTTCTTAAGATTCCATGAAACAGACGGTGGTTGTGACAAGGAACCCATCGAAGACATTGTCAAACACATAAGAGCAGGAAAATCAATGCACATTCCAATCTGGAGCAGCGGAATAAGCGAACATGAAAACCATTGGGTACTTCTTAGTCACAACAACAGAGAAGGTACTTGGAGTATGTACCATTCAATGAAAACAGGAAGAGGAACGGACCCTTACTTGAAGGACTGTGCAAATCTGGTAAAAAAACCTTGTGATCCTGATACTGTGTTATACTGATATTGTGTTATACTGATAATGTGTGATACCGATACTGTGTGATACTGTTTCTGTGATACTGTTACTATGATATTGATACTGTTATATAATATGCTAACTGGTGCATTTGAAATACAAAATGATTCACAGCAATCGATTATTTGAGACTACATGTATCAAGATGAAGCAATCAAAAGTAAGAAGAATCAAAGAAAGCCTCAAAAAATAAACAAAGTTCCCAACCTACCACTACAAAAAATTGCAATGTAAGAAAGTATTACATATACATTGACATTAATTACTAATATCAATACTAACCTGTTGAACTAAAACTGATGCTGTAATGACTGTGCTGTTTATATAATATGCTACATCAACAGACTCATGACAGGAATTGGAATTCATAAGGACTTATTAGTTGAAAAAGTGAAGCAAATTAAAGGAATGATTATAAATAGCATAGCAATGAATCAAATGTTACTGATAATATAGCATACTTCTGGTCATGTAAAGTCATACTTTTGGTGATGTAAAGTCATACTTCTATTACTTTATCATACTTCTGGTGATGTAAAGTCAACTATTTAACTACTTTTTTTATAACGTACATATTCAGATGTTACTCTCAATGATTCAAACTACTTATATCATTTAATGATTTATGTTATTCAAACTGCATATGCCTATTACTATGTTAATATTATAATTCAGAACCCATTCATTGAAATCTTTATTAAATTGGAAACTATGAACGAAGAATCGTGATCATTAATGAACTAAAAAAAGAAATTGATCACTCAATACAAAAATGGTAGAGATTACAAAACTATTAATCAATCCAAAATACATAATCATTAATATTCAATGTAAATACAAAATAACAGTAACAGTATCACACTTTAACATTCAAAATCCAAACCCCAACAACCATTTCTAACATCATCAAATACAAGATCAACCTAACTGAACAGAAGCAGTACATGTACTCATATTGTGACGACTAGATGAACCACAACGACTACATTTATATGCATGCTTTGAACGTTTTGATGACTCTCCACGTGAAGGAAGGCGTTTAATCCAAGGTTTTCTAGGCTGCCTCCTAGAGAATAGAGGCAATACAACAGATGCAACTGATATCTAAGCTGTGAGATAAGTATCTGGAACAGGATAAACTGCATATTGATAACAATCCAATAATGAGCTTGTCCTGTAGCAAACATCAACATAATCATGCAAAAACAACCTAATACTCATGACAGTAGCAACTCCATGACTACATGGATAACAAAATCTTTGGAAAATATAGCAAGAGCAAGTGCGATCCCTCAAATTCACTAAAGCACTCGGGGAAGATTGAACCTCATAAACAAACGCAGTCGAGCTAAAAACATTCCACTGCTTAGCTTCATCCGTCATAGCCGATAGGATAGCATCAATTGTGGGATAAATATGACTAATCCAAGATGCAGCTAAATATCTCTTATCTGCAACAACAACAACAAATAACAAAGCAACTGTAAAAAAACACATCAATATGAAATATATAACAGTAACAGTAACACAAACCTGAAAGTCGCTATATAATTTTAATACGGATAGCATCAATCAAGTTTATAACAGGTAGATGACGCTCGTCCACAACCCATAAGTTAATGGATTCCTCTATACTAGATGATATGTAACCATACCGATGACCCTTGAAGTGTGCATTAGCCCAATTCTCATGCTTCAAATTCTTTGGCAGCTTCACCTCCCTCAAGAAGCATTACATTCATATTAGAATCAAATTCCGATTCAGTAGAAGCATAAGCACACTGGTCAATCATGTCAACCATTCGTTGCCCAAAAATCTTACTTCTCGAAAATTCAACACACTTCTGATGTAAATTAAGCTTCAAATGATAAAGTAATATGAATGGTAGGCATTAGGAAAGACAGTATGAAAACCATCTATCAAGCCAAAATTCCTATCACTAATAAACGTTATCCGCCGTAGGGGATCCAAAATGGTCTTCAAATACCTTAAAAACCATTACCAATTATCAGAGTCCTCAGAATCAACAATAGAAAAAGAAAGGGGATAGATACCTAACATACAACAAAATAATATCATTGCCAGAATTCATGAATAAGTGATACTGATACTGATACTGTGATACTGGTGATACTAATACTGTGATACTGTTACTGTGATAGAGTTAATCAACCATATTAAAATAAGTCAAAACTCAAAATTCCTTGGTTTCCATCTATCCCAGTAGAATCCAACAAATGACCCCTAAATTGACCTTTCATATGTGCTCCATCCAAAAAAAGAAGAGGAGCGCAAGAGTTGAAACCACATATGCACCCATCAAAAGAAAACAATCGTTTAAACCGACATGATACATTATCCACATCATAAACAACAAGAGAACCAGGATTTGAATCCAAAAGGCATTGAACATAAGCCGGCAATCTCCTAAACGATTCACAAACATTGCCAAACAAAGCTGATTTGTCTTTCCAGACACCAATTCTTGCTTTAAAATAAGTCACCCTAAACAAAAATAGTGAGAAAAAATCACGTTTAACTACAGCAGGACTCAGATTAGGTGTATGACGTACCATCTTTTCAATCACCTCAGGAACAAGCTCAGAACTCATTCGTGATCCATGAAAACAACGACCAGCAGAATCACAAATATGAACAGTGCATGACTCCTTAACATAAAAATATCCATTCACATTCAATTGAATACCATGAACATTCCATGCACAGTTATATGTTTCCTTGAAAGGACAATAAGCTGTTATCCTGCTACTATCATTCTTTTTTAAAACATATTGAAAACCAGTATCTATAGACACCTTTTGTAGAGATAATCTGAATTCCGAGGCATCACCATAAAAGACTGTTCCCTGCTTAAAATATATCTTATCCCAACCTAGATTAATCCTAGCAGCCATTTTACGAAATGAACACTCTGACATACAATCCTCATCACCAAAACGATCAACAGAAAGAACACAATTGTTGGAGCTTGACGAAAGAACATCATCAACATCAGCAACACGTGTACTAGAACTTGAGGAAGGAATATTGTTTTCTTCTACCATATCAACAAGAATACCATTCCAGTAAAGGAACGAGACACAACAAACAATGTAACAAAATATTCATCACTAGACAAAAAGCACCTAGAACAACCAGGTAACTTGTAGAACAACTTAACAGATGAAACATTCAAACAACACCATCTTCTACAAATCTTATCCAAAATAAACTGGAAGCAGTCAGTTTCAGAAACCGACAAAACATACGTCTCCAACGCATAGATGCAAAGCAAAATCAACATCTTCACACAATCTGGAAAGAAAACAAACACCAATTAACATCTAACACTAAGGAAATAAGTCATTGACAATGATACTGATACTGTGATACTGTTATACTGTGACACTATATTACTAATACTGACTTAATCATTCTCTCATAACACATCAGGCTTCTACAAGCAAATAACAATGAAATCATACAACATTTCACAGCAACAATACAAAGCAATTGAGCAAGGATGACTGGAAATAAAAGTTGATTTGATTCCAATGCAAAAAAAAAATAGAACATCAGATTCCAAAAAATGATAAACAGCTCAAACAAAAATTTGATTCCAAAACAAAAATACAACAACAATCTCAATTCAATCGAAGTCCTTACTCAGGCATCTACAATCAAATAACAATGGAATCATAAACAATTCACAGCAACAATTGACAGAAATTGAGCAACGATGTTTTTGCAATGAAATACATCTGAAAACATAATCAAACTTTAAAAACAAACTATAAATCACATTCCAATGCAATGTGATTTGATTCCAATCACATTGCATTGGAATTCAAAACAATGAAAACAGAAGAACAAAAAAGCGACATAAAATTTAAAAATTCAGTTATAAATATTACGTTAAATCGGAAGAAAGAACAGCAAAAGGATTCTTCGATACAAAAATGACACTAGGTCGAATATCAACGAAGAAACGGCATAAATGTGGAAGAAGGAAGAAAATTGAGCCGCAATTGAAGATGAAAGCGGAAATTAATGCGGATTCAGCAAAAAGGAAGAAATCGAGGAAGAGAAAATATAAAGGAAGGGTAAAACAGTCCACACGGAAAAAGTTTGTCTTTAATACAACTAAAAAATTAAAGCTGGATTAATGCTTAATTATGGGGAAAAAGTGGATTTTTCTCTAATTTTTCCAAAAAAATATGTATAAAAAAGACTAGAAAATAAGTTTATTTTTTAGTAACAAGAAATATTAAGAAAAATAATTATGCCTTTCAAATATAAAGTGTAACTTTTCAGCGCCAATTTTTTTATTATATAATTGATCATCAAAATGTAGCATAAATATTTTATTTTTTTGAATATTGACCATCCAAGCATGTGTAAATTTTCTTAGGGGTAGCCTGCAAGTATGTTAATAACTACTAACGGGGAAGTAGCCAAGTAGGCCGACCTAAACAGGAGAAAGTGTATCTTAATTGTTCAAAAAAGATACAGGGTGGACGTTAATAGGAAAAAAATACAAGGGCATTTACTACTACAGCCTAACGGGGAAAATTCTTATATGAGACTCAACGTGGAGAGTGATATATGTGGCATAAATAATATAAAAAATATATGTATAAAAGTATGTGGTCCAGATTAAATCACATGAGTCACTTTCTATATTGGAGTCACCATGTAAGAATTTCCCGCCTAATAGTTAGTTTTCCATAGGGCAATGATAGTGTCACAATAAAATTGATATAACTGGTGACACAATTTAATTTTTCAATGTTGATTTTGATTAGTTTACATCATAACCACTTGAGACTCATAAAAATCAAAGGTGGAAAATCATCCATTGTGTCAATTTGTTTATGTCACTGTCATTATTCTTTTCGATAATTGGGCACCGACTTGTCTATAAAAGAGGGCTTTCAGAAAGAAGAATCACAACAAAATTTGATCAAAGGGCATGGAGATCCTAAAGGCATATATGTGGCTTTTCTTCACATTTTTTTCCATTGTAACAGCAAATGTCAATGAAAATTTGAATTTTTGCACTCCAAAGAATCCTAACGGATGCATATTTCCACCTTTGCGACCACTTCCTCCTTTGCCTAGTAAAAGTCCACCCCCACCCCCACCCCCACCATCACCATCACCATCACCTCGTCCACCGTCCCCATCACCACCATCACCATCACCTCCTCCACCATCACCACCCCCGCCTTCCTTGCCACCTCCGCCCTCCCCTCCAACACCAACACCGCCACCAATCATTAAACCTCCTATAATTCTACCACCAATCGTTAAACCTCCTAGAATTCTACCACCACTCATTCAACCTCCTATAATTCCACCACCTCCACCTAGTAAGAGTCCACCCCCACCCCCACCCCCACCATCACCATCACCTCGTCCACCGTACCCACCACCACCATCACCATCACCTCCTCCACCATCACCATCACCATCACCATCACCTCCTCCACCGTCCCCTCCACCACCATCACCACCCCCGCCTTCCTCGCCACCTCCACCCTCCCCTCCACCACCAACACCGCCACCAATCATTAAACCTCCTATAGTTCTACCACCAATCGTTAAACCTCCTATAATTATACCACCAATCATTAAACCTCCTATAATTCCACCACCTCCACCTAGTAAGAGTCCACCCCACCTCCACTCCCACCCCCACCCCCACCATCACCATCACCTCGTCCACCGTCCCCACCACCACCATCACCATCACCTCCTCCACCATCACCACCCCCGCCTTCCTCGCCACCTCCACCCTCCCCTCCACCACCAACACCACCACCAATCATTAAACCTCCTATAATTCTACCACCAATCATTAAACCTCCTATAATTCCTCCACCTCCACTTAGTAGCGTCCACCCCACCCCCACCCCCACCATCCTCATCACCTCGTCCACCGTCCCCACCACCACCGTCACCATCACCATCACCTCCTCCACCATCACCACCCCCGCCTTCCTTGCCACCTCCACCTTCCCCATCACCACCATCACCATCACCATCACCTCCTCCACCGTCCCCTCCACCACCATCACCACCCCTGCCTTCCTCGCCACCTCCACACTCCCCTCAACCACCAACACCGCCATCAATCATTAAACCTCCTATAATTCTACCACCAATCATTAAACCTCCTATAATTCTACCACCAATCATTAAACCTCCTATAATTCCACTACCACCAATACCTAGTAAGAGTCCACCCCCACCCCCACCACCGCCAAGAAAATGAGGATCTCCTCAACCTCCAAGGTGGGGAAGATTTTGATGACCTTCAGATGAATAAAAATCGGATTACTCTATTAATAATCAACATTAAATCAGGAAAATGAAATAGATTATGACAGGCAAAAAATGGACCTTATATATACTCATTATAGAATAAACATGAAGAAGTCAAATGATAGATAAAGAATCTGATATGTCCTATCTCTTCTTATTTTTATATTTTTAGCTCTTATAATTATGAAAAGTCTTACATATCCTGTTGTATTGTGATCGTTATTATCTTATAGCTTCAACAACATGTAAGATTATCCTATCTTGTTGTATTTGATATGTATGATGGAAATAAAATATGGCAGATTCAATATAATTGTGATGCAATAGCTTTTGAAACTCGATTGGCATTTTACACATGTCAAAGGTGAGAGTGGACTTCGTTTTGACATTTTACACGCATATGATTCTAACCATAATGAGTCAGGAATTGTATATTATTCTACCCAACTTATTGTATGCTTTTAACCTATTTTACGGACCTGATATGGGTAGGAATATATGTTTTTTGGCTTGTTTACACGCTCTCTTACATGAGTATGGGCATTTGTTTACATTTAGAACACGTTTCTGACCAATATTGTCGCTCAAACGTTTATCCTTTTTAGACCAAACTCAAATCCATATAAAGCCACATTATATACATTACAGATAAGGTTCGGACCATGTTACACGCCAAGAGCATTATGTTTCTGGGACAGATGTTTGATGTGAATAAAGAGACATTGGTATGTTTGTTTGAGAGACAATACAGATCATTTTACAGGCCGAAAATTATGCTTTCCACTTCTAGTTCAAGTCAAAATATAACCACGGCGCTATAAAAATTTCGGAAACGTGTCGGACCATTTTAGAGGTCGGACATGTAATGTTTTCCTGACCACGTTTGGGTTAGTATAAGTTTAAATTTCTGACCACATTTAGGTAGGTTTAATATTTTACATTCTGACCGAACTCCGGTCAGAATATTGGCGCGTAAGTGAAAAAAAATTAAGGGCAAAATTGGATTAATTACCGTGCAATAAGACAAATGACTGTGAGAAAATACATTTCCTTTTTAAAATATGTATCTACAATTGATTTTTTTTTCTTTCCACCTAAGCCAAAATGAACCTCAACCTTAACTTTTTTTAGAGTACATATCTTTCAGTTCAGCAGACTCTACTTGAAGATCCACCTGTTTGTCGACCTTCTCAATTTCGGATCCCATTTCAAATTCAGATGTGGCCTTCATAGATGAATTAATCATAGAGTATTCATCAAAGACTACACTCCTGCTGAGTATAACCTTATTTTTAGTTGATGACCAAATTCTATACCCTTTAACTCCATCTTCATATCAAATAAATACTCCTTTCTTGTCTCTAGGTTCCAGTTTACCTTCACTGACATGATAGTAGACCATGCTTCCGAAAACCCTTAGATCAGAGTAGTATACAGGCTTTCCTAACCAAACCTCAAGTGGTGTTTTGAGCTTGATCTCAGTGTGGGCCCTCTATTGATTAAGTAGCATGTTGTGCTAACAGCCTCTACACAAAATCTTCTTGACATACCATAATTAGAGAACATGCACCTTGCCTTCTCCAAAAGATTTTGATTCATCCTTTCTCCAACACCATTCTGCTATAGAGTGTTTCTGACAGTATGGTGTCTAGCAATGCCTTCATTCTTCCAAAATTCATGAAACTCAGGCCAACAGATTTCAGTCCATTATCAGTTATAAATCTCTTGATCTTCTTCCCTGTCTGATTTTCAACCAAGGCCTTCCATTGCTTGAAGTGCTTGAATAGTTCACTCTTGTGCTTCATCATAATTATCCAAACCATCCTTGAATAATCATATATAAAAGACAGAAAGTACCCGTGACCACCCCGTGACTCCACCCTTGAAGGTCCCCAACAATCAGAATGGACATAATGAATTGTCCTTTTTGTGATATGAATTTCTTTTGGATACTTACTCCTATGTATTTTCCCAAACACATAGTTCTCATAAAATTTCAGCTCCTTGACCTTATGTCCCCCAAGTAGATCAGACTTAGATAGAATTTACATCTCTCTTTCACCTATATGACCTAATCTCATATGCCACAGCTTGGTCAGCTGTGACTGGTGAACCTCTGATGATGCCACAACAGCAGAACCTGATAAATTAGTTCCTTGTAAGATGTCCAATGTCCCCTGTCTGATACCATTCAGAATCATAGCTGAATCCTTATAGACATTCACTACTCCACCTTCACCTCTGAACTTGAACCCTTTGTTGTCTAGTAGACTAAGGGATATGAAATTCTTATTCACATGTGGAACATGCCTAACCTCATTCAGTGTGCAGAATTTATCAACATTGTGTCCTCCAGTGAACAGATCAAATCCCAACTATTTTGCAGACCTTGCTATTATTCATAAAAATATGGTTTCCATCCATCTGCTCTTAAGTTGAAAACCACCCCCTGTTTGTACACACATTATAAGATGCCCCAATGTCCAGAGTCCACACATCCATATGCCCTGCTGACTCTGAAACTGCTAAGGCCAGATCTTCTTCAAAGTTGGTGTCTTGTTCTTCCAAGGCAACAGTACCCTGCTTAGTACACTGCTGCTTTTTTATCTTTGGACATTTATTTTTCCAATGTCCCCTCTCCTGTCAGTAATTACAGAAATCCTTAGCTTTAGGACCCTTGGAACTTCTCTTGGATTTCTTCTTTCCAGAATTTCCCGATCCTCTGCTGACTCCACTGGCCACCAATCCAGCAAACATACTGACGGTCCCAGAACCAGATGCCTTATGGTGTAGCTCTCGAGCATGGAGTGATGATCTCACATCCTCCAATGACACTGAATCCTTCCCAACAATAAAGGACTGCACACAGTTCTCATATGATGCAGGCAATGACAAAAGTAGGCTCAATGTTGCATCTTCATCTACAATCTTCACATCAATATTCCTTAGGTCAAGTAGTATTTGTTCAACTGATCTAGATGATCCATTAGTTGAGTGCCCTCATGCATCCTTAACTGAATAGACGTTGTTTCAATAACAACTTGTTGGTTAGAGACTTTGTCATGTACAGACACTCAAGCTTGGACCACAGCTTCTCTGCTGTGTCCTCTTCAGCAACCTCTGTGATAATATCATCTGAAAAGCACAACATAATTGTTGAATGTGCTTTCTCCTCTAGAATGGCTCTCTGAGTAGGACATACTTCTGTTGATTTAGACAAAGGACCCTATAATCCCCGTTTTTTCAACAAAGCACGCATCTTGATCTGCCACAGACTAAAACTGTTCCTTCCTGTAAACTTGTCAATCTTAACGTTTAAAACATACATCTTTCTCACCAGAAAAGCTTGCGTAACTCCTAAATCCTAGCGTCGATTATGACCTTGGTGCCAATCTACCTTTCTTCAAACAGATAAACATATTTCTTGATGAACTTAGATGCTCTAATACCAGTTTGTTATGACGGATCGATCAAGAAACAATGGTAATTATGAGTAAAGATAAACAAGTAACAAAAGAACAAACACAGAAACGAGAAGAGCACATATTTAACGTGGTTTCCGGCAATATGCTGACTACTCCATGGACAAACGAGGATTATTTTATTATCATGAGAATGTTACAATTTACAACATATACATATGGTATTTATAGCCTTGGGAATTAACCTTAACCGACTAAACAATCAAACCAAATAGGGCCGGCCCTATGCAAAGGCCCGTGAGACCCGGGTCTTAAGCCCAACGGTGTCGGAGGGCCCAACGGTACATGTTTCGCTAAAAGAAAAAAAAAGTGTAGATTTAATCCGATCCAACCTAATATAATATGTTAATTTTCTTTTTTGATAAAGGCCCAATTTTTTTTACTCTAATTGATAAAGGCCCCAATAAAAAAATTTACTTGACCCAAAAAAAAAAGACATACAAACAAGTTTTATTAATTTTTTTCATTTACGGATGTTAAAAACGCGATAAGTGTTGAAAAAAATGTAGTACTTAGGATTTGACAGAGAATTATAAACTCCAAGGCACGTTAATAACGTTGTCTTTTAAGAGATGTTTCGTCCCACACGATTTGTCACTAAGGGATCAAATGAAAATCTCTTTCAGGATACAATGGGGATGTTTGATTCAAACAGTGACTTGTTTGAATCAAACCCGAGGACACTCAAAGTTTTTCTGATGATGTTGTCAAACTTATGAATTTTCGTCTGCATACTTATGCCTTTTATAGGTTGCAAGTACCCCATAAACGAATGGAGGTACTACTTGCACGAAAGGGTAGGGTTGTCACTGTTAACCGGATGAAAGCATGCAACCCTTACATGAAAGGGTAAGTACATATCAGTTTGAAAATGCATGTATCTGAAAATGCATATCCCTTCATGAACTGATGCATGCATTGGTTTAGGTTTCGGGGGAGTTGACCCCGAACCCCCACGAGTTGGCGCTGCCCCCTCGACCTCTGCAAAGGGACGCTGCCCCCTCGACCCACCGTGACCTGACAGGGCAGGTCGAACCCGTTTCATTGCGATAACATTAATTCGTACGGCAACTCGTATGCGAACGATAACCAAAATATTTATTAATGAAAAAATATCTAACAATAAGTATGTTTTAAAAAAACAATTTCAACTAAAAGGCCCAATTCAGGGACTTGGTCTTAAGACCAACAAAAGCGAGGGCCAGCCCTGAAACCAAATAATGACTGAAATACCCCGGAAGTAACACTATCCAAAAAAACGGAAAACTATGCAGACGTGTTCCCATGTATTACTGAGAACCAACTCAGCAAACCTTGCTAAGCATACCAACTTTGCTGACCTCCCAGCTGAACACCAGACTCAGCACATGCTTCATGCAATGCTAACCAAACCATAGTTCCATCATAGATTCAGCAGAGTATCACACTCAGCTGACCAAACTGAGTAGTATAATATAAGTCACCATTACATATGATTTGTATACTTACCAATTAATGACCCAAAGCTTTAATTTGTCAAATCCATCATCATTGTAACAAACAACAATAATAATTCTCTCAAACGTAATTGTAATTGTGTTATTTCATTGATTCAAAGTACATTAGAGAGTAAACAATTGATATGCCTGAACCGTAATACCATCCACAAATCTCTATTCGGACCCGCCCGGCACCAGAATAGCGGATAAAACCATCGTCCACCATTATCCGTGAGTCCATCGACCCATAAGGCCCATAAGGCAATTAGGTCCGCAGGAGACCCGAGCCCACAACACTTAAAGGAAAGTGCTATCGGCGATCTTGGCATGACGAGGAAATAAAAGGAATATGGAACAAAAGGTCATTAGGGCCGCCATTCACCAGACCCGACACATTCTCGCTAACTAGTCAGAGACCTGGTTGTATTATTAGTCCTTTATTGTAATTATACAAAACTAAAGTCAGTTTCTCCCCTATAAATAGGGTTCATTGTAATGCATTAAAGGAAGAGGCATTAATAGAAAAACAAGGCAAAACTCTGCCTGATTTACTACTCCATCTACTTTCTATTTTACACCACCACTTGCTCCATCACCAATTCCATATCACCACCAAGCACCACCACATTCACGTCACTTTCATTGCTGGATATCCACCCTCAAACCACCAGTGAAACACCGTGATAATTTCGACATTAACAGTTGGCTGCGTTACCGGGAAATCATCAAGATCTCAGCTCCTCGCTAGTGTACCAAATCTTCGCTGCTCAGCACTTTTACGGCGGCCCCCGGAAGACCTTCAACGTCTTCCCTAGGCTCATTCACGGGTTTCTCATTATAAGCTCTCAGCTCTCATTTCAGCTCAGTGGAAATCTTCATCTCAGTTCCGCTGTCAATCCAGAACACAAGGTAAACTCCTTGAATCCTGCTCAAGAATAACGAGTTTGCTTTTGAATCATCACACTCTCATTGTTTCCGTTCAAGAAACTCGCCAGAGTCTTCTCTCCACTTTTCCTGGCCGGAAAGTTTATTTTGAAGATAGTATTTACGCTTTGAGCTGTTCATTTATTGGAAGAAGAAAGGATATGTGATTTGTTGAGTTTGCACCCGAGAAATCACCTCTCTCAACACTTGCACGTTAAGAACGAAGCTTTTGTGGTTTTTTCAATTTTGAGCATAAGGAACAAGTTAACTTCAATATTTTCTGGGGCTGTACTCGAATTGTTAGCATATTCTAGGTGTGTTGGTAGCATATTCTAGAAATTTAGCTGAGTTTTGGGTTACAATACATCGGAATCATTAAAAATTAGTATATTCTTGGACTTCCCGGTTGATTTGTCCCAGTCGTCCTTGAATTTCCGATATTCCATATGCCGGACCACCTCTCTGCTCGCTGGAAAGATCACGTCTGACAAAATTCTGAGCCAGTCGCCAGAAAATTAGATAATATAAGGTTAGTAAGTTTCATAATACAGTTGGTTTCTTGCCATAGTACTTCTTGGATTCTAGCGCAGACAGTGAATCGGGTTGACACATGGCAGGGAGCAAGGACTCACAGCTAGTACCCACACACACCAGGAAAAATAACTAATCAGGATCCACCACATGGAGGGAATGTGGCGGATAAGTTTGAAAATCCCACTGCGAACGGAGATCCGTCTCAACAAGAAGAGAGACTGAGGCCTAATAATGCTAGGCGCATCATAAATTAGAAGGCTAAATCTAGAGAGGTTGCTGTGACCTCGGAGCTTGCTCGAACTGGACATGCCCGTGAGAAGGCCCCCATCGATACCTCGAGGTCACAACAGAGTCGCGGGGTAGTTCCAGAAAAGATACATAATGTTAATGACCCTGAAGCGTAGCTTCCTCGAATTATGCCGACTACATTGAAAATTTGTTCATGGCCAATGAAATCCACATATCCAATGGTTAGCCTCCCAAACCAATCCTGCCACCACCTAAGTCAGGTATCGGCTCACACACTGGGGCATCGCAGAAAGATCAGCAAGGGAAAACTCAACACATTGAAATTAAGGAAATCATGCGTTCAATTGGTGCTAAGCACCGCAAGCAGGCCCCCGAAATGAGTATTGAGAGAATGTTTGTCCTCAAGCATTTGGGCCATGCTGAAAAAAGAACAGTTCACCAGAGGCTAGGTCCCCTCACATCCGAAATGAATGTTGCACCGCGCCGTGAAAGTCGGGACAACCGCGACGCCCGTGAAATCATAAAAGGCAGGCAAGAAAAATAGGTGGTTGAATCAGTGTACTATGCCAACTCGGAGTGTTAGGAACATTTTATTATGTTTTGATGATAGCCATACTAGCTGTTACAGCAAGCCTGAAATAAGTTAAAATTCCCAGTATAAGTCTTTACTTAGAGTCTGACATGTTGTATAAGTTGAGTCAGACAAGTATTGTACTAGTTGGTTGGACGGCTGAGTAAAAACAGATTTTCGGCAGAGTGAACCCAGCCAAGTACCAGCAGAGAAGCATGAAGACATTATGGTCTGACTTATAACCAAGGAAGTCTGTGATGACCTTGGATAAGTCTAAGTTACATTCCAAGTGATGAAACTGATGTTTAAATATGGTGTACACTGATCTCACACAAATCAAGGATCAGTGAAGTACAAAGATTCTCCAGAACCTAAAAAAATGAAGAAAATAGTGAATCGGCAAAGTGAACTGACTATCGGCTGAGTGAAGACAAAGCAGTGAAGGAAGATCTAAACGGCAAATTCAGACAGTCACTTAACTGATCAGAGAACGGCCAAGTAAACCTTACTTGATCAGATTTTGAAGTATGAAGAAGATACAGAGGATCAAGCATTAAATGCGCAATCAATTGAGGATCAATCACGGATAGATTTTCTGATAAACGTTTGAAGAAAAATCTGATCACTGACATCAAGGAGAATATAATTAACAGGGAATCAAGAATAAAATCAAGGATTATTCCCTCATTAAAATAGCCAACGGACAGAAATTCAAATCAAGGATTATCAAGGCTATAAATAGAAGTCATTGACTACACAAGCTTCACAATAGTGAATTCCTCCAATCATCACATGAGAAGAGTGGATTAAGGGATTACACCACCCTGAACCACTATAAACCTTTGTGTCTATTTACTTTCAGCAATTTACTTTTCAGCACTTCACTTAACTTCATAATATATATATATGTGGTTGCATAATCTACTTTGAAACAACGTTTTAAGAAGGGACTTATCCGCTGCCCAAAAGCTTTTAAATATAAGAAAAGTTTTTGAAACTCCACTATAGTCATTCACCCCCCCTCTGACTATAGCTTTACCCTTCTCTGGGACCAAGCACCCTGTTAGTTCAAAGTAGAGGAAGGAACAAGCACCCTGTTAGTTCAAATTTATGTTGATGACATTATCTTTGGATCAGAATATGAGAAGCTATGTGAGAAATTTGCAAACTTAATGAAAAGAAAATTTCAGATGAGCATGATGGGAGAGTTAAATTACTTTCTTGGCCTACAAGTGAAGCAAATGAAAGATGGCATTTTCATTAATCAAGCCAAGTACACAAAAGAGTTAATACACAAGTATGGTATGGACACAAGTGGCACAGCAGATACACCCATGTGTGCAAGAGTCGTTCTTGGAAAAGATGAAGCATGAAAAGATGTTGATCAGAAAATTTATAGAGGAATCATTGGATCCCTACTATATCTAACTGCAAGCAGACATGACATAGCATTTGCAGTAGGAGTATGTGCAAGATTTCAAGCTCAACCAAAAGAATCACACCTTCTAGCAGCCAAAAGAATAATCAAATACTTGAAGAACACCATCAATGTTGGAATTCGGTATCCAAAAGATGGAGGATTCAAATTGATATCATATTCAGACTCTGACTATGCTAGATGAAAGATAGATAGAAAAAGCACATCTGGAACATGTCAAATGCTAGGCAGCAGACTAGTATCATGGTTTAGTAAGAAGCAAAACTCCATATCTACATCAACAGCTAAAGCAGAATATATAGCAGCAGGTAGTTGCTGTGCACAAGTACTTTGGATCAGACAACAGCTAAGGGATTATGGAATGAATGAGAAGACAATTCCAATTATGTGTGACAACACAAGTGCAATCTCTATTACAGAAAATCCAGTGTTGCATTCAAGAACAAAGCATATTGATGTGAGACATCTCTTTATCAGAGATCATGTTGACAAAATAGATGTTATTCTAAGATACATATCAACTGAAGATCAATTGGCTGACATCTTCACAAAACCACTTAGTCATGAAATATTCAGCATGTTGAGAACTGAGTTGGGAATGATAGAAATTGACTAAGTACAAAGAAGCAGCTAACTGGAATAATCAGCTAAGTCACCAGTTGACTGAACCTTTGCCGTTATGAGTAAGCTCATTTGGCAGGTAAGGCATTGGTACTCAGCGAAGTCAACCTCACTGTCTAGTTTGCCTTTACCCCATATAAACTGTTGGGAAGTTCATCCTGCAGTTCCTTGTGATCTACTAGTTGGATTTCTGACCCTTTGATGTGCCAATCTGCCCCCTTAAACCTCTTTGCACATTTGCTTCCTCACAAATCAGGTCTTTGCTTTGCAAACTTGATTGAAAATCTGCATTTTGTGTAATACCTTGTAATAGGATCTGTATCTCAGTTTAATTTTTTTTTGCCACAGTTTGGACCTGCTGATCATTTGTGATCAGTTCCAATACCGACCTTGACAGTCAGATCAGAGGTGCAACTCAAATCGACCTCAATTCGATCTTTGAACCGATTGATCACCACCGTCCTCGCTTTTGTGCTCACTGAAACCTTTGTAAATCATGTTGTATTTAAGTGATGATAAACTTCAAAGTTATTTGTGTTTATCATCACTGAAGTACATCTGATACTTTTCAGTATGAGCAGTGCCCTTGACTGATCTAAGAATTAATTTTCATTAGCTTTTTGTATCATGTTGAACTCAGTTAGATCAGTCTCAACTGTAATTTATTTTCCATCACTATTTCAGGTTGTAAATCCTTCAAACCTGTTTCATAACTCAGTTTGATAATTTATATTTGAAATTTTATTTAACAACTTGTATTATCCTTATATCTGAGCCTGTTTGAGTTGTGATTTAGAAATAACATTGCAAGACTATTTAAATTAACTCAACCTATTTACATTCGAATTTGTGTGCAAGTTTTTCTTTATAACTATTGATCACTTAGGTGTTATACACAATCGAATATTATTTAATTTTAAGCTTCCAAAATTAAATATCAGTAATTGTGTGAATCTAATTGCTCCAACTTGTTTGCCATATTGATTCGAAAAAGTGGTATAAAATTACCAACACTCTATTCAACCCCCCTTCTAGAGTGTTTTACTGCGCATTGTTGATCCAACAATTGGTATCGGAGCTTGGTCACCTAGTGATCATAACACGATATCTCTTGGTGTGATTTATAGTGCCTTTTTATTTCTTGTATTTACCTTGGTCTTGTGCTTGCTTTGTTTTGCAGTCTTTTGTCACCAAGTAAATCATCTCCACCGTGTGTTTATACGTTGATCATTACACACCCACATCATATCTAAAAAAAATTAAAAATTGCATTGTAATTCATTCATATTTTTGCATTACATACTTGTTGCATATCACTGTACTGCATTGTAATGGCTTCCCTAAATAACTCTATGAACCCGAGGGAGGGCTTATCTTTGGTAAGACCTCCGTACTTTGACGGTTCTGGATTTATTCAGTGGAAACGCTCGATGATGACTCATGTGCAACAAACGGACTATCAACTGTGGATTATCATAAACAAAGGTCCGTTTGTTCCCACAAAAGACATCACCGAAGCCGGAATCACCATAAAGGTTAATAAGACTGAGGACAAATTTAACGAAGAGGACTGTAGAAAATTGTCCTTAAATGCTAAAGTCGTCGCCATTCTTATCAACTCCTTAAGTCCCTCCGAGAACCGAGTTGTTGCCGCATGCGAGACTGCCAAAGAAATTTGGGAGGCTCTTATCAAAAGGCATGAGGGCACCAGTAAGGTTAAGAAGTCAAAAATAAGTCAACTTAATCATGCATATGAGTCTTTTCAAGCAAAACCGAATGAATCTATTATTGACATGGATAATAGATTCACGGACATAGTCAATGCACTTAGCGCCCTTGGTAAAGACATCTCTATGAAAGACCAAAACTATAAGATACTTCGCTACCTCCCTCCTATATAGGAACCTAAGGCTATGGTCATAGAGGAAGTGAAGGATCTCTCAGTCCTCACTAAAGATGAACTTATCGGTACGCTCTTAGTATACGAACAACATCTGAATGAACACAAGCAAAAGTATCGCGAGATGTCTGTTCCGGCACTGAAAGCTCGCGAAGAACCTGAATCTAAAAATGAGCAAGCGGATGATGAAAGTGAAGATGACGAGGAAACCGCTATGATGGTTCGTAAGTTCAGAAGATTCTTAAAAAATGAACGAAGAGGAAAATCATCCGGGCATGCTAACAAAAGTGGCTGGAAGCAAGATATGACTTGTTTCGAATGCAACCAGAAAGGTCACATTGCCAACGAGTGGCCTAATAAGAAAGGAGGAAAGCCCAAACCTACATCCAGTCAAAAGAGCAAGAATACTCAAAAAGGTAAAGGCAAGAAAAATGGCAAGGCAATGGCGGCTACTTGGGATGCAAGCAACGAATCAGACAAGGACAATAAGTCTGAAACTTCTGAAAAGGCAAACTTGTGCTTTATGGGTTTTTCACAACCCACGAACTCAAGTGACAGTGAGGTATCCGACACTTCCCTAACTAAGGAAGAACTGCATACACTTAATGAACAAATAACTAGGGAGAACCTCACACTTAAGGGTAAAAACGAAACACTAAATAAGTTTAAGGTACAACAAGACGACGATTTTGTCACCTTAACCAATGAACTAAGTAAGTTGAAGCTTAAGCACCAAACGAACGAGATTGAGAATGAATCTTTGAAGTGAAAGGTTGCGGCATTTAAGCAAGTCATCTCAAGACTTGAAGAGAAAATTACTCAGCTCAAAACGCAACCCTCAACTTCTCAGACTTCCAAGGGTACGGACATTTGTGTGGAAAGTTCATCCGACACACAAAACTCACCCACCTCAACCAAAGTCTTGGAGCCTAGGCCAATTGGCTTAGCACACACCACGACCGCACAACCCATCAAAAAGAAAAGAAGAAATAGAAAGAAAAATGCACACACCCCACCGAAGAACGTTCCATCAACATCCACACACACATCACAGCGTTCTTCCCCCCATACTCATGCATAAAACTATGATCGAAGAGGTTCAAGGAGCCCTGCTCAACAAAACCACTTCACTCATAACAACTATGCTTCACCTAGTTTTTACCCAACTACACACTACGATCCACACATACACCGGGCACACACCTATACACATAGACCTCCCTAGTTTGACCCAATTTTGGCCCAGATGCTATTCTAGCAAGATCAGGTCAATCGAATGCAATCGACCACATACCAACCCGACCCACGTCACTGCAAACAGCCCGAGTCCTCCCAGAAAAAGAAGGCTGCTAGCAAACCAAGGGTTAAGAAGGTATGGGTTCGAAAGGACTCGATCAATCCTGATTCTAACCCCCAAGGACCCAAGAATTAAGGGTACCTATACAAAATCTTTGTATTGCAGGCATGTCATAAAGCAAAACTATATAGAAGGAATACAAAGTGGTGCTTAGACAGTGGATGCTCTCGACATATGACTGGAAACTTTGCAATCATCCGAGATTACAAAGCTATATCAAATGGAGGGTCGGTCACGTTCGGAGACAACTTAAAAGGCAAGATCCTTGGCAAAGGATCAGTTGGTAACCCAAATTGTTTATTATTCATAATGTCTTATTAGTCAAGCATTTGGAGTATAATCTACTAAGCATATCACAGTTAAGTGACTCATGCCTTAAAATTGTGTTTGATGATGATAGTTGCACGATATTTGATAAATTAGGGAACGTTGTCCTAACTGGTCTTCGTGAGCATAATCTCTACACGATCGAACTGGAAAACCTCACTAATTGCCCAATAACATGCCTCGTATCTAAACATGATGACACAAATCTATGGAACAATCGCTTAGGTCATGTTGGTATTACCACTATTGAGAAGCTGTGCAAACAGAATCTCATACGAGGTATACCAACATTAGATATGGATGAATTTGACACTTGTGAGCCATGTATACATGGTAAGCAAGCTAGAACTTCATTCAGATCCAAACATGAAGTGTCTTCCACTCGTATCCTAGAATTGTTGCACATTGACTTGTTTGGTCCTAGTAGAGTAGTAAGTCTCAGTGGAAAGTCTTATGTGCTTGTCACCGTTGATGACTATTCCAGATATACGCGGACTCTATTTTTGACTCACAAGAGTGATAGTGCTCAGGCATTTTCCACTCTCGTGAAGCAACTACAGAATACTTTTGATATATCTGTTGTAGCTGTCCGGAGTGACATAGGTGGTGAATTCATGGACACTAGTCTCATAGAGTTCTGTGAGTACCTTAATATCCATCATGAATTCTCTGCTCCTTGAAGTCCTCAACAAAATGGCATCGTTGAGCGTAAGAACCGAACACTGCAAGAATCTGCTCGAACGATGCTAAATGAGTTCAAGGTGCCTCAATTTCTGTGGGCTGAGGCTGTTGCTTGTGCATGCTATGTTGTTAATCGAGTGTCTATTAGACACAGATTGCACAAGACACCCTACGAAGTCCTAAGAAATCGGCCTCCGAAAGTTTACTAATTTCATGTTTTCGGATGCAAGTGTTTCGTGTTGAATGATAGGGGAAATTTGGATAAGTTTGCATCTAAGTCCATCGAATGTATATTCGTTGGTTATTCTGAGACCTCATGGGTTTATAGCTGCTACGATCCGGTTTCTCGACGCATTCTTGAGTCCATACACATTTCATGAGTCTGTTTCCTTGACTAACATGTGCTCTAGTGTGAAGATAAGCAATTAAATGTAGAGCAGATGGACTTGAAGGATGAGTTTGAGCTATTTCCATCTGCACAAAACAAACATCCCCTGGAACGGAAGTAGCACAAAAAGTAGTTGTTGAGTCAACATCACCTGTTGTGGATGACATCTTAGCAAATGATGCTCACAACGAAGAAAACTTACAAGAGGAAAATGATGATGCTCCATAACATAGATGGGAAATGTATCACACTCCAGACTTAATCATTGGTGATCCCACTGCTGGTGTAAGCACCTGAAGGTCCACTTTCTATCCCTCATCTTTGCATGCATTTGTCTCTAACATTGAACCTAAGAAAGATGATGAAGCCCTCTTAGATAATGAGTGGGTTATAGCTATGCAAGAAGAGCTTCATCAATTTGAAAGGCAAGATGTTTGGGAACTTGTTCCCCTACCTAAGGGTAAAACCTCGGTAGGCACACGATGGGTCTTTAGGAACAAGTAAGTTGAAAACGGTAAAGTCGTTCGGAATAAAACTCGGCTGGTGGCCCAGGGTTATACCCAATAGGAAGGCATCGACTACGATGAGACCTTCGCCCCAGTTGCTCGGTTGGAAGCCACTCGACTTTTAATAGCGTTTGCATCTGCCTTAGGAATAAAGCTCCATCAAATGGACGTCAAAAGTGCCTTCTTAAACGGACTTATCGATAAAGAAGTGTATGTTCAACAGCCCCCGGGCTTTGAGGATACACTCCATTCCGATTATGTTTTCCGCCTCAAGAAAGCACTTTACGCACTCAAACAAGCGCCTCGAGCATGGTAAGATAGGCTGTCCTCAGTGCTTTTATCCAATGGCTTCGTTAGGGTTAGGGTGGATAACACCTTATTCATAAAGAAGTCCGGCTCTGACATCCTGGTTGCCCAGGTCTATGTCGATGACATTATCTTCGGTTCTACCGACCCTGCTCTATGCACTGAGTTTGGGACCTTGATGTCTTCTCAGTTTGAGATGTCAGCCATGGGAGAGTTAAGTTTCTTCCTTGGCTTACAGATCAAGCAAACACAGTCCGGCACACACATAAGTCAAACTAAGTATATCAGAGATATGTTCACCAAGTTTAAGTTTGACACGTTGAAACCTGCTACGACTCCTATGAGCTCGTCAGTGAAACTTACACTTGATGAAGATGGTGAGCCGTTTGACTCTCACTTATATCGATCTATGATCGGTTCTCTGTTATATCTGACCGCATCGAGACCCGACAAACAGTTTTCCGTAGGACTATGTGCACATTTCTATCTAACCCTAAGATATGGCATTACAAAGCTGTAAAGCAAGTTTTCCGATATCTCAGGAACACACCCACATTGAGTCTCTGGTACTCTCGAGACTCATCACTTACACTAATTGCTTACAGCGATGCCGACTATGGTGGCTGTCGTATTGAACGGAAGAGCACCAGTGGTACTTGTCAATTACTTAGGGATCGTCTCATATCTTGGTTCTCTAAGAAGCAACCTAGTT
Source organism: Gentiana macrophylla (assembly GCA_026214975.1). Classification (NCBI taxonomy): domain Eukaryota; kingdom Viridiplantae; phylum Streptophyta; class Magnoliopsida; order Gentianales; family Gentianaceae; genus Gentiana; species Gentiana macrophylla. The sequence goes on from CM047817.1 coordinate 87,461,502, forward strand.
TTTCCCTTAGCACTACTGAAGCTGAGTACGTGGCCTTGAGCAATTGTTGTGCTCAACTCCTCTGGATCAAACAACAGCTAGCAGACTTCGGCATGTCTATAGATTGTGTTCCAGTTTATTGCGACAGTACCAGTGCAATAGACCTTGCACACAATCCTGTATTGCACTCCCAAGCCAAACACATAGATATTCGTTATCATTTTATACGTGATCACGTGCAAAATGGAACGATATCTATTGAGTTTGTGCCAATTACGCATCAGGTAGCTGACATTTTCACGAAGCCCTTACCCTAGGCCTCGTTCGAAAAGTTGCGTAGTGACCTACATATGGTACCATTATGACTCCTTTTGCTTAGTTTTCAAACTAAGAGGGCGAAGTACGTATGTAGGGGGAGCTGTAATCAAGAGTGAGCATACAATGTATTTTGAAAAGTAATCAAAAGGTGGAGATTGTTGAGTTATGAGCCCAGTTGCACGTAAGTTTGATTAATTTCCTAAAATACCCTCAATATGTTATTATATTGTGTGACTGACTGCCATGAAGTTAGAACTTACATCATATGGAAACTCTTGTGGTTAACTTAATTTTTGTAGGATCTATTAAAGTATGTGATGAATCATTTAATTGTTAATTTACCTTATAAAAATTAATATTATTAATCTTATAAGTAAATTAATAATTACAATGGTTATATTATATGATTTAATGCATATACATAAGAAGGGCCGGCCTTCTTCCTTTTTTTCTTCTTGCCCTAATTTATTATCCGGCCCTGATCTGTCTGGCCCAATTTATTTATTTATTTTGGCCCAATCTCCTCACTTCATATCTTATACAAAATTCCCTAAAATTCCCTAACCCTAATACTACTCTCAGCCGTTCCTTTTCTATTCTCTTCATCTTCCAGAAAACTCTGGCAGTCAATGAACACGTTTTTCATATCTGCCCCTTCAATGGCCGTTCTAGAAAATCCGCTATACGTTACTCGTTTTTCTATCATTCTCCTTCAAATCTATCTTGTCAATTCACTGTCGATTCGAACAACCATGTGTAGAAAACCATTTTACGAAGGTTCGTTTCCAGAAAATCGGCTATTTCGAGCAACCACGTGATGAATCCCTGTCTTGGAATGCTTGAAATTAAGAGTTGGCACCTTTACTGCAGAATCGTGAGGATTCGAAGCAGGCTTCGAGTTGTTTAAAGGTCGTATCTTTTCCTTCTTTATGTTCACATCTTCTATTATTACTCTGATTTGAGCCAATTCTCTGCCCTGATTTTGTGCTTTTGTGTCGATTGTAGGTCTGAGTATGAAAGGTCTTATTTCTCATTGGATTTGATGACTGTTACGAGTCATAAACGTCCGATTCGCTGAATTGGCAGTCAATCTCAAATCAAGGTCGTATCTTTTCACTTAATAGTTAATATCATCTCTGTTATTTTCTGATTTGATCATGATACTGCCTTGACCTTTCCTTTTGTGTTGATCTTGCAGCATATGAATTCAAGAAACACGTGTTAAACGTGTAAGCTGCTTTCATAGCAGTTAAAGGATGAACCTGTCCCTTTTCCAGTACAAGATTCAGAGGTGGATTGATGTGTTGCCATTTTGAACAAGAACTGGTAGTTCTCTCCCCTCTGTTTCAGCCCCGGTTTGGTGAATCTCAACCTAAACTGCTCAGGTAAATTGGCTTGAACCTACACTGTGGGCTAGTACATTTGACCTAGGGTTCTTTAACCCAATGATGGTCTGGTTTGAGTCATATGCTGAGGGCCTTGGTCCAGTGATGCCCAAAACATGTCACCCCCCATGTAGTCTAGATTAAACCGAGTCTACTTGGTCTAAGGTTGTCAAAATGTTTAAACCAAACCATTTTTCAAAAGCTATTTTAACCCTATATATAGACCTCACACCCCTTAGGTTTTCCACATCAGTTTTACAACTTAAGCAAACACCTCACTTTCTCCTTCTCAAAAATTTTCTAAGTCATTTTTGCAAGAAGAAGTCTGTGGTCTGGATTCCTTATCACTTGCCAGAAGTGATAGTGAATCAGTTGGAATCTTGCTGAGTGTGTATAGCTTGAGGACTGGCAAAGCTATACACAGGACACAGGATCAACTCCTCTATTTGTCTGCATTGTGTCTTTTTAAAGAGGTAAATCAATTCAGAAAACTCTTTTAAACATTGCTTTTGTTTAAACTGGTCTGTGGTCTGCTAGTTTGATTTGAAGTACCTCTATGATAAGATCATTGATGTTGAATGACCTAAGTCTGAAGATTGCCTAAGTGAGGATCTGGAAAATTCAGGCATTGGCTTCAAGTTATCTCTGATCTTGTGTCCTTCATGAATTCATATCAAGTCTTGCAGTATCAGTGTTTTTTTTGTGTCTCAATTAGCCATACTTGAGTAGTATCTGTAATTGAGTCTGTCAAACACTGAACCTGAATAAGTTAGTTTCTGAGATCAGGAATTGATACTTGAGAGCTTGAACTACCAAAAAGGCCCTGAGAAGATTTTGGCCTGTAGGTCATATTTCAATATCAATCTGAACTTGTGTAATCCTGTTTTTCAGATTGAGTGTTTGTCCATTGTTGTAGAGTCTGTACAAGTCTTACCTTAGTACACATCTTGCCGTACATCAGAATATCTGGATCTGTACTTATTGTGTAAGTGCACACAGCCTTGAGAATAAGGCATTACAGACTGATACTCTGATTCTTTACAAGTCTGAATCTGTGCATCACTTGGCACTGTCTAGTTTGCCTTTACCCCATATAAACTGTTGGGAATTCCTTGTGATCTACTAGTTGGATTTCTGCCCCTTTGTTGTGCCAATCTGTTGTCCTTGCTAAACTCGCCGCACATCTCGCTACTCACTAAACTGAAATCCGTCTTTGTTTGAAAACTTGACTGAAAATCTGCATTTTGTGTAATACCTTGTAATAGGATCTGTATCTCAGTTTATCTTTTTTTTTTGCCACTGTTTGGACCTGCTGATCATTTGTGATCAGTTCCAATACTGACCTTGACAGTCCGATCAGAGAAGCAACTCAAATCTGACCCTCAGTTCAGTGTTGAAACTGATGATCAGTCTAGTCTGGTCCCTACTTGTTGTTCTCACTGAAACCTTTGTAAATCAGGTTGTATTTAAGTGTTGATAAATTTCAAAGTTATTTGTTTTTATCATCACTAAAGTACATCTGATACTTTTCAGTATGAGCAGTGCCCTTCACTGATCTAAGAATTAATTTTCATCAACTTTTTGTATCCTGTTGAACTCAGTTAGATCTGTCTCAACTGTAATTTATTTTGCATCACTATTTCAGGTTGTAAATCCTTCAAACCTGTTTAATAACTCAGTTTGATAATTTATATTTGAGATTTTATTTAACAACTTGTATTATCCTTATATCTGAGCCTGTCTGAGTTGTGATTTAGAAGTAACATTGCTAGACTATTTGAAATAACTCAAACTGTTTACATTCGAATTTGTGTGCAACTTTTTCTTTATAACTATTGATCACTTAGGTGTTATACAGAATCGAATAATATTTAATTTAAGCTTCCAAAATTAAATATCAGTAATTGTGTGAATCTAATTGCTCCAACTTGTTTTCCATATTGATTCGAAAAAGTGGTATAAAATTACCAACACTCTATTCAACCCCCCTTCTAGAGTGTTTTACTGTGCATTGTCAATCCAACATTGTTGTGCACAGACAAGCCGACCTGATCAAATAGATGAACATCAATTTATCTCAAAATTTCTCAAGTCTACGAAAACACATATCTCTGGAAAATGAAGCAATGGCCTCAGTACTTGGCATAAGGTTTGGCAGTGTAATCAAAAGGTTAAATGACCATGATGCCAGGTTTACATCTATTGACTCCAAAGTGGAAACCTTGATTGGTACAGCTGAAGCTACAAACAATATCTTGCTACAGCAGAGTGTTGATGCTGCCAAAAAGGGGAAAGAGGAGATAAGCCTGAAGGATCAACAGTTAGACCCCTACATTTTACTGAGGAGCAGCTCAGAGCAAGGGATAGGGAACTGAGAATTCCAAATGAAGCTGAACATGTTAGTAATATCATCCGCAGCGGAAGCGATTTGAGGATCTAGATCTATAAATTACACGTAATAAAATAACTAGATCTACATCTACAAGGGGGTTGTAGATCATACCTCTTGGATCTCAAAATCCAAGTAGAAGAACCGCAATATGAAGAATGAAAGATGGTGTGAAGAGAACCACGATCTTCCGCACGTGCGATCCAAGCAACTCCCGGTGGAAGGAAATTCTCGTCTCAAATCCTCCCGATATGCTACCTGGAAAAATCTTTAAGATTTTCCCTTGCTCCCCTTGGCCGAAAATTTTCTTCTCCTCTCTAAGAGGTAGAAGTCGAAAATTGAGTGTGTGTTAGGCTTGGGAGAACTCTCTTTATATAGGAGAGTAATCATTGTCCTCCAAGGATTTAATAATTAATACAAAATCAATTATAATAATCCTATTAAATAAAAGATAATCCTAGAAATATTCTAGAACAAATCTAGAATTATCTTTATCTTTATTTCTTATCATAAATATTTATCCAATAAATATTTTGTGCACGTGTCTTATTAATCCACAAGAAAACAAATTTCTTGCTCACTAAGACAATGCTCATGGCCGAAAATTATCTTCTTGACCTAGTCAATATTATTTTCGACTATACACACCAAATTGGGCCAAGATTATGAAAAATGTATTTTTCACATATTTAATTATTTAGCCCAACTAATTTAATAGTCCACTAAACAATTAATTCACATATCGTTTTAATTAAATTCTAATAAGAACTAAATTAATATTATTAGGATTTGACGTCCGAGAATAGCTATGCTATATTGGAGAACGCACGTCGGGGACCATAGACTAATAATCGCGCCTCCGATAAATCAAATAAATAATTATCTTACGAATGTAATAATTATGTTCGATAAATCAATCACAGAATATGCCACTATAATCCCGTGATCGCACTCCTCCGATTATGAGATTATATTTATCTCTCTCACGAGAATGATAATAAGCGCCCATTGATATAATCATTACATATGGATTAATCCTCCATGATCGCTCATTCTAAATCGGGAAGTTACCGTTAACCCTTTTCGTAACCTCTTATCCTTATTTACCATTAACCCCTAGTGATCAATTAATTCATACAACTCACCGGTAGCTAATCGAAGTAATATGAACTCCATGGATCGATCGCTTTCTAGGATTAACAAATAAGGAATCGTCGCCTACTTCCATAAATGGAAGGAATGGATTCCGTATCTGTGATAACACGTACTACTCACTCAATCCAAAGACAATGCCAAGATGGGGTAATTCGGATCACAGACTCGGTGTAATCCTTAACCGTCAAGTCAAACCTCATACTGATTCAAGCAGTTGACTGTGATCACCTCAGGATTAAGATATATCCATAAATATGATCATCGATTGATTCGATAAGACTTTTCGATTACGGAATTATATCGTGAACTCTAATCAAATCGGTCCAGCCGTCCAGCCCTATATGATCGATATATCTATCATATATAAATGCCCCACTAGGTTCTCTTAACCGAAAGTCCGGATAAGACAATCACACCTATTGTGTTCTGGGCGCATTAATACCACGTTAAAGGAGAGACCCGATACTCTCGATTAACTTCACTACGGGCTAATTGTATTTTAAGTACATCTTCACTAACTCAATCCTCCCGTGTATATCCCATACACTGAGTTAAGTGATTACATAAACGATATACTTTAGGATTTTCTGTAGTGTAAATACTATTGTCACATCGGTGAATATGAGAATAATAAAAATGAATAATAATATCATTTCATTTATTAAATAAAACAATTACAAAATTGTCTTTCAGGCATTACACCTAACAATCTCCCACTTGTACGAAAGCATGTGATTAATTGCACACCCTATTATTTAAAATACAACAAACTACATCTCCCACTTGCTCTAAAGCAATGGAGACCTATCCGGTATTCTAGTACCCATTAAGCATATCATAACCATTTTAGATGACAAAGTACACTCCGAGTGTGCCGTCGTATGATAGGTCAGTGACTCGGGGAGTACCTACATCTAAATATCATGTGTCTTAATGATTAGTCAGGTTGTCGGCTCGAGACGATCCGTAGAATCAAAACGTTACCGGTCCATCTAATCATGTGGTACCTTCGCAATATGCTTTTGACCTCTAGTGATTTCGAAAATCCTTATAAGCTACCCCTTCATCGTGTGCACAATGATGTGGTATCGGCTTCCATATCTAGAATCACTCCCAGATATGAAAAGGAAATCCTTAAGCTATATCGCCTCTCTAGCTACTACAAAAGCCGCTAATCACCCAACTAGTTAAAGTCGAGTTGGCGTTGCTGGATTCCTCCAGGCAATAGCTTCAACACAAGAGTAAACACTGAGCCCGAGATCGACTTAACGATCATCCTCAATCTGACTTAAAGTCAAAATCAGTGTATCACACATATCCAAGTTCACACATGAATATGTCCGCATATTATTCCTCGTTCTCTTCAAGATACTAAAGAACATACTAAACTTGCTTTGTTAACCGCCGAATCTAAGATTTGATCAAAGTTGACATTCAATAACCTGACCATCTCTTACTAAAAAGAGAATCTATCCCATTTCTCTTGATCCGAAGATTTAGAGAGTCATTCCTGAGGCATAGGGTAGAACTTCCTCGTTGAATGTTGCATACACAGATGCATCATCTTAACCAATAAGATGGATGAGAAACCAGTGACTGATTCTAATGAATTCGACCGAGTCAAACTCTTTAGGATGTTGTCCAAATCTCTGTTGCAGAGAATTGTGGCATTGTCAGATTCTGACTTCAGATAACACACCCATGTTGATTCCAACTGGTGTAGTGTTATCCTTCACAAACACTAATATATATATTCACTACTGTACTAAAATTGATATCCAGACTACAAAAGACTTATCAATATTCTGGTCAAATCCATATATTGTATAAATATATGACTTCCAATGACCGAGAGGTTTGCTTTTTATCCACAAAGGACATAAGCCTTGACAGTCATCCTGTCATAAGTTCATAAGGCAATACCCTTTTGTTCCGAATGAATCCAGACTCCGTTTGTTCGGCAAGAAAAGTCTCAGGGAATCACCCCTATTTTCTGTTTTTGAACGAAATCATGCAATACTAAGTGGTAAGAGAGTCCAAGGTCTGATTAACTCTCTACTTCTTAGGAAATTACCCCTAGACCACTCAATCTTTGCTCTGAAAGATAAACTTTCCTATTCATTCTACTCTTTTCCGTGTAGATCCAATTACTCCCACTAGGCCTGAGACACTCAGGTGGTTCTACCAGAGTATGAACAGAACTAGAGTACCGAACTCCATTCACAGGGTTATGGCTATTAAACCAACCTCTATTATCAGAATCCTATACTGCTCATAAAAGAGCCATAGGTCATCAATCGATCCTCAGACTACAAAGTCCGCAGAACCCGTAATGGGTAATGGATAAACCATACTCCCAATACTTACTGGGTGGATCGAAATTCTGATCTAGTTTAGTAGTGTTTTAGTGTTATCACCAACAGCGATGTTGGATGTGGTCTGATTTTAGTCAGTTAGTAACTACCTTGAGCAAACGTACTTCAAGGTTCAAGGTTTTACTGTTCATGGACTCTATCAGAAAGGATGCAATAGTATAACTCTCCTTTCCCGATTTCAAGAATCCTATATCTAACCTTTATTCACAATAGGTTAAAAGATATATCACGAATGGTCATTGACCGAACGTATGCGTGAAATTCTCAGTCTTACCTTCAAGCACCGTGTGCTAAATGCTTATATTTATGGAAGTGGGGTGAACCGAATCCACACCTTATCCGTAAATTCCAAAGCATATTCTAGGTAGACTTCTCGGTCTTACATTTCAATGTAGACCATTATTTCACTTCTAATATCTTTATTGAGTTAAGCAGTGTATTGTAGCACATCTAAAACTATATAAGGCAATTTAACGGTTTCTCACTTAGTGAGAACATGTCACAATGAGGCAGTGAGCATCGCCTCTAGAGGACTATGAATGGCCTATTCCGAGTATAGAATACTCTATCTCTCATTGAAAACATAGAAACCTCAAAATATTTTGGATAAACTTTCCGGAGTGTTTGAATAGTTATCGACAAGAAGTCACTACTGGGAGCTCCTACTAGCTTGTATCTTTTATCGCACTCGAAGGTCGCCATGAACAAGCTATGTTACTTCTTTATAACCATTATCCTTTCCCAATTGAAAGGAAACTTAGTCATTGAACCTTTGAGACAATATAACCAAACTCGAGAAAAGGAATTACCCCGAGCCGCCTTGATCTTGTCTTTTAGGGACTATGCACTAACTATGGAATATGAAGAAGAGTTCATCTAAATATAGAAACCAATTGCTTTTAATAGTTCTTAAGATGTGTTTTATATACATATTTCAGCATTTGTAAGTGGTTTTTGACTTTATCAAACAAAAGTCCGAGTCATGGATTCGTACTACAAATGGTATATTCACTTTCTATACGACAAACAAATTATCGAATAGAAGGTAAATCCTTTCGTTCCAACGAATCTTAAACCGAAAATAAATTTTCCGCGATATCCAAGGATTGAATCCGAGATTCATTTCCTTATATCACTCCCACTATTCTAGCTAAAATTAACTGCCCGTTGTTTACTCCTTTAATCATTAAATGCACTGCCACCTTGTTCTTCCAATGAACTTAGCTCAAGAAAATCGCCAAGGATTCATAGGTTGGTGATCCAAAATCACTGTCCTTATCCTATGATTTTCAGTTAATTAATTTTCGGTTCAGCCTTAAAGTTTTCTCAGTTTAGATGACTAACACTTTTAGACATATTCTCCCATTCTTTCCGTGAATGGAAACAGTCTTGAACCAGCGGTTTGAGTAGACACTACTCTTGAACCGTGGGATGTCTATTTCGAGTGTTACTCGTCGGGACTTCTCGGATTTTTTAATATACCAGAAAAAAACAACAAATCACAACATTAAAGCTCCCACTAGTTTATCGGTTCCAAATACCGTCTAACGAGCAATGCTTTATTTTTTATGATTTTCCCATTTTTTTGATTAGAAAATCTTTCGTACATAGTTCCAATGTTTCCAGAAAAACAACAAATCATAGAACTCCCACTAGTTCATCGATTCCAAATATCGTCCAACTAGCGACATTTCATGACTTTCCGGTATTTCAATTAGAACGGTTACGTGTGTAGTCAGTTACACTTTTCAAATGTTCTAGAAAAACAACAAATCATAAAGCTCCCACTAGTTCATCGATTCCAATAATCGTCCAAATAGTAACACTTCATGATTTTCCGATTTTTCATTTAGAAAATTACTCGTGTAATCACTACACACTCAAAATTCACTAGAAGAATTTCAAAGTCCGAAATCACCTTTGATCAAACTAAGTTAGTCTTCCGTTTGACACGAATGACACAAGTGACATACCTATATGTCACTCTGGTTTTTAAAATGCTTAAGAGAAAATATCTCTTTCGAAAAATAATTGCATTATCGATTAACTAGTTCAACGTCCTACTTACTTTCCATTTTTTAACGAAGTCAATACTAGTCAATTATTAATTTTTAAGCAATTTAGTAAGGGATATAATGTTGTAAATAAAATGACATATATTAATTCAAGTTTAACACAACTATATAAGTTTATTTTAGGAATTGTAAACTAAAATTAAGTCTACTCTACCATTCCAAGGTTTTAACCTCGCATCTCAGTGCCGCCGTAGGGTAGGTCAAAGAGATGACGGTTAAATCGAGACAATCTCATCAATGAATAACTTGTGAGAATCCAACATCCCACGAGAATCAAACATCCCTTTATTCATTGAATACCTTCCTTTTTTAGCATAGATATTATCAAGAATACCCTTGATGAGTGTGACCTACTATATCGGATCTCTTAGGTACGCCCCGAGTGTGCCGTCGTAGGATAGGTCAGTGACCCGACGAGTACCCGGAAATCCTATCCTTTCGGAGACCAAACCATAAATGTTGATAGGGGTGAACACCATCCGTAGGGGGCGAAATCAAAGCGCTGCGAGGCGTCACCCTTCTCTCACTTACTTGTATCTATAGTAGAGGCCGTGGGGTTGGCTGTCGCCTCCCCCGCTCCCACTCAATATTTTGGAACTGGTGGTGGGTTAACTAACCACGTCTTTTTGATGTTAACATAAAAGCACACCAAATCAAGGATTCCGAATGGTGTCGGTAACGTAGGCAAGCCTACCCGTCCTATTCGTTGGAACATATGTGACAGTCGAACGAAGTCGGGTCAAGAGAGCCCCATGGAGATAAGAAGGAATCACCCCTCCGCTCGCCGGTGTAGCTTAGTCTTGCCGGACCCCCGTGCATGCATCACACTAGGAGGGTTAAGTCGGTCGAGCGAAGCTCAGTTGACCACCCAACCTATAGGCGAACCGTTTTTATCCAAGATTTATTGTTCTTTTATCATCATTCAATCTCGTAGACACTACGAATCGAAAACGTGATCTCGTTTGGGCTTTTAAGGCGGTTCACCGAGAACACACACCAAAAATGCTTAACGATTTCATAACCCAACCTCGGATCTTTAATTAGTTACTAAATTAATTAATTACCACGTATTAATTAAATTTCAACTAATTACGCGAGTTTGTATACATGCCTATTTTAATTACCAAAATTAAAATTCTACATGTATGCATGGAGTGGATTTATGATATGATGCATGTCATGGCAATTCCGATTTTATATCTATTTTATGATCAAACACATAAAAATAAATTATGGAAAATTTAAACACCGAGATGGATCGTTGGTACTTCGACTAACCTATTTTCTAAGGAAAAGTATAAAAAAAAACTAATTCCAAATCTTTCAGTCTCGATCTTCGAACTTGAATCATCCGGATCTTCAAAGCTTCAATCTTGACACGAACTCTTGATCGACGAAGGAGGAGGCCGTAATATACAAATATATTAAAAAATATATATGTATGTTATTAAACTGTTTTATTAAAAAAAACTTTCCTTTTTTTTTTAAAAAAATTCTAACAGGCCCTCGGCCAAATTAATAAAAAAAAAAAGCTTTTTTTTTTTTTTTTTTAATTCAGTAGACCATGCGGCCAAAAGTAAAAAAAATAAGGTTACAACATAAAAAAGAAGCTGCCGCACTCAAATTTTTTTTGCCGTGACCAAATTTTTTTTTGCCGGAAAAAAAATAAAACAATCGGCCTCCTCCCGTGTTTACCTTCTTGATGATTTTCAACACCATGATCTTCAACACATTATCTTCGTCGTCTCGAACCCGGAACAAAATTAAATTACAAGTCCTATGCTCAAGTGATACTAATCAAAAGAGCTACTAAATAGATCTACGGGTAAACAATACCAACCTCAATCCATCTCTTCAACCAAGACATTCACAACATAAAAAATATATATGTGCATCGGCCCCAAAAAAAAAATTGGGACACAAAAACTACATGTTTTCCACTCCTTAGATCTAAAATTTTATACGTATAAATATAGATCACCAGGCGACTGATACCACTGTTAGTAATATCGTCCGCAGCGGAAGCGATTTAAGGATCTAGATCTATAAATTACACGTAATAAAATAACTAGATCTACGTTTATAAGGGGGTTGTAGATCATACCTCTTGGATCTCAAAATCCAAGTAGAAGGACCGCAATATGAAGAATGAAAGATGGTGTGAAGAGCACCACGATCTTCCGCACGTGTGATCCAAGCAACTCCCGGTGGAAGGAAATTCTCGTCTCGAATCCTCCCGATATGCTACCCGGAAAAATCTCCAAGATTTTCCCTTGCTCCCCTTGGCCGAAAATTTTCTTCTCCTCTCTAAGAGATAGAAGTCGAAAATTGTGTGTGTGTTAGGCTTGGGAGAACTCTCTTTATATAGGAGAGTAATCCTTGTCTCCAAGGATTTAATAATTATCAATTATAATAATCCTATTAAATAAAAGATAATCCTAGAAATATTCTAGAACAAATCTAGAATAATCTTTATCTTTATTTCTTACCATAAATATTTATCCAATAAATATTTTGTGCACATGTCTTATTAATCCACAAGAAAACAAATTTCTTGCTCACTAAGACAATGCTCATGGCCGAAAATTATCTTCTTGACCTAGTCAATATTATTTTCGACAATACACACCAAATTGGGCCAAGATTATGAAAAATGTCTTTTTCACATATTTAATTATTTAGCCCAACTAATTTAATAGTCCACTAAACAATTAATTCACATATCGTTTTAATTAAATTCTAATAAGAACTAAATTAATATTATTAGGATTCGACGTCGAGAATAGCTATGCTATATTGGAGGCACGCTCGGGGACCATTGACTAATAATCACGGCCTCCGATAAATCAAATAAATAATTATCTTACGAATGTAATAATTATATTCGATAAATCAATCACAGAGAATATGCCACCATAATCCCGTGATCGCACTCCTCCGATTATGAGATTATATTTATCTCTCACGAGAATGATAATAAGCGTCCATTGATATAATCATTACATATGGATTAATCCTCCATAGATCGCTCATTCTAAATCGGGAAGTTACCGTTAACCCTTTTCGTAACCTCTTATCCTTATTTACCATTAACCCCTAGTGATCAATTAATTCATACAACTCACCGGTAGCTAATCGCTGTAATATGAACTCCATGGATCGATCGGTTTCTAGGATTAACAAATAAGTGGAATCGTCTGTCTACTTCCATAAATGGAAGGAATGGATTCCGTATATCGTGATAACACGTACTACTCACTCAATCCAAGACAATGCCAAGATGGGTAATTCGGATCACGCACTCGGTGTAATCCTTAACCGCCAAGTCAAACCTCATACCGATTCAAGCGGTTGATTGTGATCACCTCGAGATTAAGATATATCCATAAATATGATCATCGATTGATTCGATAAGACTTCTCAATTACGGAATTATATCGTGAACTCTAATCAAATCGGTCCAAATTTCTATATGATATATCTATCATATATAAATGCCCCACTAGGTTCTCTTAATCGAAAGTCCGATAAGACAATCACACCTATTGTGTTCAGGCGCATTAATAGCACGTTAAAGGAGAGACCCGATACTCTCGATTAACTTCACTACGGGCTAATTGTATTTTAAGTACATCTTTACTAACTCAATCCTCCCGTGTATATCCCATACACTGAGTTAAGTGATTACATAAACGATATACTTTAGGGTTTTCTGTAGTGTAAATACTATTGTCAAATCGGTGAATATGAGAATAATAAAATTGAATAATAATATCATTTCATTTATTAAATAAAACAATTACAAAATTGTCTTTCGGGCATTACAACTAACAGAAGAGCAGCTAAGAAAGGCAAGAGAGGAGATGGAAAAGATATCAAATGAACCTTGCATAGGTTTTCCTCACCCCATCCAAAGAAGAGATGATGATAGAGACAGATCAGGTAGACAACAAAGACCTGGATCAAATCAGCAAAGAGGATCAGAAAACCAACATAGAGTCAGCACTGGCAGAGGTAACACTAGTAGAAGAAGCAGCAGCAGTAGATATACTGGTGAGAAAAGAACTCACAGACCAGGGAAGAGTATGATGCTGAAGTACTAAACAATGTAAGAGAGTTCTTCAGGGTCCAAAACGGTATATATCCTAATCAAACGCAAGATGAAGCTTGGGCAGACTGGCTAAGATATCAGGATGAGAAGATGAGAATCGATATGGCCAAAATCTACAATGATGTTAAGAGACAACATGCATCTCTCAACCAGAATGCTAGATCCAACTCAATCAGCAGACCAAGTACAGCCATACCCCTCTCTGCACAAGGACCAGAAGATTTGCCCAGTGAACAACAAGAAGATTTCAATTACATGGAAAAATTCTTCGATACTATGGGAAAATGAACCGACAAGAACAATGGGGTATGTTCAAAAGTCTCAAGTTTGCTGACTCTCACATTGCTGAAGCTAGGGAAAGACTTGAAAATTACTTTGGAGAACCTCGAGCAAATGAGACTATGCTTGACTTTCGCAAACTCTTCAACAAGAAGATATTCTAGGGAGTCTCTGAGTACACTGCTATGGCATACTGGTGTGGAAGTTTCCATAAATTGATTGGAAAGATATGGAGGAGGTTCAGACCATAAAATTCAAGAGGTACAAAGCAGAATTGAGCAAAATATAATTATTGTACTTTGAATATATTTTGAACCTATATTTCCTATTGCCCTTAAATGGATGAATAAAACTGTTGAGATATATTCCATTGTTTATTATGAAAATTTTGGTATACTTATGTTGAGGCTTATGGGGTTTTGGCATCATCAAAAAGAGGGAAATTGTTAGGAACATTTTATTATGTTTTGATGATAGCCATACTAGCTGTTATAGCAAGCCTGAAATAAGTTAGAATTCTCTGTATAAGTCTTTACATAGAGTCTGACATGTTTTATAAGTTGAGTCAGACAAGTATTGTACTAGTTGGTAGGACGGATGAGTAAAAACAGATTTTCGGCAGAGTGAACCCAGCCAAGTACCAGCAGAGAAGCATGAAGACATTATGGTCTGACTTATAACCAAGGAAGTTTGTGATGACCTTGGATAAGTCTAAGTTACATTCCAAGTGATGAAGCTTGATGTTTAAATATGGTGTACACTGGTCTCACACAAATCAAGGATCATTGAAGTACAAAGATTCTCCTGAACCTAAAAGAATGAAGGAAACAGTGAATCAGCAAAGTGAACTGACTATCGGCTGAGTGAAGACAAAGCAGTGAAGGAAGATCTAAACGCCAAAGTCAGACAGTCACTTAACTGATCAGAGAACGGCCAAGTAAACCTTACTTGATCATATTTTGAAGTATGAAGAAGATACAGAGGATCAAGCATTAAATGCACAATCAATTGAGGATCAATCAAAGACGGATTTTATGATAAACGTTTGAAGAAAAATCCGATCACTGAAATCAAGGAGAATATAATAAAGGGGGAATCAAGAATAAAATCAAGGATTATTCCCCTCATTAAAATAGCCAAAGGACGGAAATTCAAATCAAGGATTATCAAGGCTATAAATAGAAGGCATTGACAGACAAGAATATATATACAAGAGAACGATTAAGTTTGATAATTTACATGCAGAAACTCTGTCAAAGTGAAAAGCCTTTATCTGTGTTAAAAGGAAATATCTAGAGATCAACTCTCAGGAATCAGAACTTCAATTACAAATCAAGCATTGAGATTGATCAACAAACTTGTGAATCCAATTCACATCAACCGAGGCAATTGAATAAGAGAAATCCGAGAAGGAGTTGCAACCTTTGTGATAGCTGCTGTAAGATTTGTTCTCAAGGAGAAGTGATAGAGACTGAGTCACTGAAGCTTTCGAAGCCAGGGAGTGATAGTCTTGAAGATTGTGAAGCTTGTGTAGTCAAGGACAATCGTACTATTGTATCTGTGAAAACAATAGTGATTCCTCCAATCATCACAGGAGAAGAGTGGATTAAGGGATTACACCACCCTGAACCACTATAAACCTTTGTGTCTATTTACTTTCAGCAATTTACTTTTCAACACTTCACTTAACTGCATAATAGATATCTGTGGTTGCATAATCTACTTTGAAACAACGTTTTAAGAAGGGACTTATCCGCTACCCAAAAGATTTTAAATATAAGAAATGTTTTTGAAACTCCACTATAGTCATTCACCCCCTCTCTGCCTATAGCTTTACCCTTCTCTAGGACCAACACTGAGGATTTGATAAGATGAGCTGTCGTGCCTGCCAAAGATGACAGACTCAAAAAAATGTAGGGAAAAATTGAGGAGTTATAGAGTTCAAGGCCATCAGACGAGGCCAAGCCAACCTCAGGAATTATCGTAATATTTGAGCATATTTTGAGCTCGCGCCCTCGGAAAAAGTCACTTATCCGCAGTATCATTACTATCAGGGGACAACCTGTCCGTATGAGTGGATAACCTCATTCGAGAGCCGGATAACACTTGCGACTAACAACAAATCCACTTGGTGCATAGCCCTAGTATAAAGTATACAGGAGAGGCCGCATCATTGATCCGCGGTCTAGCTCAAAGATCAATTCAAAATAGGAATGATTTCAAAAACAAGTTTTTAGCAGAGTGTGAAATGGCAGATAGGCCAAAGAAAATGATCAAGGACCTATACGACATCCGCCAAGGGGAAAATGAGTCAAACAAAAGTTATTACGACATGTTCATGCACGTATATGATCAACCAAAGAATATCCCAAATTCTGAGGTCAAACTGAGTTTCCTCACTGGAATCGCTAAAGGTCCTGAAGACACACTTATCCATCAATCCCCCGAAAAGCCTACGTGATTTGATAGACCAGGCCTAAAAAATGGATTGAATGAGGCGATGCCCTCACCCTCAAAGAAAGGAAAAACAAAGGGCGATCATAATAATGATTGAAAAGAGGATTGCAATGAGGATCGGAAAGAAGACGGCGGGAAGAACGATGACCGCGAAGTCAAAAAACCTATTAATTTCGATGAGAAGGATTTCATTCCTTTGAACACAAAACCCTCACAGATTCCATTTGAAATCCATGATCGTATAGAGAAGCCCCAGCCCATGAGGGCCAATCCGAAGCTTCACGATCAGACAAAGCATTGTGTTTCCATGAGGACCTCGGTCACATAACAAATGAGTGCATCACCTTGAGGATAATAATCGATAAGATGATCAAAAAAGGCTCGTTGGATAAGTACAAAAAGAACGGCGGGGCCAATAGAAATGACAGGCAGCTCTGTAAGTATGCAAATGAGATCAGAGTTATTATTGAGGAGTTTCCCATGAACAATCAGCTTAAAGATCAAATCAATTCTATCAACGTCGGGAGTTATGAGAAATCCATCGTTTTAGGTGATTCAGAACAAGCCATAACCTTAGAGCGAACTAGCGGGCCCTCCAGGGGCAATGGAGCTACCCATTATGGTTCAGGTCGGGATCAACAACTTCGGGGTAAACATAGTTTTGTTAGATACCGAAGCTGGCCGAGACATCATTTATTGAAAGACACAACCATAGATCGGTTACGAGAAATACAGGCTTAGGCCATACCTTGTAATGCTTGAGGGATTCTCTAACGACAAAGTCAGAGTTATGGGCATGATTGACCTGGATGTCGAGATCGGAGATTTTGAGCCAACCAGAATTGAAAAGGGTTGCTTTCTTGTGGTCGACTTGTATTCCTACTACACGGCAATCCTAGAGATCCCCGTACTCAGAAAGTTTCAGATGGTAGTTTCGGTGCCGCACCAAAGTGCCAAGTTTTACACTGACAGCGGTATCGGGGTGGCCGTCAATCAACCTCATCTCCATCTCAATCATATTACCGAAAATCAAACCGGCTATCTGACCCAAGGCCAGTATAAGAAGCCCAGAATCAAAGATGTTGGATCCACGTCAGGCTTAGGCTGGATAAATGCGGTAAAGAAGGTCAGCAGTAGGGAAGGCTCAAATCAAGTAAACGGATTGAGCAAAGAGAGAAATGGAGAAGGTTTAGGCCAACTTTGTGGTGGGCGAGATCGCACCCAAGATGGTCATATCGCGACTATCCATAGGTAAAAGATGACCGGACTTCACCGCTCGAGATGAGCCGGTCGAGGTAGTAGTCATAAATGAAGCATACCTGCACTAAAATGAAAGTTGGGGGTAAGCTAGATGAGCAAGAGAAAGAAAAGTTGATATCACTACTTAAGGAAACTCTGTGAGGCCTTCGCTAGGGTTATCAACGACATGAGAGGTGTCGAGCCCAAAATTGCATTGCACCACCTTAATGTCGGCCCTAACTTTAATCCTATTCACCAAAAGGCTCACCAATTTTCTAAGGAAAAGAGATCGCCATAAAAGTTGAAGTCGATAAATTTGGTTCAAGCCGAGATTATCAAGGAACTTCATGACTTACTTTTTGCTAGCTAATGTTGTGATAGTTAAAATACACAATGGGAAGTGGCGAATGTGCATCGACTTCACCGATCTAAACAAAGCTTGTCCTAAAGATCCCTATGAGCTGCCCAGGATTGACAGAATGGTCGACAGAATCACTGGCTTTGAGATGTTAAGTTTCCTGGATGCGTACTCAGGTTACCATCAAGTGAAGATGGCATATAGCAAGAAATAGATGACAACCTTCAAGGCCACCGGAGGAATGCACTATTACGAGATAATGCCCTTCGGTTTAAAGAACGCGGGGTTGATTTACCAGTGAATGGTCAACAGAGTTTTTGGTTCCCAAATCGGGAAAAATATGGAGGCTTACATGGATGAAATGGTCGTAAAGTCATCCCGCATCGATCACGTCGTGGGCCTGAAAGAAACCTTCGATAATGTCAAGAAACACTCCATGAAGCTGAATCCAGCCAAGTGCTTCATGGTCACAAAAAGGGGAATTGAGGCAAATCCTGAGAAAATACGAGCTTTGCTGAATATGAAAGAGCCCACATGTATCAGAGATGTACATGGCTGAATGGGAGGATAATTGCCTTAGGAAGATTCATCTCAAAATCTGCTGACAAGTGCTTACCGTTTATCAAAATTCTGAAAGGTGATAAGACATTCGTGTGGACTAAAGGTTCTCAAAAGCTATTTGGTGAGCCCACCTCTATTGGTCAGTCCAGTTGTACGAGATGAACTCTTTTTGTATTCAGCGGCTTCAGACCGAGCTGTAGCCGCTGTACTTGTTAAAGAGGATGACACCCTCCAAAATCCCATCTACTATGTTTCAAAAGGTCTCAGTACCATTGAGAGCCATGATTTTAATATAGAGAAATTGGCCTATTGTGTTGTCATGGCTGCCCAAAAACTAAGGCTTATTTTTCTTCGCATACGATTGTAGTATTGCACAAGCCGGATCTTTTAGGCCAATTGCTTCGTTGGGCCATCGAATTGATGGAATTTGACATATGCTATGAGCCTAGAAAGGCAATCAAAGCCCAAACCCTGGAAGATTTCATAGTCGAAACGAGTATCAACGAAGAGCGGCCCGTAGAACATCTTAGTCTGCACCTTGTCGACCAACCAAGCACTTTAGCTATGACTGCGCCGCAAAGGCCAAGTCATTGCTGGTAGCTATATTTCATAGTAGTGTGAACGAGTAATGGTCTCGAAATGGTTGTGGGGCCGGGATCATATTGCTCGAACCAGGAACTTCTGAAGAAATCTAAAAGGCACTCAGATTCAACTTCACGACATCGAACAATCAAGTGGAGTATGAAGCCGTTATCGTGGGCCTTGAGCTCGCAAAGCGATGAACGTGGATAATGTCGAAATTTTCTACGATTCATAACTAGTAGTTCACCAGGTTCTTTGGTTCAAACGCAACTAGGTGTGAAACTCTGAAGGTACCTTGAACTCGTCCTTAAATTAAGAAATGGTTTCAATCATGGTGGAAGAGGGAAGGATAATTGAACCGTCGATCATGGTGGAATACTTATCTGAGTCTGCAATCCATGGGACCGTGATCATGGATATCCAACCAGTGACTCCCTGCTGGCCATGGATCGACGAGATCCTAGCTTACATTGAAAAGGGAACCCTCCCCGCCGATCCGAAACAAGCTCAGGATGTGAGAAAATGATCAGCTCGTTACATGATCATAAATGGAATTCTCTATAGACAATCATAAGAGGTCAAAGGAATATTGATGGAATTGCGTGAAGGAAAGTGCGGGGGTCACCCCGCAAGCCAGATGCTCACTCAGAAAGTTCTGTTGGCCATGGGTACTACTGGCCTGAGCTCACAGACGACGTGCAAAAATATGTGAGAAGTTGTGACAAGTGCCAGCGCTTCGCTGACATACCAAGACTACCTTCAGTCAAACAAAGTATTATTGTCGCAGCATGGCCGTTCGACATATGGGCAATCGATCACATCCGGCCACTCAAGAAAGGAAGATCAGGGTGTGAATACGTCGTCGTCGTAGTGGACTACTCACCAAATGGATCATAGCAAAAGCCCTCGCAAAAATCAATTCTAAGGACATCATCTATTTTTTGCTCGATCAGGTATGGACTAGATTTGGAGTCCTCAGGGCGATCGTATCTGACCATGGCCCGCAATTCAGGGACGAGTTCTCTCAATTCTGTAAAGAGCATAATGTGAAACATTGGCAATCATCGGTGTCCTACCCTCAAGGGAATGGACAGGCTGAAAATGCAAACAAGCAAGTCCTCAAAGTGCTGAAGAAAAGTTTTGATGAAAAGGCTGGAAAATGGGTAGACCACCTGCCCGTGGCTTTATGGGCGCTTCGAACCTCACAAAAGACGATGACGGGAGAGACTCCTTTCGCCCTCACTTATGGTTCGGAAGCTATGGAACCTGTTGAAAAGGCATTCCCATGTCTGAGGGTCTAGCATTTCAAATGAGACCGAAAACTCGATAACGGCACAACTCCACCTCGATTTGTTAGAGGAAAAGCGGATAGAATCTTACGGTCGCCTAATCAACGGCAAGCAAGCAGCCAAACGACACCATGACAAGCAGGTTCGTGAAGACAACTTCTCAGTTGGCGACTTTGTTCTATTTGATATAGAAGCCGCTTGTCATAAGGCGACTAAAGGGAAGTTGTCAGAGAACTGGGAGGCTCCACTCCAAGTGTCTAGAATAATCAAAAAGGGCACTTATGTTTTAGAAGACAATGAGGGTCGTGAGTATAACATGTCCTGACATGCCGACAACTTGAAAAAGTACTTCATGTAAGAGCAACGCCCTCTTTAGAAATAGTTCGAATACCATCTTAAAACATGGATAGATCCAGATCACAGGTAAACCTTTTCACCAGTCAAAGAAATGATCCAGAATCTAACCAGTTTTACATTTCTCTAAAATATATATAGTCTTGTTTCAGAGCCACCTTCTTTTCTCATTATCAGCAGTTTTATGATGGTCCTGGACCACCATGTCACACTTGTTCCACCAATTAAAATTCTTAAAAGAAGGGTAAAATTGTAAAAAATAGTATTTATACTTTACACGGTAGGATCTCATATGTTTTTCTATTTTCTATTGATCCTGAATCATAATATTATACTAGGTCCAGAAGTATAGTAAAATTCGTGTCTCACGATAGGTAAATTTTGAGTCATTTTTCAACGAAGTCAAAGAAAACTACGTCAAATTCAATGAACATGCCCAAAAAAAAAAAAAAGAAAATCACTATAATATACCTCCACAGGGTCATTACCAAACAAACCAAAGCAAGACACATACTAATTCATTAAGAATTATTGCACAACAGCATACATGTTCCAAGCAAAATAATACTCCCGTTTCAATTTGTTTGAAACTTATTTCTTTTTTTTTGTTTGTTTTAAAATAATTCTCATGACTCTAAATAGACTTAAACTTTGTACTTTAATTGCCAAAATAGCCAACTCATTAATTGATGTATCTTAAATATTTTGAAAACAATGCTACATATAAAAAAGATAAAAGATAAATTGATCGAGTTTTAAATAATCGAATAACTCATTAATTGATGTTATTTTAAATATTGCGATTTTTAAAATGTCCCAAATAAATTGAGACGGAAGAAGTATTATGTACATATATACTATCAAATTTTAGAACATATTAATAGCAATTTTTTTAAGATGAACTAATACCAATTTCCTCCAACAGATTTTTTCCAATTTCAATTACCAACATGGGCATGAAAGAGAACGTTACACCTTTATTCCAGGCAACAATCAGTAGGTTACGTGTATTTATAGCTTGGCAACGGCGTCAGAAAAAATGATGACTTACGATAGCAATCCAACATTTACCAAAGAGTGTGCGAATCGGATATACAACAACGGCAAACAAAATCGATCCCACGAGAAATCGACCGAATTCCAAATTATGTCTTACACTTAGTTTAGGTCAATAATGTTAAAGATGATGATCAATGACAATCACCAAGAGACAAGAGCTAATGTTGAATTATACAAACTAAAAACGATGATAAAAGAAACACAGTCAAACAATGATTAAATTGATTACTATCACCTCTAATCGATTACCGGAAATGATCTTATACAAATTAACCCTCCTAAAGTTCTATCAAAGAATTTAGAGGAACTAGGGAGAAGGACAAAAATATTTTATCAATTAATTAGAATGACGGTTTTTCATAATTTTTACATAAAGTACAAAACTATTTTTCTAAAATAAAAGGTCGCCTATTTTATGAAAAAAATAAATAAATAATACAACTTACTTTCTCTCTCATCCATTATTTTAAAACACTTCATATCTCTCGATCTACAACTTCAAATTTGAAAAAAAAATTCACCAATTTTTTTTTTTCATCTTCTTTATTTTAATAATACCACATTCAACGTATTCCGATGTGATTTCAAAAAATCCACTTTCAAAATTCACTATTATTCGAAATTCACTGTCGTTATTCATTGATTTTCTGGATTCACTGAATAGATTCACTGAGTGAATTTCGACAGTGAATCTCATGAAAAATGATGTAATTATATCGAACCAAAGTCTCCAATCGAAGAGCATGAAAAACTAAAAATTCAATGAAAGTTTCATCGGCGTTTGGAAATTTAGATCAAAAGATCGAGAGTTTGAAAGCGGGAGAGAGAAAAAAAAATTCAGCAACAGGCGTCCCAACCTCCCAGGCGTCGGTTTCATTTTTGATTTTTTTCTTTTTGGCTATAAAAATTAAAGAAGTTGTCATTATCTATCTAAAAAATGTGTGGTTGTCATGTTATTCAAAAATATTTCAAATACTCTTTATCCCTAATTCTTTTAAGAATTTATGAGTGTAATATGCTAAAATGGAAGATATACACTATAACTAGACTTGGCCAAATGGTGCAACCGGACGGATCGAACCGGACCGGAGGTTGGAGTGAACCGCCCGGTTGAACAAACTTGCGATTGGAGGAGTAAAACGGCGGTTGCCAATTCGCCACGCAGTTAACAGTTCACGTTGAGATCACGATTTAAATCACGGTTCGAGAGCTACGTTTTTAATTTTTTAATTTTTTTACATTTTCATATAATACTTATTATTTTCACTACAATAACAAATTATTATTCTTTTACTATAATTACTTAGCGAATGTAATATATTTTTTTTTATTCGTTTTAATTATAATATTAATATTGTGTTATTTTATTTATATGTAAATTATGTTATTTTTCAACACTTATACGGAAATTAATTTGCTCACGTATCTTTTATATGTAATCGTGTGGAGCGCGACGACATAAAAATCAAAGCGACGTAGTTCTTATTTTTATTTTTTTTAGTCTTTTATAGTTTTTGATAGGTTATTATAGTTTTTTTTAGGGAATGAATTTGAGAGAGACAAAAAAATAAATAAATAAATCTGGAATAATAAAAGTAACATTTTCACGATTATAAAGGATGAAAAATCACAATTATTCTTTAAAATTATTCTTCACGTGTTAATGTTCTTTGTGTTTTGAATTATTCTTACATATTTACTTTCTATTCCACATTTGTTCTTCATATTTATTCTTTCATAATTATTCTTTTGTCCTTATTAAATTACGATTTCCTTTTATCCCGATTTTTGATAATTTTGTTATTACGGACAAAAATATTTTTTTTATTATTGTTGTTGTTTTAGTCTTTTATATAGTTTTTATAGGTTTTTTAGTCGGTTTTAAGTATCGTTGATTAAAAATGTTGTTTTATTAACTATTACGTGAGATATATTGTGTTGTTTTTATATGTAAATTGTGTTATTTTTTCAACGCTTGTATGCGATAATTCGTTTGGCTACGTATCTTTTATATGTAATCGTAATCGGATCTGCGATATATATAAAATCAAAAGCGACGTAGTTCTTATTATTTTTAGTGTTTTATAGTTTGTTTGATAGGTTATTATAGTTTTTTTATTATTGTTGTTTTTAGACTTTTATAGTTTTTCTTATAGGTTTTTAGTCGGTTTTAAGTATCGTTGATTAAAAATGTTGCTTTATTAAATATTACGTGAGATATATTGTGTTGTTTTTGTTATATGTAAATTGTGTTATTTTTTCAACGCTTGTACCAGTAATTCGGTTGCTTACGTATCTTTTATATCTTTTATATGTAATTCGGATGCACGAAACGTATAAAAAAAATCAAAGCGAACGTAGTTCTTATTGTTTTTTTTAGTCTTTTATAGTTTGTTTGATATGTTATTATAGTTTTTTTATTATTGTTGTTTTTTTAGTCTTTTTTAGTTTTTTTTATAGGTTTTTTAGTCGGTTTTAAGTATGCGTTGATTAAAAATGTTGTTTTGTTAAATATTACGTGAGATATATTGTGTTGTTTTTCTTATATGTAAATTGTGTTATTTTTTCAACGCTTGTACCAGTAATTCGGTTGCCTACGTATCTTTTATATGTAATCGTGTCGGAGGCACGACACGTATAAAAAAATCAAAGCGAACGTAGTTCTTATTGTTTTTTTTTTTTAGTCTTTTATAGTTTTTTTGATAGGTTATTATAGTTTTTTTTAGTCTTTTATAGTTTTAAAAATGTTTTTTTTTTAGTCTTTTATCTTATTGTTTTTATTTAGTCTTTTATTGTATTTTTCATACATTTTTATAGTATTTTATAGTTTGTTATAGTTTTTTTTAGTTTTGCATAGTGTTGTTATGGTTTTTTATTGGTTTTTATTGTTTTTTGTATTCTTTATAGTCTTTTAATATATTTTTATAGTATTTAAAGGTTTTTAAATGTTTGTTTTATTGTAGTCTTTTGTAGCATTTTTATGTGTTTGTATTTTGTAGTTGCATACAATTTTTAGGTTTGTATATGGTTTTTTTGGGTGTTTTTATTTTTATTTTATAGGTTTCTATAGTTTTATTTTTTTTTTTATGGTTTTTTAGTAGGAGGTTTTTTTATATATAGTTTCTTATAGTTTTTAGTCTTTTATAGTTGTTTTATAAGTTGTAAAAAATATATAAGTAAGATATAAATTAATACGTTTAATCGATGTCGGTATTTCGCGCTTATTGATTCAATGTCTTGCACCTCTTTCTCGGCTCGTATCCAATCTTGACAACACATTTGCTTCTCTGGCGTGGAGGATGAATTGAACATCTTTTATTGGTAGCCACATATCCTGCCATGCTTTGGCTCGTTCAAGAGTGACGGTCGAAAGCAGGGCAACTTAAAAACTCGACCGCTATCGATCTTAGCACTGAATATTCTTTAGCATGTCTCTTCCACCACTTCAATAAGTCGAAGTCGAAATCATAGGATTCGGTTTCACGACCTTCAAATGTTGTGCTTAAAAATTTGGATATCTATGTACGTTGATCGGATGGACGATGTCTCTCCTTCATCGTTTGAATTCATTTTATCGAGAACTTTTTAAGTCCGCCCAGGACACCTGCGGGGTTAGTAGAAGCACTTGCGGATGGATTGTAACCACGTCGTTTCTCAATCCATTCATACGCTCATATTCAACATACAAAGCGTTTAATAAATTTTCAAGTCTATCTACTTACGTATGTATAATCTACGGAGGCACATTATGAGTATTAGACAAAGCATCACATAAGCACTTAACATGTTAGACACACTACTAGTCTTATACGAGGTCGAGAATAGAAGAAATGAGATAAGTTTAGGGAATATCCAACATATACTTATTCCATTTCTCTTTCATCGGCCCTAATCATTGAAATAATGTAGCGTCGTGTTCCATGGTTTCAAACTCGGCGATTATTTCTACACTAGCGAGCAAGACTAAATGTGTTGTGGGTTGATAACATTTTGAAAACAATTCATGATTTTTTGAATACTTCAAAAACATCCATCGATGTCTTGCATGCAGGTCCAAATAGAGGATACAAACAATATTCGCTCGGACGGTGTTCACTTAAAAATTTACAAAAGGCATTTTTAATTTTGTTTGTTATTTTTCCAAAGATCATAAGTCGTGTTCCACCTATGTGATACATCGTGCGGCAGTTTGACATGGCGATGACCTTTCTCTTTTAGAAATTTATACCACTTATTAACAAGAATATTTCTACCTAACACATGTGAAATCGCGATTTTATCGCATTAATATTATGGTCAAAAAATTTAGACCATCTTTTACACATAAATTAAAAATATGGCATAAACATCTAACATGAAAAATTGACCGTTACAAAGAGGTTCACAATATATCGGGATAGGTCGGGAATAGAAGCGATGTTGTTTGAAGCATTATCAAGCGCAATAGAAAAAACTTTATCTTTTAAATCGTATTCTAAAAATATCAACTAATAAAGATGCAATGTTAGAAGCATTAAGAGTTTTATTGAATAAGCGAAAAGCAAGTAACATTTTTGGACAATCAAGTGTTATCAATCTAGTGAGACGACACGCCCAAATAAAAATTGTTGGTCCTCCGATCCTTCCAAATATTGGCACATACGTATTCGAATTTATTTTTCTTCAAAGTTTCTTTAGTAATATTTTGTCGTTTAATAAATTTATTTTGAAATCCTACTAACCGTTGCACGAGGGATCTTAGTAAAAGCTAGTTTGCAAAGCCCTTATGCGTAAGTTTGAAAATAGGATTCTCGAAAGCTAAAATGAAGACCCGTCCCATGATAAGATATGCGGTTAGATCTCTGATTATCACGAGTGTAAATAAAGAGTGGATTAGTGTTACCTCCATTTGGAGCTCGGCATGTTTAGTTGGGTTTGAGGCGCGTTATCTTCCAATTTTTCAGTGTTTACTTAACATGTGACCCCGCGTCGATCCGTAACCACCGGCGTGTTTAAATTGCTATTTTTGCCACGAAATTGCACACCCGTAGAAAAACTTTCCGAGGTTAGCTAAT
Organism: Gentiana macrophylla; assembly: GCA_026214975.1. Lineage (NCBI taxonomy): Eukaryota > Viridiplantae > Streptophyta > Magnoliopsida > Gentianales > Gentianaceae > Gentiana > Gentiana macrophylla. The sequence continues at coordinate 87,488,521 of CM047817.1, forward strand.
GCTATTTCATCGATCGGAGGAACCTTAGTGAAAAATTCCGTAAAAATTCTCGATTTTAACCTTTTTCTTGTGCTTTGGATCGGGTACTTTCATCACCATCTAAATCGTGACTCGGGAGTAGGAGTAGGATTAGCACTTAGCACTAGCGCGAGGTGGTCTTACAACGTCGACTTCATCATTATCTTGACCGTTAATGTTGATGTTAAAGCGCTCGAGTTGAGACATTATATCATCGTAATGACTATCAAAATCATCAGAATTAAAACCTAAAGGTGTCTCAAAGTGAGGAATCGAAATGTGACTACGGTGACGAGGTTTGTAAAATGTTGGGAGTCTATAGCCACCGGCAAAATAATCGATTCGGTACACAACCGTGTCATCACGAAAGTAACATTTCGATTTCCATGTGATGATTCACCTTTTCTTGACATTGTACCAAATCTAAATTAAATTTAACGGTTATAAAAAAATTAATATAACTAACTAATTTTACTTATAACCAAAACGAATTGAAGTAACGATTAAATCGAACAACTTCAAATATCGGCCTAGTAAAGTAAATTTGATTATAAAATTGAAATTTTTTTTTTACACTTGTAAAAAAATTAGTTGAATAAAATAAAAACCAAATTTACCTATAACTAAAACCGTATTGTAGTAACGATTAAATCATAACAACTTCAAAAATCGGTATCGTAAAGTAAATTTGATTGTTGTTTTTAACAACTATGAAACTTGATAATCGAAAAATGAGTAGAAGATGTAAGAAATGAGAGAAAAGTTGTAAAATTGAGAGGAGATTGTTGTAGGATTTTGAAATGGAACCCAGTAGTATTTATAGAATTTTTTTGAGGTGTTTGGGAGAAAAAAAAAAAAAAACCGTTGAGAAATCGACCGTTGGGCGGTTCAACCGCATGGGATTCCGTTCGGTTCGGTTGCGAAAAGCTAACCGGTTCCCAACCGCCGGTCCGGTTTTCTTTGGCCAGAATCTAACTATAACCGGAATCAATTTCCTATATTCACACAAAAGTCTAAAATTAGTTATATAAATAATAAACAAAAATTATGTTTTCTATTTAAATCCCCATTTCCCAAGTTTCATTTCATTCCTTTGTGTTTCGTACACATAACGGCCTGACCTCACGTGAGGTAAGAACTTCAACAAATTCTCTCTATTTAATTATTCTTTTCTTTTTTTGGTAATTCACCAAACTCTTTCAAATTTTAGTTCAAAGCTTTTCTAATCAAAACTGAGACTGGGGTCGTAATTGGCCTCTGTTTTGGATATGTTTGTGGATTCCTGTTTTAGTCTTTTGTTGTAATTACGTGTTGGATCTCTTCTCTGCTACAAATATTTGTTAAGTCCGAAGAATTTCGATTGTTTTTAGGTAAGATGCTTTATCTGTTGGTTAGTTAAATTTTTGGTGCTTTTATATGGCAGTTGCAATCAGATTCTTACCAATTTAACTAACAGCTGATCAGAAAAAGCTAGCCTTTCTTGTCGGAAATTGCTTTTAGCTGATCTACATTTTGTTAATTGCATACATAGACGACGATTTTGGTATGGTCAAGTTTCATTTTTTTTTTTTTTTGGCTTGTAGTGCTTATTTGTGACTGTATGTGTAGCATTATTTCAAACACATTGTGTGCGATCTCATGTGGGATTGTGGCAGTTTGTTGTTTTATTTTCTCATTTTCTCCCCTGTTTTGATCTTGGTAGAATAGTGTGATGTTTCAGCCTTTTCATTTCATTATGGATCTCTGTGACATTTCAGTCAGTTTAGCTGTAGCTCCTTCATTATGATGATTTGGTTGTTAATTCTGCAATTTATCCATTGTAATTATTGTTTTGGGGCTAATTATATGAAGATCTAGCTGACATTAAGTTAGATTTTGATGGTGGTGTCACTGGAGTGGTTGATCCCACTTGCTCAACCATTAATTTGATTCAACGATGCTGGACTGATTATTGTTAGAGTTTCGAAAATTTCTTTTCTTTGTGTTAAAACCGGTTCAACTCGTAATAAAATTTGACTTTCTGTTTTTCTGCAAACTATGAATGCACTGCTCTGTGTGTTTGCTTGTGTCTGGACTGATTTACTGCTTACACATTGATAAATGAATGTAGCTTTGTTGTTATCTTAAAGGACAGTTTCTTCTGTCGTGTTCATGCAGATTTGTTTTTGGTGTAGTGTCAACACCATGGCTACTGGACAGCTTTTTTCCAAGACTACACAAGCACTCTTCTATAATTACAAGCAGTTGCCAATCCAGCGGATGCTTGACTTTGACTTCCTTTGTGGTGCGTAAAGCGTATTTTATAAAATCGCGAGACAGTTGTTTCATTCAATTACCTATTTTATTTAAAAGAACGTCCTTTTCTTACAGGACGAGAGACACCTTCTGTAGCTGGAATCATAAATCCTGGTTCAGAAGGATTTCAGAAACTCTTTTTTGGGCAGGAAGAAATAGCAATTCCAGTACATTCCACGTCGGTCCAAATTCTTCTTTATTGCACAGCCTTTTATACTCTGTTGTTTTACTAAATTCAGTTGATTGAAACCATCATTAGATAATACAGTAGTCAGATTGTTGACTTGTGGTAAATGTTGAAATGTGCAACAAGCTATACATTAGTCCTTTATGCTTACTATTTTTGCACGGTTTTTGATGCTGATTATATTTGTTTGGTGCCATATAATTGGAAACGTTCTTTTCATAGTTAGGTTTCATTGTCTTGATCCTGCAATTTAGTGATGTAGAAGCATCAAGTGATATGAATTTCATATTCTTCTTTATTTCCTTCACTTAGCACGTTTATGTTAAAGGTTAGAATCTACTTTTGTTTTTGTTGAACTCGTTTTTACTTTTGGTTTTCTTCTTCTGCAGCATTGAAGCTGCTAGTGCCGCTCATCCTACTGCAGATGTTTTCATCAACTTTGCATCATATCGAAGGTTTATTTTCTGTACCTTAGTGTGGCCTGAAATGCTCGTGTCCTTCCTGCATTTATTCTAGCATTGATGTTGTTTCAGTGCTGCTGCTTCAACAATGTCTGCCCTTAAGCAGCCAACTATCAAAGTTGTTGCTATTATAGCTGAAGGTGTTCCCGAGTCTGACACCAAGCAGTTGATTGCCTATGCACGGGCAAACAATAAGGTAAAATGAATGATTTCTTTTGCATTCCTGGTCTTATTACCGTATTCTGTATATTAATACAAATTCTCCAGGTTATTATTGGCCCAGCTACTGTTGGTGGTGTCCAAGCTGGAGCTTTTAAAATTGGAGATACTGCAGGAACTATCGACAACATTATCAATGCAAGCTTTATAGACCTGGATCCGTGGGCTTTGTTTCCAAATCGATTACATAATCCTCAGTGATTTTATCATCACATTTAAGATCTGTATTGAGTCATTTAGACTAGAAATTCATTTTTGATTATGCTGTTTCATCACTTAAGTGAATTCTGCTTGTAAGAGGGGGGAGTAGTAGACTAGGTGGGGTGTGTGGTAGGAGCTTACAATTGTAGTACATCAATATTTTCATGCTATGTTGACTGAATTGTTCTTGCAATAGAGTTGGAATCTTGTTTTATCACTGCACTGATGACTGATCAAACATTCCTGTGTGTATTGCTAAAGTTTTTATTTCCTGTGTTCTGAGTAAAGCATTTTCACAAATTTATAATTGCAGGGTGGCATGTCTAATGAGTTATACAACACAATCGCTCGTGTTACAGATGGAATTTATGAAGGTTATCCCTCAACTTATAAAACTCTTCCGATTTGGTCTATAGCAGATTTTCAGATATGTCTTTAATATTATAAACTGATTCTAATGCAAGATGTTTTTCAATAGGAATTGCTATTGGAGGAGATGTTTTCCCAGGATCTACGCTCTCTGATCATGTATTACGATTTAATAACATCCCACAGGTTCGTCTTCATTCAAATGGTTCATCATAGGTCATAAAAGGTTCAAATGATTTGTCCAGTTGCAATAAACTCGTTCTGAGTTGTGTTTAAAGATCTTAATTACTTTAGATTCTCTTCTATTCCGTGCCTAACATTTATGGTTTAGATGGCATTGTTATTCTTTATCTGGTGCCAATTTGGAATTTTCTTCTTTCTGTATATATTGTGCATTTCTGTTGACCTGCACTTTTGCTTATAGGTTAAAATGATAGTTGTTCTTGGAGAACTTGGTGGAAGAGATGAATATTCCTTAGTTGAGGCACTCAAACAAGGTAAAATTAATAAGCCTGTGGTTGCTTGGGTTAGTGGCACTTGTGCAACGCTATTCAAATCTGAAGTGCAATTCGGACATGCGGTAAGCTTCTGCCAATTATTTCCATGTCTGTTTTTTTTTTTTTTTTTTCTTTTTCTTTTTCCCCTTTGTGGTGATTTTTCCTTCTATGGCTGTGCGTCTAAATTCAACGCTCTATCTTGAAAGCAAATCTAACTTTTCTCTTTTTGTAAATGTGCTAATTTCATATATCGGCTATCGGGGATAAAAAATTACCACCTCACCTTGTAATGTAGAGTCTAATTGTGTTAAGGGCTATTGCCTCTACGACGTAACTAGGGTTGGGATTCAAGTAAGTCTAACCCGTGTTGCAATGATTTTAGGGTGCCAAAAGTGGTGGTGAATTAGAGTGCACACAAGGAAAGAACCAAGCCCTCGGGGATGCTGGTGCTGTTGTTCCCACATCATATGAAGCATTTGAGAGTGCCATCAAAGAGACATTCGATAAATTGGTCGGTTTTTTCCATTTGTTGCTTTGCATGCACTGCTTATCTACCAGCTTTTAATAGACATTCGATAATGTCCGGTTTTTCCAACAGTTGAAGCAGGCAAAATTCCTCCTGTAAAGGAAGTGCAGCCTCCACCTATTCCTGAAGATCTTAGCACAGCAATCAAGAGTGGAAAAGTTCGAGCTCCTACGCATATTGTTTCCACCATCTCCGATGATAGAGGTGAGGAGCCATGCTATGGTGGGGTTCCTATGTCCTCCATTGTTGAACAAGGTTTTGGTGTGGGTGATGTCATTTCTTTATTGTGGTTCAAGCGAAGTCTTCCTCGATATTGTACACGCTTCATTGAGGTTATCTTTCATTCCCCACTTAGTAAACAAACACCTTAGATCAAAATCCTTTTTATTTTTTACTAAGCTTTTCACATAAACCAGATTTGCATCATGCGTGTGTGCGATCACGGTCCTTAAGTCTCTCGGCGCCCATAACACCATCAGAATGCTTGCAGAGCAGGAAAAGATTTGGTATCCTGTCTTGTTTCAGGTATGTCGGTAACACCTTTAGTGAAATGGTTTGGTAATGGTTATGTAGCAATAAGGAACTTGGTTTGCATTCTAAAACAGGATTGCTAACCATTGGTCCGCGATTCGGTGGTGCCATTGATGATGCTGCTAGGTACTTCAAGGATGCCTATGACAAAGTTAGTTCAAATGACTTCTGTTACATTTTACATAAGATTTATATCATTGGTACTAAAGCGTAGCCTCATTTCTTTCTCTGTTCGAATCTTACACCTCTACGAATTTGTTGAAAGCATGAAAAAGAAAGGGCATTCGGGTACCAGGAATTGGGCACAGGTAAGATCATTATACTGAGTCATTCATGCAATATAACACCGATCCAGTCTGTATACATTTTTATGTATGATAATGATACTTTGTTTCTAGCCGATGAGAAAAGTTTAATCTTGAAAGGAAATTATGTTTATTTATTTTTGGCAATAGGATCAAGAGAGGAGATAATAGAGATAAAAGAGTGAGCTGTTACAAAGTTTCGCATGCGAAAAAACTTCCCATCAGTAAAATACATGGAATATGCAGTCAAGTTGAAACCTATACTCTCTCAAAAGCAAACAACCTTGTTCTTAATGTGGATGGTGCCATTGGTTCCTTGTTTCTTGATCTACTTGCTGGAAGTGGAATGTTTACCAAGCCAGAAATCGATGATATCATTGAGATTGGCTACCTTAATGGCCTCTTTGTCCTCGCCTCGTCCATCGGTCTCATAGGGTGAGCCCCCTCCCCACCCACACTTACACACATTGTTGAGGGAAAATGACACATGCACAACTCTAAAGACAACTTTTATACAACCATTGGAACTCTAGTTGATCAACGACTGTAGATGATAGCTGCGTACAAGTTCTGAACCCGAATTGATACGTTTTAAAATTTGATTTTTCAGGCACACGTTCGACCAAAAGAGGTTGAAGCAGCCACTATACCGTCATCCATGGGAAGATGTTCTTTACACAAAGTGAAGAACTTTTCGATTTACATCAGAGCCATCGAATGCAAGATAATTTTTCCAGATTCTCATTTGCAATATATGTATCAAATTTACTCGGTTTTTGACACGTGTTTCTGGCGGTTTAAAACAGTTATAACACTTCATTTGAGCTATAATAAGTTGTATTGTTCCACATCTTTTCATGTGTAATCGGTTAGTACGTTGATTTTTATCATCTTGTATTATTATATTCCTTAAAGTCTTTTTTTTTTTCAATACCTTTTTTTCTGCTACCATCTGAGTCAGAAAAAGGATGCCCATTTTCATTCTCTTCTGTATCTGCTACTTGTTCAAAATGGATTACCATGGATTCATACTTATCTTTACATACACCACATAAACGACGGTTATGAACGACTTTTTTTTTTTTTTTTTTTTCATATAGACTTTTTTTTTAAAGTTGGATATATTTACTTTGCATTATTTTTTTTTTCAAATAGTTGGGTTTTTAGGTGTGTATATAAAGTTGAATATGGACCAAATAATTGATTTATAAAAGTTGACAATCATACTCGATTTTGTGAGTGGACTTTGTAAATAATTATAATATTATATGAAAGTCAGACTTTGTGGTAGCTAGGGGCGGATCCACCATGTAGAGATGTATTGATGGATCAATATCTTTATTGAGATTTGAAAAATATTGTATTAAAACGATATTATTTTATTGAGATTTGAAAAATATTGTATAAAAATATAAAATAAAATAAAAAATCATGAATACTTGTCAAAAGATTATCATTAATACATCTGGTGGATCTTTGAATTTACTGATCCGTCATGTATAGTATGGTAGTGTTATAATGGTGTAGTGTAATGTTAAGTGTGGTGTAATGTCCTTTGTAAAATGCCTATGCATTTTCATATTAATTTAAGAATACTTCTTTCGTTTCAGAATATAAATCAGCTGATTTTTTTTATTCAGTCTTAAAATTACTAATGAAGCACTTATTCCTTTGTTTCATGTATCTTACCCTTAATTTAATAAAAAATCCAATTATTTTTCCATACCTTATAATCATTTCACTAATGCTAATAAATGATATTTTAGACATTCTTTTTTAAATGATCTTATGATTTACTCGATAAATAACCCGAGTTTACTCAGTTATCATTGTTAAAAAAAGAAGTATAGATACAATCATCAGAATCCTTATATTTTAAGACAGAAGGCGTATATAATTGTTGAAACAACGATTAGGATCCTCAGTATATCCAAGGCATGTCTTTCACAAATATCGGAATCCTTCATTTCTTTTCTTTTTTATAATTTCAATTAGGACCCTTATTGGCTGGCATACAATCAATAGCATCCCAATTAGCTGTCAAATTCCCTCAAAAAAAAAAAAAAAAAAAAATAAGAATATATATATATATATATATATATATATATATATATATATATATATATATATATAATATATTGTTATCAGATTAGAAAAGCAGACCTACAAGTGTTTTTTTTTTTTTTTTTTTTTTTTTTCCTCAAGAGCCTTATTTTTTAAATTTTTTTTCAGAAGTTTTCGTGAATGAAGGTTGGCTAGTTTACACAAATTATATCGGCCATATGTTTTGATTTTCATACGTGATCTCACCTAATGCAGGTGAGAGCGGCATATTTAGCCAACCGATCCTTATAAGAGCTTTATTAATGTTTCTAAAAAGCAAGGTTTTATTGTGATAAAAACAATCTAGAAAAATATGGAAACATGATAGTGAAATTTTTTT